>CM066036.1:539339533-539874317 GCA_033557465.1 Ichthyophis bannanicus | reverse complement strand
ATGGCTTCCAGTGGTTTTTAAAAAAGTGTGATTGGTGCGGCAAGAAAATAATGTCTCTCACCGACAGCACACGACTGCTGCCTTCGGTGCCTCCGGTCCTGATCATGATCCTAAGATCTGTGGACCGTGTGGAAAAAATGTCCACAAAGGCACTGCGACGTCGTCAGCCACCAAAAGGAAAGGCTTTTCTCTGACTCGGCCCGCTCCGGCCGGGCCCGGAACTTGTCTGAGGCCTCGACGGCTCGGGAGTCTGGACCCGAGCATCGGTCGGGGCTCCTAGGAAAGGGGGTCCCCCGAGCGGGGAGCGAAAGAGGAAGAAGTGGCTCGCGAGGGTCGGCGTTCGGGAGGATGGTCCCTGGCTCCTCGAGGGCTAGGTCTGGGACCGTCTTCGCTGACCGCCAAGTCCCCTGGGTCCCTGGAAACAGGAGAAGGGGTCCGTCAAAAGTACCTACGGTGGAGCCGGAGTCTGCTGGCCACGTAAGTCCTGTGTCCTCGAGGACTCTCCTCCCAGGGAGCCGATGTCGGGCCCGAGTCGGTTAAGCTGCTGAGTCGCCTGAGCTGGGTCTCAGGCCTGACAGCCCTTGGAGTGCAGACTGTCTCTGCCTTCATGGACCAAGCAAGCGGGGTGCTGGATGGCCAGCCTTGCTGACGCACTCTGCCTCGACCACCGGGACATCGATTGTCAAAGTCGACCCCGGAGACCGAGCCGATACTCGAGGACCATGAAGGCTCGAGGTCGTCCTCGGTTTGCGGTCTAACCCTCGGCCCTCCTCCCGATCGGGACCGAGAGCGTCGACGCCGGTGCCTTCGGCATCGGGGCGGGTGCTGCCGGACGCCGCGCGGATCGAGCCCGACTCCTCCTCGGACAAGTTCGCCTGGGAGACGGAGGATGAGGAGTCCGCCCCGATACCTTCAAGACTCGGTGCGTCCCGTCTGACTCACCGCAGTCTAAGCCCCGGAGTAGGTCCCCCTCCGGAGGATCACCCGGTTCTCAGAGTTCGTGCGGGATATGGCCACTGCTTTGGCGATCCCGGCGGATCCCGAGGAGGAGCTTCGAGCTGAAGAGCTCAAGGCCCTCCAGTATGGGGCTCTCCTTCCGAAGGAGGCCTTTATACTGTGCCAGGTGTTCCTCCGATTGCTGGAACGGCTCCTCTTCCGGATGTGGGAGGGCACACGGCCCTCGGCGCCGGTTCTGAGCAAGTGGGTCAATATTCCATTTATCGATTCCGTAAGAGGCCTGTTTTTCAAAAGGCACAGCTAAACCGCACCATTCTATGGTGGTGGAATCGGCCATCGCATCGTCTGAAAAGTCAGAAGAGGCACTCCGCGGTGCCCCCTGGCAGGGAGGCCCGGAACCTGAGATGCGTTCGGTAGAAAAGTAGAAAGGCTTCCAGGACGATGCTTGCTTGCGTCGGGTCCAGTCTTAACAGCTGTACATGGGCAGGACTTATGGGACCTGGCAAAGGAGCTTGCCAGGTTCCCCTTCTGCTGGTCTCTCCCGGGGAACCTTTGCAGAAGTTCAAGTCTGTCTTCGGGGATCCGGAATGCTCCAAGTTCATGTCCCGAGTGGCATACGATGGTCATTTCGAGAGGCCTCGGCCCGGGTTTGCGGCTGCCAGCATCGTGGGTCGACGCCAGGGCATGGCTGCAGTCATCGGACCTCGAGCCATGGAGTTCAAGACAAGTGGTCTGTGGATGTCCCTTGCTGAGGGGAAAACCTTTTGGGCAAGCCCATGGCCGAGAAGGCTGCTGAGCTCGGAGACCGAGCACGTCACGAGGACAAGGCTGTCCCGAAAGACTTCTGCCGAACACTTCACACAAGAAGAAGGGCTGGGGTAAAAAGCCCTTTTACCCGAGGAAGGCCACTGCCTACAAAACAGTTTCCCAACTTACCAGGCCTCCCCGGCTCCTGCTCCCCACAGGGTCAGCAGGCCAAGGGGCAGGGCACATGGCCCCGTAGGCAGAAAGCCCCCAAGTCGTCGGCTCCTGCTGCCTACTCCAGAAGGGTGGGGTTTCTTGACTCCCAAGTCTGCATAGCTCTCTCCGTCTCTGCTGTCCCATCACTGCACAGGAGGTCGCCTACCCTGTTGCCCATCGGTGGCAACACCGATCACAGCGGACAAACTGGGTCTTAAGCATAGTCCAAAAGGGCTACTGCTTCATTTTCTTCAGTTGCCTCCTCCCTATTTTCCAGTGAGAGCCTCCAAGGCTCCTCTCCATACAGCCCTCCTCCTGCAAGATCTCCAGGGTCTGTTACGAGACCAGGCATTGGAGCCTGTGCCTCCCCACCTCCAAGGTCACGGGTTTTACTCCAGGTACTTCCTAGTACCAAAGAGAACAGGGGATCTCAGGCCTATTCTCGACCCTCAAGAAATCTCAACAAGTTCTTACAGAAGGAAAAGTTCAAGATGCTTACTCTTGGAACACTTCTGCCCTACCTCCAGCAGGGAGATTGGCTATGCTCTTTAGATCTAAAGGATGCGTACACTCACATCCTTATTCATCCAGACCACAGAAAGTACCTCAGGTTCATTGTGGGAGGAAAACCATTATCAGTACAGGGTGCTGCCATTTGGCCTCCACCTCCGCCCCCAGAGTCATTACCTGGCAGTGGTGGCGGACTATTTGAGAAATCAGGGTATCTTAGGGGAAGACAATCTGGAAGACTGGCTCATCAGGGGTCAGATGTGCCAGGAGGCTAGGCAAGTCTCCTCCGAACAATTTCTCTGTTGCAGCATCTGGGGTTTGTCATAAACTTCGCAAAGTCCACTTTGCTCCCCTCCCAAACTTAGAGTTCATAGGGGCAAGACTAGACTCTCTGCAGGCAAAAGCTTTCTTGCCAGAAGAACAGAGCTCAAAGACCTGATGACCTTGGCAAACCAGTTTCTCAGCAGGTCACTGGTCCTCCGCCAGGCTCTGCCTGAGGCTTCTGGGCACATGGCTTTGACAGTGCATGTCACACACCATGCCAGGCTTCATATGAGGCCTGCGCAATGGTGCCTCAGAACTCAGTGGTCGCAGGCCACAGGGAGCCTCAGAGACAGAGTAAGGGTGTCCAGACCATTCCTGCACTCCCTACGTTGGTGGCTGTTATCCCCCCAACTTACTGGAAGAGATGCCTTTTCAGCCACCTGGGTTCACAGTGGTATTGACCACCGATGCCTCTCTACAGGGCTGGGGAGCACACTGTCTGGGCAAGTGCACTCAGGGCCTGTGGTCTCCCTGGGATGATCAGCAGCAGATCACTCTTCTGGAGCTTCGAGCTATTCGCTTAGCCCTCAAGACTTTCTCTCAAACCCTGGCTCACCAATCTGTTTTAGTGCAAACAGCAACCAGGTAGCCATGTTTTATGTGAACAAACAGGGAGGCACTGGGTCCAGGCTCCTTTGTCAGGAGGCGCAGGACCTTTGCTGCTTTGCGCCCAGGCACAACATGTTGCTCAAGGCGGTTTATCTCCCTGGCCAGGAAAATTACCTAGCAGACAGGTTGAGCAGGATTCTGCAGCCCCACGAGTGGCAGCTCCGCCCACTTCCTGTTCAGCTGTCGTGGTGGAGAGGACCTGTTCGGGAGAGCTCCTGCTAGGGAGGATTTCCTGCTCACTACCTGTGTCTGGATGTCGGGCCCTGGGCAACCTCCAGCAGAAGAGGCCCAGGCACAGGGGCCTACCAAGCCTGGTGGGCCTC
Source organism: Ichthyophis bannanicus (assembly GCA_033557465.1). Classification (NCBI taxonomy): domain Eukaryota; kingdom Metazoa; phylum Chordata; class Amphibia; order Gymnophiona; family Ichthyophiidae; genus Ichthyophis; species Ichthyophis bannanicus. Next base: position 539,870,634 of record CM066036.1, on the reverse strand, counting down.
CTTCTTTGATACCAGATGGAGGGACTGGAAGTATGGAACAGACGGCGCTCCGGTGGGGGATCCCCAGGTAGGACTGCAAACTGCTCAGGGAACAGGGACCACTTGCCCGGAGGCTTGGGCCCGCTACCCCAGGGAGGAGGTTTTCTCTCCTTCCCAGGCAGGGTGTGGAGGCTGGGTGGAGGCAGGGAGAGGCCCTAGGGAGGCCTTGGAGGCCTGCCTTGTACGGTGCTGGAGGAGGCGGGTTTCCCCCTCCACCTCGGGTCCTGGAGGAGGCCTCTACCTCCTCCAGTGAGGATGAGGATGGAGGGTCGGGCCTGCCGTCCTTCCAGCAGCCAGCTAGGGCCCCAGGACGAGATCGTGGCGGCGGGTACGGCGGCTCCGGGGTCTCCAGGAGGAGGCGGCCCAGCTGCAAGCCCAGCTCTCCCACCTGGAGAGCTGCAGGCCACCATTCCCGGTGAGGAGTGGGTGGCCTATAACAGCGATAGGAACGGGGGTGAAGCGGGCCTTGAAGGCCAAGTACCAGCAGATCATCTAGTTGAAGAGCCAGGGTTGTGGGTCCCTGTCTGAAATGTACCACAACTATGATAAATGGCATGGTGTATCTGCAGTCCAGGGGGAGACCCCGGGGGTGGGTAGAAATGGTGGCTACCCCCAATCCTGTACCGTGCCCTTCCAATATCCAACCCATGGCGTTACAATGCCCGGGTGTGCCACAGCGGTCCGGAGACCCTTACCTGAAGAAACAAGGTGGTGTTGCTGGAGAGGTGGCTGTCCCAGTATCGGAGGCTGGGCCGATGATCCCCCTGCCCGTTGGATCCTGTTCCCCCTGTTTGGATGATTGCTGGAGAAGAAGGGGCCCGTCAGAGTTGGAGGACTTCTGAGCTAACAGCGCAGCATCTGCTCCCTGCCTCAAGCACTGCCGATCCAGCCCTACCCGAGGAGATTGCAGAATCCAGCCCCATCATACGCGGGTATTTTCGGGAGGTTGTCCTGCTAATTCCTTGCTGCCACCGCCTGAAGAAAGCCGCCTCCGTCCTGATCGCCGGGATGTACTGACAGCCGCAGTCCGGGATCCGGAGAGGGTTTGCCCCCCGCTGAGGGATGACGCTGCAGGGCTTCCCTCTACCAGTCTCAGCTCCAAAGATGGCCGCCGTGAGTCCGGTGAGGTCACTTCCGGGAAAACCCGGAAGTGTGAAGATGGCCGCAATCTCTCCTCTGCACAGCAAACGGAGCACCGTAGAAGATCGCTGGGGACGGTATGGGACCGTCCTTGTTGCCCTTCTATCGGAGGGGTTCCTGCAACCCGCGGTGAAATTCAAGAGGCCGGTTTGCACCGTCGGGGGTCTGTGGATGCTGCCGTGGAGTCCGGATGCCTGGAAATCCGTTCCTGCTGGTGCTGAGTGCTCTGAGATGGTGAAGGGGACTGAGACAGGGGATTCTGCTTCCTCTTTCCAGGGCCCTCAACGGCTGCAGACTGGCCGGCCTCAGTTCCCTGGGGTGGCTGTCTGGCGCCGGCAGGGTGCTGGGAAGGGGAAGGAGCAGGGTAGGGGCTGCTGTTCTTTTTCTGCAGCCCCTGGGGGGAGTCAAGAGAAGGGAAAGAATGTTTTTTTTTTTTTCTTTTCCTTTTTCCCTGTCATCTGTGTCAGCGGAGCGGGATGAGCAGATGCCTGCATTTTCAGCCAGTGTGGCTGAGGGGGGCCTGGCTCGCAGGGGGGCGTCCGCCCTTCCTGCTGGAGCCTTGGCTACCGGCCGTGTGGTTCCGGACCCCTGTGCCACGTCTGGCACCGACAATCCGGTAGGACCTGGGAGGGACAGGGGGCAGGGGGGTGGAGGTTTGGGGGATGTTCTGGGTGGGGGATCTGCCCTGCTGTCTCGGGTAGGTCCTGCCTTGTTGTCGGTAGCCGTAAAGGGGGTAGCGGACGGTGGGTCAGGGGAAGGTCTGATGGAGGGAAGGGGGGAGCGGCCGACTGGTCATATAGTGGGGAAGGAGGTAGTGGCTGACTCGGAATGGGGGAAGGGTTTGTCCTCAGTAGGGTCAGGGGTGGCGATGGTCCCCCTGGATCCCGGGAATGGAGGGGAGCGGGGTCCATCCCCGGTAGTGGTGGCCGAGACCCAGGAGCCTTGCCGCTGGGTCGGAAACAAGGGACGGAGGTGTGGGGGGGCTTTCTGGTCGCCTGGGTGTTACCGAGAACCAGGTCCGTGATGCCCTTAAGTTAGCTTTGGAGACTCCCGACAGGCCCTCCCGGGGCCTTTACTGCCTTTCGGCAGCTTGAGGTGGAAGCAGGGGCTAATCCGGGGGTTCTCGGTGGCACCCAGGGATCCGGAAGGGATAGCAATCCCTGATTCAGTGTTTGCAGAGCTGACTTTGCCCAGTCCTCAGGTCACCCCATGTGCGGAGGTTGTGGATCCTGCAGACCAGCAGCAGGATCCCTTGCAGGTGGCAGCAGGGGAAGATCAAGGAGGGCAGGGGTTGGGAGCTGGGAGGTCGGCTCCCCCCCCCCCATACCTTTGCGGAGGCTCTAAGGGGGTCGGGCACCACTCCAGGGACATCGGGTGGGGCTGGGGGGAGGGGGGGTTCCCAGGGGAATGGTCCCGTAGGAGGGGGAGGAGGTGGGGGAGGTTTCCGAGGGGTAGGGGGTGAGGTCAGACGGCGCAACGTGGCGCAGATCCGGTGGGCTGGGGAGGGGCCCCCTCCAGCCAGGGAACAGGTCTTGAGGATGGTCCTTGGGCTGGGGTTTCTCCCGGGAGATCTCTATGCCTTCATCCACATGAACAACCCATTGAATATGATGTTAGTTTCATGCTGAGACGGGGGCTGTTGATTTTTTGGCACCGATACCCGCCGCCGCGGGGGCGGGGGGGGGGGCCCGACTTTCGTGTTGTGCCTATCTCTCGCCAAGGGACGGTACCTGTGACCATCCTATCCCGGAATGAGTCGCTCCCAGGGCAGGACATCCAGTTTTGGTTGTCGCGCCATGCGGTGCTCCTCGCACCCCTGGTTAAGGGCGCTGGGCCCCTAGGGGTGTGGGACGGGTCGTGGAAGGGCAGGATCCGTTTGCGTGAGGTGGGAAACGTGGTGCAGCACGTGCCCTCGGCTGGTTTTCTCGGTCGGGATCGCATCTTGTGCTATTACCCCGGGCAACCCCGCGAGTGTCACCGCTGTGGCTCATTCCGCCATTTGAGCATGAACTGTCCCGAGCAGGTCTGCACCCGTTGTGGTGGACGGGGGTCACGCCTCGGCCGGGTGTTTGCTTATTCGGTGTAACCTTTGCGGGGAGTTGGGCCACCCCTTCGCCCGCTGCCCCTCCGCATCACACAATGGACCGGGGGGGGATGCCGTCACTCCACCTCGGGTTCCTGTGCAGGAGGAGGTCGTGGAAGCCCTCTCCCTCAGGAGGAGTCCGAGGGGCCCTAGGGTGGAGGAGTCCATCGAGCCGAGGGAGCCACCAGGGGGAGGGGATTCGGGTAGGAAGGAGGAGAGGGTTGATGTGGTGGAGGTTAATGTATCACGACAGGATAGCGGGTTGCGGGTGGTGCCACCTGAGGAATGGACTACGGTCTCTTCCAAGGTTGGCAAGTCCAAAAGGAAGAAACGGGAGACATCCCCGTTGCTGGATGCAGAGCCCGTGTTGGACATCAACCGTTTCGTCTTTTTGGCTGCTGATGCGGCTGAGGCGGATGAGGGCTTGCCTGTGGAGGCAGGGCTTCCTGTGCGGCGCTCGGAGCGGTTAGCGGCGGGGGCGGCCCCTCTTCCTCAGCGGCGGCCTTCCAAAGTAGTAACGAAGGCGCGCCGCGGTCAGGGTCCTCCAATCAAGGGGGATACTGGCGCCCGACGGGTGAGGGAGGACGGGTCTTTGCCCCCGCAGTTGGGCGATGGGCCTTCGCAGGAGCCCCCTGCTGACCCGGCCGTCCCGGCCTCCCCCGCGAGGGTGGGCACTGGTACGTTGTCTCAGTCTTTGTCCAGGGAGGGGGGGGAGGCACCGGTGGTGGACCCCACGGAGGAGATCATTCCTCCGACCCCTGACCTGTCCGTGCCCCCTCGCCCCATGGGAACTGGGTTAGCCCCTGCGACAGCTTTGCCTGATGGTCTCAGGGGCACCAGCACCTCGTGGGGTGACAGGGTCGAGCAGGAGGGGAGGAGGAGATCCTCGAGGTGGTCGACGTGGACCGTGAGGAGTTGCTCCAGCTCACGGGCTTGTCCTGCAAGCGGGATTCCGGGGATCCCGGGTATGGTGAGAAGAGGAGGAAAGGGTCACTGCACACGAACTAGGCATGGCGTGCACTCCTGCGTTCTCGTGCGCCACCATCAACGTGGCCAGCATTTTCTCAGACCAGGCGCGGGCTACGGCCTATGATTTTCTTTCCACGAGTGGGCTGGATGTCATCTTCTTGCAGGAGACCAGGCTCACCTCGCTCGCTAGCCTTCATCGGGCAAAGCGGGAGTGGAGGTGGGGCCCTTCATACTGGTCGCTTGCGGCACAGCCCTACGCAGGAGTGGCGGTTTTGTTCACGTCTAACCGATTTCAGGTGCAGTACGTGTGGGAACTGGAGCAGGGCCGGTGTTTGCTCTTAGACGGCTACTGCGGGCCTCATCGGTTTCGTTTCGTGGTGGTCTACGGCCCCCAGTCTAAGTTGGCGCGGAAGACCCTGTTTGGGGTCATCCACCCCTACTTACACACCTCCCGTTTGGTGGTCCTCGCCGGGGATTTCAACACCACCACCTTTTTGCAGGACCGAGGGGGGGATCGTTGCCCACCCAGTTACGAGGGCCTCTTTTTGGCCGAGATGACCCGGACGGCTGACCTGGTGGATGTTTTCCACCGGGCCTTTCCACGGTCGCCGGGGTTCACCTACTACCATGGGACCTGCAGGAGTCGTATCGATCGGATATATGTGAGTGCCCGGGTAGAGTGTTCCCCTCCGCAGTTGCAGGCGGTTGACTTTTCGGACCACTGCGTCCTCTCCGTGTCCTTCCTGGCTAACCACGAGGAGCTCAGCAGGGGTCCTGGCCTGTGGAGACTGAATGTGCAGTTGTTGGCAACATCAGAGGTGGTCCAGGAGTTCTTGGCCTTTCTTGCAGACCAGGAAACACTGTTGGGTGTTTTTCCTTCCGTGGCGCCTGGTGGGACGAGGTGAAGACGCGTGCCCGCCAACTCTTCCGTTCCCGGGGTACCTCCATGGCTCGATCCCGCTACCTCACTTACACTGTCCTCCGGAGGTCGCTGGATCGTTTGGTATCCCGAGGGGCAGCACGGGAGGAGGTGGAAGAGGTACGCGTCCAGCTCCGTGGCCTGCTTTATGATCGCCATGCCTCCCTCTGCTTTGAGGGGGCGGCTGGTGGGGTCGGCACTCCAGACCCTTTCCTGACTTGCAAGGAGAGGGTTCGGCGTCGGGAGGTCATGGCCCTGCGGGGCGAGGACGGTACCATTCATACCTCCCAGGAGGACCTTTTGCGGATGGTGGGGGAATACTTCTCGGACCTGTTTGGGGATCGCCCCGTGGACCTCACCCATATCCGAGAGTACCTGGGCCTTCCCCCGGTGTATTCGGCTGTGGTTCAGGCACAGGTTGATGCACTTGCTGCTCCGATTCAGCAGGTGGAGGTGGAGAGGGCGATTCGTGCCATGCCGTTGGGGAAGGTGCCTGGGCGCGATGGGCTCCCTGTGGAGTTCTATCGCACTTTCATCGCCCAGCTGGCCCCTTTCCTGACCTCCCTGTTTCAGGAGATCATGGATACGGGGTTTCTCCCGCGGTCATTTCGCGAGTCTGTCCTGCTGCTGCTCTCCAAGGGGAAGGACGATAGCTCCTTGGACTTTTGGCGGCCGCACTCTCTTCTGAACGCGGACCGGAAGATCCTGGCCAAGTGTTTGGCCAACCGACTGGTGGAGGTGTCGGGCGTTTTGCTGTCCCCTTCCCAGTATTGTTCTGTTCGGGGGAGAGGGGTTCTGGACGCTGTCGCCACAGTCCGGGAGGTGGTGGAGAGAGGCCGGTCGCTCCAACGGGACCACTGGTTGGTCTCCTTGGATCAGTCCAAAGCCTTCGATCGAGTCAGTCACCGGTACCTGTGGGTGGTGCTCCAGCACTTCGGCCTCCTGCAGGTTTCCTCTTCGTCGTGCAGGCGCTGTACCGAGGGGGGGTGAGCTTCCCGTTTATTAACGGGTGGCTCGGACGGCCGTTTGGTGTCGCCTCGGGGGTGCGGCAGGGGTGCCCTTTGAGCCCCCTGCTGTATGTCTTCTCCCTCGACCCCTTCCTCCGGAGATTGTCCTCAGGTGGGTTGCGGGGCCTGGAGGCGCCTGGTGCGCCCCCAGTGACTGTCGTTGCCTACGCTGACGACATCTCAGTTTACGTGGACGGCACTGAAGGGGTAGAGGCCCTGCGGGAGGCCGTGGAGGAGTACTCGGAGGTGGCCCACTCTGTTGTCAACCACAGCAAGTGCCAGACGCTGTGGTTGGGCCCCTCGGAGGCCTCCCCGCCTTCCTGCGCCCCCTTTCCTCCTCCCGTGGGGGAGGTCCGCGTTTTGGGCCTCGTCTTCGGGTCGGAGGACTGTGCGGAGTCCAATTGGAACCGTTGTCTTGAGACTGCACGGTGTCGGGTGCTGCGGTGGAGGGGGTGGAGGTGTACGTACGAGGAGAAGATCAAACTCCTCGGGACGTTTCTGCTTCCTCTCTTTCTACACGTGGCCACGGTCTTCGTCCTTCCGTCGTCCCGTCAGGCGTCTGTCTGTGCCGTCTTTTCTGTTTTCTGTGGGGTAACCGCCTGAACCCCGTCCAGCGCAACATCGTTTGCCTGGATCGGGCAGAGGGCGGTTTGGATATGTTGCACCCCCTTGTCTTCCTGTCAGTCTTGTCTATGGCGTTCCACTTGGGTAGGATGCGGGAAGGGGGTGGGGTCTGGTGGGTAGCCTCCTATCGGGAATGGTTCTCCCGCTTCTGGGAGCAGTGGGAGGGGGCGTCCTCGGTCCCACGTGTGCGCCGGAGCGGGGAACAGGCCCCATCATACGTATTTGCGATGGTGGGGCTCATTCGGCGGTGGGGGGTGACCGACCCGCTCGCCCAGTCCTTGGGGCGGAAAGGATTGTACCGGATGGTACTCGCCTCCCACTTTCAACCACGGTGGGCCCTGCGGGAATGTCCAGCGGATGTGATGCAGCGGGGCCTTCGGCTGTTGAACTCCCCTCGGCTACCGAAGAAGGTTTGGGATGTGGCCTGGTTGTCTTTCCACGGGCATTTGTACGTGAGGGACAACCTCAAGTACAGGTCACAGGCCGAGAGGGTCTGTCCGAGGGCCGGTTGTGAAGGGCAGACGGAGACCATGGACCATTTCCTCCGGCAGTGCCCCTTCAACGTGGAGGCCTGCCGGTTGGTGTCCGCTGCTCTTCACCTGCGCGACCTTTCCCTCCTCACGTATGCGGAGTGGGTGTACGGGGCCTGGTCCTTTCCTCTAAGGCAGGACTCCAGGACCCTCTACCTCGTCACGGCCGTAGTGCGCTACCACCTGTGGCAAGCGCGCTGTCATGTCTCGACCCGGGGGTTGGTCCTGCCCCTCGACGAGGTGGTGCGGGACATTCTGGAGGAAGTGTCCAGCATGGCGCAACGTGAAAGGCGGGTGGTGGAGGCTCATCGTTGGGAGCGTCTGTGGCGTCACCTCACCCTTCGCCCCCCGTGAGGGGGAGGGGTTCCCTGGGGTTCTCATCCCTGTAGGACTTTGAGGTTTGTTTTGTTTCCCTGGGGGGAGGGGTATGATAGGAGGGGGTGGTTTCTCTTCCCTGGGGTTACTTCTCGGTATGATTTTGGGGTGTTTTTCTCCCGGGAGGGGGGGGGGGGTGAGCTGGTGCTGCTTGAGGGGTTTGACCGGTTGTCCGCTCTCCCTTTCTCCTTAGAGGGGTGGCCGTCCCAATTTTTGTTGTTGGTGTTTGTTTGTTCTTTTGTGTCCTGGGCATCCCGCTCCGCTGTCTGGATTGCAGGGCAGCACAGGGGTTTTGTTTCTCTTTGTATTAGCTTTTGATTTGTATGATTAGTTATGATTTGTTTTGGTGGGATTGTGTTGGGGATGGGCTCAAGGGGCCCTTATGTTTTTGTTTGGGGGGAGGGGGGTGGGGAGGTTTGCTTTTGAGGTGTTTGTTTCTATGGGATGGATGGGGAGGAGGCAGGGATCGGGTTGGAGGGAGGGGGAAGCTGCTGCATGAAGGGGGAGGGATGGGGATAGGGGGCTCTGTCTCTGGATGGTTGGGGGAGGGAGTCTGAGAGTCAGACAGAATGAACATTTGGACTGGTGGGGAGTGTTGTGCGGGGCAGGGGTTCAGGGATTGCAAGACGGACAATGTGTGGACTGCGCTGGGGTGTTCTTGCAGGGGGAGGTTGGGTCGGGTATGGACATTGGACTGAGGGGGGGAGGGGACATGGACATTGTCAGGGACTTGTTGGGGTTTGTTGTTGGAAGAAGGGGCACGTGTGGGTTGGTGGTGGGTCTGGGGAGGTGGGTCACGGGGGGGTTTGTGATACTTGTTTTGTGCTATGTCGGGGGGGGTTTTTGGGGGGGTGTGGGACTTGGTTGGGGTGATTGTTTTTGCTTTTTGTTTGTTTTTCTGTTGCATGTGTCAATAAACAAAATTTCCATCCCTTAGTAGTTCAGAAGATCTTCCTAAGATGGGGACTTCTATCCATAGATCTCTTTGCCAGTCCCCTGAACAGGCAGCTGCCCCATTTCTGCTCCAGGCAACCGCATCCTCTGAGACTAGCAGCGGATGCTTTTCTGATTTCCTGGTCCCAAGGCCTCCTATATGCGTTTCCTCCCACGCCTCTGATGGCCCGAACCCTGTTCAAAGTTCTGAAGGACCAGGCCTCGGTCCTTCTGGTAGCCCCCGGGTGGCCGAGACAACCTTGGTTCCCACTTCTGCTTCAGCTAGCAGTGGACACTCCTCTACCTCTAGGGTTGCAGCCCAACCTTCTGTCTCAAGACCAGGGATCTCTTCTGCACCCCAGTCTCAAATCTCTCAATTTGATGGCCTGTAAGCTGCAAGGGTAGTTTTGGCTCCTTGGGGCCTACCTCCTGAAGTTGAAGAGGTCGTCCTGGCCTCTAGAAAGCAGTCCACTAGGAAAACCTATGCCCTGAAGTGGAAGAGGTTTTCTGTGTGGTGTCAGCTGCGTACAGAAGATCCTTTCTCCTGTACTGTACCCGTGGTGCTTCAGTACCTGCTACATTTATCCAATCAGGGCCTTAAGTCCAATTCTGTTCGGGTCCACCTCTCAGCTCTAGCAGCTCACCACTCACTGGTGGAGGGAAACTCCATATCGGTTCACCCCTTGGTGTCCCAGTTCCTCAGAGGTTTGCTCTTGCTCAAGCCTCCTGTCCGTCCTCCAGCCCCTGAGTGGGAGTTGAATGTGATCTTGCAGCAACTGACTCGCCCACCTTTTGAGCTGATGGCTACTTGTCCTCTTCGCTTCCTTTCCTGGAAGACACTCTTCTTAGTAGCCTTAACTTCGGCCAGACGGGTGAGTGAGCTTCAGGCCCTAGTCTGTGACAGGCCTTACACCCGCTTCTATAGGAACAGGGTAGTCCTTAGGACTCATCCAAAGTTCCTCCCTAAAGTTGTCTCCTCCTTCCATCTCAACCAAGAGGTGGTTCTTCCAACATTCTTCCCTAGGCCTCATGCAAGGCAGGCTGAAGCGGTCCTGCATACCCTGGACTGTAGAAGGGCCTTATCCTTCTACCTTAACCATACACAAGGACATAGAAGGGCTACTCAGCTCTTCATCTCTTTTGACCCTAATAATTTGGGGTTAGCTGTGTTCAAGCGTACCTTGCCCATATGGGTGGCTGACTGTATCACCTGGGCTTACAGGGCGGCTGACCTTCCCTTGCAGGGTCGGGTCACGGCCCATCGTGTCAGGGCAATGGCTGCCTCAGTAGCTCATCTACGCTCTGTACCGTTGGCAGACATCTGCAGGGCTGCAACTTGGTCCTCAAGCCAGACTTTTTCAGCTCATTACTGCCTGGAGAGGGAGTCCCGTAGGGACAGTGCTTTTGGCCAGGCAGTACTCCGGAATCTCTTTGAGGTTTAGGCAACTCCTGCCATCCAGCCCTCCGTTAGGCTACCGGTGGAGGTTCTTTCAGTGAAAAGCCTTTCTTTGATGCTGGGACTAGAGGGAGTTCTCTTGTTCAGCCTGGGTTCCTTGGTAGCCCAGAGCTTGGGAGTCACCCATATGTGAGGACTGACTTCCTGCTTGGTCCTGGAGAAAGAGTAGTTACTCACCTGTAACAGGTGTTCTCCAGGAGCAGCAGGAATCGGTCCTCACAACCCTCCCTCCTCCCCTGGGAGTTGCAGTTGTACATAGTTTATTTTATATTTTTGTGTGCTGTTTTATAGCTATGTCATTTGATTGAGCAAGATGGCACCTTTAGGCGGGAAGGGGACCGCGCATGCGTGCAGTATTCCCAAAGGCTTTCATAGAAAGCTGGGGAAATGCTCCGCAGGGGCTCCATCGGCGTCAATGTCACCTATATGTGAGGACTGATTCCTGCTGCTCCTGGAGAACACCTGTTACAGGTGAGTAACTACTCTTTCCCTTGACCTCCCCCACCCCTGGACCACTCTCGTTGACATCAGGGAGGGAAATCTGCCAGCTCTGAGTCAAGAGGACACGGATGTCCAACTCCATGCACACCCTATAATGTAGGGGTAGCAATGCTGTGTTGACAACTATTTATGTTGAAGTCTCTAAATGCTTACAGATGGCTTTGGATAGACTAACCATAGCAATAACTCTAACAGACAGATATCCAGCTGACAGCACCACTGAGTCTCTTATTCCTTAAAATTGCTACTGTGACTTCCATTTTCCCATGCTTCATTAGAGTGGTTCCCGAATGAATGTGGAAAGGCTGGAGAAAGACATCCAAGCTTTGTTAGGATGAAGTTGCCTTGCAGCCATCCCTCATGGCTTCTGCTGGATACCATCTGTGAAGTATTTATTTCTAGCTTGCCTAAACTTTGTATTCACTGTGGTAGCTATTTTGCAGACTGCAGGAACTAGCTAAGACCATGCAGGACATACAGCTTATTTATTTATCAGGCTTTTTATACCACTTTATCATTTTAGTCAAAGCTGTTTTCATTGTAACTTCAACTAATACAAGCATTGTGGAACCTGTGTATTTTGGGGAAACTGTTAGGTACTTATGACCTAGATTGGCCACTGTTGGAAACAGGATACTGGGCTTGATGGACCTTGGTCTGACCCAGTATGGCATATCTTATGTTCTTAACTTGGTAATGTACATTAAACAGGGACATTGATAACTTTGGATTCCCAAGGCCACAAGCAGTGTCAATGGGAATCAAACTCTGGTCTCTTGGTTCCCAAGTCAGTGCTCTAAGCACTAGGTTACTCCTCCACTCCACTTATGTTGTGAGATGGCCATTTATTTTAATTCATGAAAATTTAGGGGTCAGTTTGCCAATGGAGCTATACATTTAATGGTGACTGGTAAGTGGGTGATTTTATCAAGTCATTTCAGTGAGCATGTCACAATACATGCACTTAAAATGACTCTTAAAAAATTGCATTAGATGTAAAAATACAGATGCTGATATGAATGAATGTACTTTATTGTACAGTAGGTGTTCCTGGGGGTATGGTCTGTGAATCGTGTGGGTGGAGTTGCAAAATATACACGCTCAATATAAAATATGTTAATCCATGCGTGTACTTGTTCTGACCGCTAGCAGTAGTTTCACCCCTTTTTTGGCAGCTTGAGCCCTAGTGATAGTACCATGAGACTTGTGCTATTTCAGAACTGTTATTCCTGATCGTGTAGCCAGTCTAGTCCCGGACTTCAGGGTTGTCCATCTCATACAGCAGCTTGGAGACTGAGAAACTCCTCCTTTTCTGATGTCACTGGTATATCCAACTGGAAGCCTCCTCCTGCCATCAGTTCTTCAGTCTCCAAGCAGCTGGATGGATGGGTGAGCCTGGCAGTCCGGGCTCACTAGAGAAACTGTTCAGAGTTTAGTGTTAAAGTTGTAATTAGAGTAGCCTTGAAATCTTCAGCAGAGCCCTTCTGCTTTTTTGGAGAGGACTGTGCCTTTAAGTTTACAGAGCCGTCCTTCCCTCTTACCCTGCGTCCTCTGCCCCTAACCAGGTCGGGTCCTTTGTTAGTGGGTCAGGGCAGGGCCGGCCCGTCCATTGAGCGAGAATGTTTTTTGCACAGGGCCCCGCGTTTCAGGGGGCCCCGCGCAAAAAACATTCTGATCCTAAAGTTAAATTTAAAAAAAAAAAAAAAGCTGTCTTCTTCCGCTGCCGGGGCCGCCGCGGCAGCATCGAGTGTGCCGCGGGGCCCCCCCTGCCCAGCAGAACCTGCCCTCCCCTTTATCACCTCTGTCTCTGATGTAGCTTCAGTCACACGCGCCGGCTCTCAGAGCGCGAGAGGAGAGTTTCTCCCTCGCTGCTCTGTTAAGCCCGCGGGGGCTGATGGGAAGTTCCCATCAGCCCCCGCGGGCTTATCAGAGCCGCGAAAGGGAAACTGGTCCTTTCGCGCTCTGAAAGCCGGCGCGTTTGACTGAAGCTACAATCAGAGACAGAGGTGATAAAGGGGAGGGCAGGTTCTGCTGGGCAGGGGGGGCCCCGCGGCACACTCGATGCTGCCGCGGCGGCCCCGGCAGCCGGAGAAGACAGCTTAAAAAAAAAAAAATTTTCCCGGGGGGGGGGGGGGGGGGTAGAAGGGGGGTTGGGGGTGGGGGGGGGTTAGAAGTGGTGATTGGGCTTGGGGGGGCTATGGGGGGGGGTTAGAAGTGGTGATGGGCTATGGGGGGGGTTAGGAGTGGTGATGGGCTATGGGGGGGGGTTAGGAGTGGTGATGGGCTATGGGGGGGTTAGAAGTGATGGGCTATGGGGGGGTTAGAAGTGGTGATGGGCAATGGGGGGGTTAGAAGTGGTGATGGGCTATGGGGGGGTTAGAAGTGGTGATGGGCTATGGGGGGGCTATGGGGAGTTAGGAGTGGTGATGGGCTATGGGGGGCTATGGGGGGGTTAGAAGTGGTGATGGGCAATGGGGGGGTTAGAAGTGGTGATGGGCTATGGGGGGGCTATGGGGAGTTAGGAGTGGTGATGGGCTATGGGGGGGCTATGGGGGGGTTAGGAGTGGTGATGGGCTATGGGGGGTGGTTAGGAGTGGTGATGGGCTATGGGGGAGCTAAGTCTGTATATGGGCTGATGGGATTAAGACTGAAAGTGGGTTGATGGGGGGGGGTTAGGATGGTAATGGGCTATGGGGGACTAGGACTGGAAATGGGCTGATGGGGGATTAGGACTGGAAATGGGCTGGTGGGATTAGGACTGGGAGTGGGCTGATGGGGAGGTTAGGACTGGTAATGGGGTATGGGGGGCTTAAACTGAAAATTGGGTGAGTGATGGGGATTATGACTGGAAATGGGCTGGTGGGATTAGGACTGGCAGTGGGCTATGGGGGGCTAGGACTGGTAATGGGTTGGGGGGGGTTGCTAGGACTGGAAATGGGCTGGGGGGATTAAGACTGGAGGTGGGCTGATGGGGTTAGGATGTAATGGGCTATGGGGGGGCTAGGACTGGGAATGGGCTGATGGGGGGGTTAACACTGGAGGTGGGCTGATGGGGTTAGTACTGGTAATGGGCTGTGGGCTGATGGGGGGTTAGGACTGGTAATGGGCTATGGGGGGGGTTAGGACTGATAAGGGCTATGGGGGGCTAGGACAGGAAATGGGCTGATGGGGAGGGGTTAGGACTTGAGGTGGGCTGATGGGGTTAGGACTGGTAATGGGCTGTGGGCTGTTGGGGGGGGGTTAGAACTGATAATGGGCTATGGGGAGGTTAAGACTGGTAATGGGCTGTTGCTGGGCTGTCTGGTAATGGGCTATGGGGGGGATAGGACTGATAATGGGCTATGGGGGGGGGGGCTAGGACAGGAAATGGGCTGATGGGGAGCGGTTAGGACTGGAGGTGGGCTGATAGGGTTAGGACTGGAAATGGGCTGTGGGCTGATGGGGGGGTTAGGACTGGAAATGGGCTATGGAAGGCTGACTGGAAATGGGTTGATGGGGTTAGACTGGAAGTGGGCTGATGGTGGGTTAGGACTGGAAGTGGGTTGATGGGGGCTAGGACTGAACATGGGCTGATGGGGGGCTAGGACTGGAAATGGGCTGATGCAGGGACTAGAAGGGAATGGATGCTGGGTGAGGCTGGAACTAGAAGGGAGCTGATGTTGGGGGAGGATTAGAATGGGATGGGGCTGGGAGAGTAAACTGGAGAGGGGAAAAATATTTTGTGTGGGAGGGATAAAAAAATCTACAATTAGCCGGGTATTGGGAGAGTAAGTGGGGATTGAGGATGGAGGGGTAAAATTTGAGTGGATGAAATAGGAATGAGGAAAGAGCAAAAGGAGAAAGATTAGTATGTAAAGCAGATGTAGAGAGAGAGAATGGAAAAAAAACTAGAAGAGAGAAGAAAGGACAAATGGACAGCAGATGATGGAGAGTTAGCAGAAAACATGAAGAAACCAGAAGAAAGTGTCTGGAGCAATTGCAACTGAAAAAAATGCACAAAAGGTAAAAAGATATCTCTTTATTTTGAATTTATTAACTGGAATATGAAAGCTCTGGGAAATGTGCATCATTAACGTCTGCGCTTTGTTTGGTACAAGTGGAAATTAATTTATAGTTTTATTTCTACAGTGTTGTTGTACATTCCAAGTTTGGCTTTTGGGGTTCCCAGTTTAATTATTACCTTCCTGTTTATAAATTGTGATTCCTTGTTTGGTGATGGTCTATGTTCTGCATGTGTAACTGAGCTGAGGTATTCTGTTTATGTAATTCCTATTTGACATTGCCACTTGTTCTCTTTCCCCAGTAGGTCATGTATTGTTGTACTCTGAAATGTATTGGTTTAATATTTGCAGTGTTGCTTTTTGATAGGTAGGGTATGGTGCTTTGTGAGTCCTGGTAGTGCTGTTAGGATACGGCGGGTTTGCTATGGGTTCTAAATGGGCAGTGTTTGTAGAAGTTCCTAATGTGCCTGGCGGTTGGCACTGCATTATACTGTAGTCTGGGCAGTGTTTGTAGTAGTTCCTAATGTGCCTGGGCAGTGTTTGTAGTAGTTCCTAATGTGCCTGGCGGTTGGCACTGGATTATAGTCTGTCTTTATCCATACACTCATTAAGAGACATGTTTACTAAAGTTAGTGTATGGTAACATTATGCAAATATTTATGCAAATAAGGCCACTTATGCAAATGAGGCCCCGCACCGAGTCTCCGCACATGGCCCCGCACCCCCCTTGGGCCGCCCCTGGGTCAGGGTGACTTGCGCGAGGCAGCTCCGGTTCTCTGATTCAGATCAGCTGAAACCGGGGCTGCGCGGGAGTCTGCCGGCGTTTGCAGAAGTCTTGCCTGTGACGCGCTGAGCAGTTTTCCCTGCGGGCCACCTGTGTCGGCGATCCTCGGCCAGCCCTCTAACCGGTCTGTACTCCTTACCTCATTTTCTGCCGGAGAGTGGGATTTTCAGCGGCTCTCTCAAGGGGCTGTTGCCTCCCTTTGCGATTTGCCAACAAAGGTAAGGGGGCCGGTTTTTTCTGCGGAGCTTGGCTCGCGGAGGATATTTTGGTGCGCTAAAGCTGTTTGTTTGGCCTAGGCCTCGGCCTCGTGCCGGCGGCGCGCGCAGGGCAGCGTAGGAGAGCGTCTGCTCTGGCGGGATCTGTTTTCTTACCGCATCATCAAGGCTCCCACGGTCTTTTGTACTTTCTTTTATGATTTATTTCCAAGTTTTTTCTTTTTAAGCTTATTTTTGGGTTTTCTTTTCAGTTCTCTTGTCCGTTAAAGGACGCCCACCTTTTGCTTTTGGCTCTTTCCTTGGGCACCCGTTCTGGGGGTGAGTGTTTTGGCCATGCCTTCCAAACCAAACTGCATGGTTTGTGGGGCCAAGAAGTGCACAGACTCGGGCTTGTGCCCTTCCTGTGTTAGGGATGCCTCAGGGCTGCCACCGCAGGAATCCCAGCCAGAGGGTCAGGGTCCTGAGACGGGGACTTTGGCAGAGTGGGGACACGAGATGTCCGTCGAGGAGCCACAGGCAGGTCCATCCTCACGGCCCGACTCTACCCCTCCTCCAGGTCCAGGGTCTTTGGGGCTCAATTCCATTTTTTCAAGAGAGTTTGTTAGTTTGCTCCAGCAAGTTTTTCTTCGGGACAGTCAGCCTGCGCCTGTCGCCACTACTCTGGTGTCAGGAAAGCGACGGGCTGCGCCCTTGCAGGAAGATCAGACTCCTCCAGAGCCTAAGAGGGCCCGCGAAGAGGTGGAGCCGGGAGACCAGTCTGTGGTCTCGGAGGGGCCACGTTCGGAGGAGGAGGACTTGTCGTTGGAGGAAGAATTGGAAGAAGGGGAGCTGTCTGAAAAGGAAGATCAGGCTAGAGTGGTCCGGGTGTTCCGGAGGGAGGAGCTACCGGCGCTCTTGGTGGAGACGCTGAAGGTGCTGAATATGCCGGTGCCTGGCTCAGCGGCGGACGCTTCCCTCGAGGACCCCTTACTACAGGTATTTAGGAAGGAGCAGAGAGCATTCCCGGTTCACCGGGTGTTTCATGAGATGATTCAGGAGGAGTGGAGCCTTCCCGAAGCTCCTCTGAAGGGAGCTCGAGTGATGTCCCGGCTGTATCCCTTACCTGATCAAGACAGGGAACTGTTCAAGTCACCCAAGGTGGATGCTGCGGTCTCGGCAGTTACGAAGAAGACCACTATTCCCGTCGAGGGGAGTGCAGCCCTCAAGGACGGTCAAGATCGGAAATTGGATGGTCTTTTGCGGCAGGTGTTTGATGTGAATGCTCTTTCCCTACAAGCGGCCATCTGCGGAGCTTGGGTGGCCAGAGCATGTTTGCGATGGTCTCAGCGGCTGCCCGGTGCCGCAGTCGAGCGGTCGGAAGACGCGGCCCGGTTGGAATCGGGTGCGGCCTATTTGGCGGACATTCACTACGACCTTATGCGTGGACTCTCCAAGAGCATGGCGTCGGCGGTCGCAGCGCGACGTTACCTTTGGTTACGTAATTGGGCGGCCGACTCCTCCTCCAAGGCTAGACTTAGTAAGCTTCCTTTCAAGGGTCGCCTCCTGTTTGGGGAGGATCTTGAGAAGTTGGTTAAGGAGTTGGGAGAGTCCAAAGGGGGTAGGTTGCCCGAGGACAAACCTAAACCGACTCGAACGCCCACTTCGGGTAGGGGGCAACCACGGGATTTCCGACGTTATCGATTCCAGAGGTTTCCCACAGGACAGAGGGGACGTTTTCCCTCTAGAAATCAAGGTTTTCGGGGGTTTCGAGGAGCAGGAAGGGGGTTTGGTCCCTCCTCGGCCTCGGGCCTTAGCAATCGCAAACCGCAATGAGATCAGGGGGACCCAGGCACCCCTACCCGCTGTAGGGGGGCGTTTGCAGGATTTTTATTCTGCCTGGGTCCAAATTACAACAGATCAGTGGGTGCTAGAGGTCATTCGCGAGGGCTATGCACTGGAGCTGCTCCGTCCGGTACGCGACGCCTTCGTCCTGTCTCCCGGCAGGTCCGAGGCAAAATCACGGGCTCTGCGGGAGACGGTGCAAAGGCTGTTGGATCTCAGGGCCATAGTACCCGTGCCCCCAAACGAGTGCGGTTCCGGTCGATACTCCATATACTTCGTAGTGCCGAAGAAGGATGGAGGGCTTCGGCCTATCCTAGATCTCAAGAAAGTGAATCGGTGTCTGCGGGTGTCGTCATTCCACATGGAGACTCTGCGATCGGTGATAGTAGCGGTGCAAAAGGGAGAGTTCCTCACGTCCCTCGACCTCTCCGAGGCTTACTTGCACATTCCCATAAGGAAGGATCATCACCAGTTTCTCAGGTTTGCGGTTCCTTTCGGCCATTTTCAGTTTCGAGCACTGCCCTTCGGGCTGGCCACTGCGCCGCGTGTTTTCACGAAGGTGATGGTGGTTGTGGCGGCGGCCTTGCGAAAGGAAGGTATCCTTTTCCATCCTTATCTGGACGACTGGCTAATTCGAGCAAAGTCGAGGTCAGAGAGCGAGATAGCGACAGCCAGGGTGGTGTCCTTTCTAGAAAGTCTCGGTTGGATAATCAACCCGGCAAAGAGTCGGATGGTGCCCACTCAATGTTTGGAGTACCTCGGAGCGCGCTTCGATACCGTCAGGGGGAAGGTCTTTCTGACGGAGCGGAGGGCTCGGGGACTACGCCTCCTCTTGCGGAGTTTTTTGCGCCACGACAGGCCGTCGGCCTGGCACTACCTTCAACTTTTGGGCACCATGGCGGCGGCGATAGAGACGGTGCCCTGGGCGAGGGCGCATATGCGACCCTTGCAAAGGGCGTTGCTCCGCCGTTGGTCTCATCAGAACGATCCCTTGTCTCGGCGACTGCCGTGTTCCGAGGAAACGCATCAAGCGCTGAGGTGGTGGTTGATTCCGCGCTCCCTGCAGAACGGAAAAGGTCTGGAGACGCCGGAGTGGATTCCTGTGATGACGGACGCCAGTCTACTGGGCTGGGGAGCCCATTGTCAGGGGATCTTTGCGCAGGGGGCGTGGTCGGATCAAGAAAGAGCATGGCCGATCAATCGTTTGGAGTTGCGGGCGATCGCCTTGGCACTAAAGGAGTTTCGCAGCCTTCTGGAAGGAAAGGCGGTCCGAGTGTTTTCCGACAATGCGACGGCAGTGGCCTATGTCAACAAGCAAGGAGGAACCACGAGCGCCGCGCTCGAATACGAGGCCGAGACGCTATGCGAGTGGGCCGAAGCGAATCTGCTGGATCTCTCGGCAGCACACGTGGCAGGAGTGGACAACGTGGAAGCCGATTTCCTCAGCAGGGTGAGGGTGGACCCGGGCGAATGGGTCTTGCACCCGCAGGTGTTCGAGATGCTGGTGCGCCGCTGGGGCAGTCCGGTCTTAGATCTCATGGCAACGTTCAACTCAGCGAAGGTATGTCGGTTCTTCAGCAGGCGCAGAGAGCGAATGTCCGAGGGTTTGGATGCCCTCATTCAATCCTGGCCAGCGGACCAACTTCTATACGTTTTCCCGCCATGGGCGTTAGTCGGCCGAGTGGTTCAAAGGATAGAGCGCTACAGGGGACAGGTGATTCTGATTGCGCCGGACTGGCCTCGACGTCCTTGGTACGGAGATCTCATGCGTCTCCTGGTGGCAAAGCCCTGGCGTCTTCCAATTCGAGAGGATCTGTTGTCGCAGGGTCCGCTACTGATGCCCCACGTGGCTCGTTTCTCGCTTACGGCTTGGCTCTTGAAAGGGCTCGGTTGAAGGCCCGCGGTTTCTCCGGGCCGGTGATTTCCACCTTATTGAAGGCGCGCAGGGGATCTACATCCCTGGCCTATGTACGCATCTGGAGGATTTTCGAAAGCTGGTGTGCAGAGCGGAGTTGTGAGCCGTTGAGATCTACCATCCCTCAGATCTTGCAGTTTTTGCAGGATGGGTTTGACAAGGGATTGGCGGCCGGGTCGTTACGAGTACAGGTCGCGGCCCTAGCGTGTTATAGGGGTAAGATTGGAGGTCAGACTCTCGGGGTTCAGCCGGATGTTAAACGTTTCTTGCGCGCTGTGTCGCTTCTGCGGCCCCCTTTTCGTCGGATCGTCCCTAGCTGGAATCTTCCGTTTGTGTTGGACGCCTTGGCGCGAGAACCTTTTGAACCCATGTCGCAGGCTTCCCTTAAGGATATCACCCTGAAGGTTGTTTTTCTGGTCGCGATTTGCTCGGCCCGCCGAGTTTCGGAGTTGCAGGCGCTATGTTGTCGGGAGCCCTATCTCCAGTTTCGTTCGACGAAGGTGGTTTTGCGGCCGGTACCGGCGTTTCTCCCAAAGGTCCTTTCGGTGTTTCATTTGAATCAGGAGATTTCTTTGCCAGTCTTCAGAGGGGCCGCAGGTGGCCCGGCAGAGCGGAACTTGCATCTTCTCGATGTCCGTCGGGCGTTGAAAAGGTACCTCCTGCGGACGGCGGATTTTCGCAAGTCCGATAGACTTTTTGTGCTTTTTGCGGGACCGCGAAAGGGGGAAGCGGCATCGAAGGCTTCCATTTCTCGGTGGCTGAGGGAAGCGATTGCGTCAGCGTACATTTCCGGCGGTCGGTCGGTGCCGGAAGGGCTTAGGGCTCACTCCACTAGAGCGCAGGCGGCTTCCTGGGCGGAGTTCCGGCTCGTGCCTCCAGTAGATATCTGCAAGGCGGCGACGTGGTCGTCTTTGAATTCCTTTGTCAAGCACTATCGGTTGGATGTTCAGGCCTCGGAGGACACCTCTTTTGGGTCAGCGGTTGTGCAAGCTGGCTTGCTGGGTCCCTCCCGTGGTTAGGTTCCTTCACTGCTCTGGTACTAACCCTGAAGTCCGGGACTAGACTGGCTACACGATCAGGAAGAGGAAATTAGACTTACCTGCTAATTGTAGTTCCTGGAGTGGAGACAGTCTAGTCCCGTATCCCTCCCTAGTAGAGTTCTGCTGCGGCTGGAAGGTCAGCGTTCCGGGTAATTACAGGTAAGAGCTGGTTTTATTTCGGGGCATGGAAACCCTTATGGCTGGGGTGCCCCGATATTAAAAAAACAAACAAACAAAAAAAAAACATTAGGTCACAGGTAGCCCTGGGTTTTCCCTTCGTCCGGATGGATTTTGCCGGGGGGATGGCTCTGTAGGCGGAAAGTGTAAGTCTGTGTTTGTTTAATGTGCCTTTTAGCGTTATATTCTTACTTGTTGCTCCGGTGAGTCTGCTTTGTCAATAGGGAACTGATGGCAGGAGGAGGCTTCCAGTTGGATATACCAGTGACATCAGAAAAGGAGGAGTTTCTCAGTCTCCAAGCTGCTGTATGAGATGGACAACCCTGAAGTCCGGGACTAGACTGTCTCCACTCCAGGAACTACAATTAGCAGGTAAGTCTAATTTCCTCTTTTGAACCCAGGATAGCAGCAGGGCAGGAAAATCGGAGTATCGCACTGTTCTACCAATAACCCACCAGGGCAAGCCACAGTAAGTGCTGGGAGGGTCAATGGGATAGGATGGGTGTTGGTTGCTAGTTGAGGGGAATGAGTGGAGAGGTGAATCTGGTACTGATAGGAGGGATGGTGGAGGGGGTAAGCTCCTTGGAGGGGATCAGACATTTTTTCCAGCAGCAGGCATGGTAGATACATGCTAATAGATGGGTGCACTTACTGGCTTCTTTTGCGGCAGTGACCATTAGGGCACGATAACTTTACTGTGCACTAACTACAAGCACTGTCCACTCCTACAATACACCCATTCTCTACTCTTTTCCCGACTCCTGTAGCATCAAGCAATTTTCTCTGGAATTAGCACACCATAAGTGAGGCTGTGTGGTATGTGTTACTGCGTGATGATTCTCATAGTATTTGCTTACCACACTTTTGTAAAAGGGCCCCTATGAGGGCAATTTTATAAGGAGGCATCTAGTTAAAGTTTGTTTCAAGGTGCCTATGTTAAACCTACGTTATACAGATAAGTAGGTGCCACCTTGTCTTCATAAAATACTAGCATAAGTGGCCTAAATTTCAGACAGTCATTTACTCCAGTCCTAGTGCACCTGTAAATATCCATGTATATATTTTTCAAGTACGTACAGTAATTGTAGTATTTTATAATCTGTGTGTACTTGTGCACCCCACCCAAACCTCCCATCTTTGTGCATGCTCGCTGGCAAAGCAGGTGCCTTGATTCCAAAGCGTGTACTTTTATACCAGCTTGTATATTATAAGAGGTTATTTGCACGTGTATGTGGCCACCTTTGCATGAGAATGACCTTATAAGATTACCTCCTATGTGTCTCTTTAAAACAGGCTAAAAATAAGCACCACCTTACCATCTTAAATTTAGTGCCATAGTATAATATAAACTTCCACATATATAACTTCACCCTCTGTGTATTTTCAGCCACCGGAGAGTAATTTTATAACGTGAGCCTAGCGTAATGCATGTGTTTTGCATCGATTTTATACAATAGGGGTATATGTGGTTGAAAATATGCATTAAATTAGGCACAAGCAGGACCAGAGTCTTCCTTTGTTGCCAAACACTGCCGGCGTTTGTGCAGGGCAGCCTCTCCTAACTGACCAGCTGATGTCTGGGCCCTTTAAAATCTTGGCTCCATCATGGAACACGGTCACAGGCATGTGTCTGTGGGAGCGTGACCAAAGGAGCATTCCAAAGAGGCATATCTGCCCCTTTGCAGCCCTTGGAATCAGGTAGCAATATGGATAAGAGGAAAAAGAAGCTATAGCTGCAACCTGAGAAGGTGATGACAACTGGTCTGGATCGTCATATGGTTGCTGTGACATTGATTGAGAGACTTGGTGGTGCTCCAGACTCAGGCTCATCGGGTGGTCTTACTCCACCCTGCCATTGCAGTGTTATATTATCTGAGACTGGTGGGGCTCTCCAGGGGTTGGAAGATGCGTTTCCTATTTCCATTGCTGCTGCTCAGGAAGGGGCCTCTATAGCTGGGACTAGCGATTCTGGAAAAGCAGCGTTATTACTGCGGCCAATAGAGGTATGTTTTCCTGTGTCTTTTGTTGAAGTTGTATCTGAATCGTCTGAACTGTTGCTTTAAAGGCATTATGGATGCAATTATGCATTTGGGACTCTCCTTGGGCACCTCTATGAGGGGTTTGTCCTTTTTCACAGTAGATACTGTGGCGAAATTGAAAGAACAGGATGAGAGACCGTTACTAATTAATGAGGGTATTGTTGCACTTGATGCTTGTGTTTCTACATTATACTCTGTAAGCACCTCCTCAATTAAGGATAGCCTCGCGACCCATTGTCTGTTAGAAGTGTTGGAAAACGCTGATTGTATGATGAACTCAAGATTTTTGAACTTCCCTCGCATGTACTGTCTTTCTCCCATACTTCTCCTTTGCAAGTTTATGAAGGAGAACTTGGGTTATAGTGATGTGGAGGCATTTGGGATCTCAAATATTTACTATTTCCAGCGAGGAAGCGGGGCCCGGATTTAGGAGGTGCAGATATAATTATCTGCTGCGAGTAGTTTGGACATATCTGCTTTCCTGGAAAGCTCAAATGATATTATTACTTCTCGTGCTACATTGTTGGTTTCATTTTGTACTTTGATTGATAGGAATAATCTCTTGCATAGTTTTATTTTCAGAAAAAATCTTTCTTTTTGCGATCAAAGGACAAACCTGTTTCCTGATGTTTCGAGGGCAACTCAACCTAGGAGGGGGTCTTCCTGTCCCTAAAGCCTGCATTTTTGGGGATGAGGGCATCCTCCTTCCTCAAATTTCCTGCAAATGTATTGTGGGTTATTAAAGTGCTCAGTATGTTTTTCTTGTATCTGCTCAGTTTGAGACCCTCCTTCAGGGCAGGTGATGATTGAAGTCTATTTGAGTTTAGTTTTTGTTTTTTTATTTCTCCTTAATGGTTTGTAATAAGACTAATAAGTTTAAAATATCTGGTAGCTAATTGATAGTCTCTGGTATTCCTTAGATGTGGGCTAGTGTTATTTTTGAATGGGGGTCTGTTAATACGGGGCCCCTTTTCTTTTTGAAAGTGGGGTCCTGGGGTATTCTCCTGTTTCTCTTTATCTTATGAGGGTTTTGTAAGAGTTTGAAATTTCAATTTGTAAAAATAAATAAACAAGGCACACGCACTTCTGCCAGCCCCATAAATGGTTTAAATGTCTGCACCTCGATTTTGCACGAATGCGTATAAAATAGTGTTTTATAATTTACATACACAAGTTTGTGTTCCATCCAAACCTCTCTGTACATACCCACAGTGAAAGTGCTTGCTGTCGGTCTGACTTTCAGAATAGTGACCAGTTACATTATGGGGGGTATTCTAGAAGCCCTGTTCGTGAGCTGGACGTCTGAGAATGGGCACTTAGATGTGCAAAGTATGGAGACATCTCTAGAGCCATTTTAGAAGCCGGGTATATAGACTTCCCTTGTGCAAAAACATCCTTGTAGTGCAGGGACTTGGTGGAGGTGTAGCCTGGGGAGAGTAACGGAGATTATGTCACAGTGCATTTTCAGCATGGCACTAGCACACCTGGCCCTCGTTGGTGAGTTGTCCATGCCTATACTTGCTCCTGACCATGATTAAAGTGGAAAAAAGTGCTCGTTAGGGCATAATGTGTTTTTTATCGCACATGTATTATTTCCTGCCGAAAGAAACCTGGGTGTAAATACATACTCCAAACATATTACTGGCCCACCGCCATAATACCCCCCCTCCCCATTTTCAGATGTCTAGCTCACTAAAAAGGCTTCTAAAATACCCCCCCTCCCATAATGTAATCGGTCGCTATTCTGAAAGTACATACGGAAGACTGATAGCAAGTACTTTCACTGTGGGTACAGAGGAGAAGTATCTGAAATGGCAGGCCAGGAAGTACAAGTCTCATAGCATAGTCACCCCCCTTCTGAGATACCTCTGCTAGCATGTCCAAGTACTGGTTCTGAGGTTGTGCTATTATGGGGCATCCACATTTGTAGTATGTGTAACTGCTCCAACTCTATAGTGGAGGAAGACCGCAGGTTGCGAGGCAATATTATCCATATAGCAGCAATGTTCTGCTGCTGTAGGAGTAATTTTAAAACAAATCCCTTAGGCTGGGAGACACATAGGCATCCGTGACTCCATATAAAATCGCCCTACAAAAGCACGCTGAATGCAGCTGCATACAGTCACATAATCTCAGGAGCTGGTGTAAATGTTATTGGCTGATGTGTGCACATAGGTTCATATCCTATAACCTGAGTGTATACTTTTGGGACTCCACCCATGCCCTTTAACATGTCTATACCTAGGCTGCAGACAATACATACCTATTTGTCACAGTGTGAATTTTTACATGGGGGCACTTTTAAAAGAAGCTTTTTAAGCATATACACACATGAAAATGACCTCCCAAAAAGAGATGCTGTATGGCAGCTTTAGGTCTATTGGGGCAGTTACCATGCTACATGTATATTCAGCACCACTGATCTGAAGGGCACATTTTAGAAAGGCTGTGTAGATGATATTTGGGATGACCAAGCCAGAAAGTCCAAAATATAGTGGGGAGGAGCAGCAGAGAAGGCGGACAGGTAAAAGTGCCTTGTAAAATCAGCCAGTCTTCATCCAGAAAGATATACATATTCACCACACACTCCTCCTTTCACTTCTCTCTGCTGCATCACCCTCCCACCCCCTTCCCCACAACCCATAACAAAACAGTGGCCAGGGGTTCAGTTCCCACCTGGGGACAGCAATCTCAGGCCGGAGGGACTGGGGTATCTAGTCCTGTAGGCACTCCTTCTGGCCTTGCGCAAGACACTTAACCCTCAGTTTCCTCAGCTACACATACGTAGATTGTGAGCCTTTTGAGGAAGAGGGAATGTATCCAATACCTGCTTGTAGTAATTGTAAACTGCTCTGATGCCCTTCAGCCTGGGCAGTAAATCAAGAAATTGAATAAATATAAACACCTGAAAGGTAAAATGGGGATATGCAGAGTAATAGACTGAACATGTTTGGGTTTTCACCCGATTTTAGAAACTTGCACGTCAGATACAAACATCTGCCATTCCGTCAACATAAATGTGCCTGTGGCCCAATTTCAGAATACGCCCATGTATATTTCCCCCTTACATATCTTAGCCTGCCACTTTGCTAATGGGACGTGCAGCAATGCAGGAGTCAAGAGAAATGCCTTTTACTTATCCCCTCACTCCCACCGTATTTTTCGCTCCTTTCAAAAAATGGCAGTATTTCCCTCTTCACCTTACAGTTGTTAGTGTGCTGAAACAAACACTTTTCTGAGTCCTGTTTGTGCCATAGAGCAGCAGCAACTAATAATTAAGATGTTCAGTGCATGTCTAAAATCACACACATACATGCACCTTTTTTTGGACTGCCTCGGCCATACCCCAAGCATGCCCCCATGTGACTTGGACATGATCGCGCCAGACATGTTTATATTTGGGGCTTTCTAAAATGGCTCAGGGGTCGTTCATGTGATTTCCACATCTGAATATGCATCTTCAAACGTGGAAATCAGGAATAGGGCTTCTGAAATGACTCCATATAATATGTTTAGTAGCGCAGAATATATGTATTAAGTGTACAGCTTGCGGATAAATTGATGTGGAGGCTGCCACTGCTGAATTGTGTACCCACATTACACTTTATATATTTTGAACTATAGAATAGATCAAAACATTGCCCTCTATTAACCTTTTGTTTGGAAAACCATTTGTTTTAGGCAATTAGTAGTGGCTAGAAATACATTTCTCTCTTTTACAGATCTCAAATCTGTTTACTTTTCATTAGTGTGTTCTAGACTGGATTATTGCAATGTGTGTTCTAGGGATTATTGCAATGCCCTTCATGCTGGCTTACCAACAAGGAACATTTCCAAGATCCAGCAGGTACAAAATTCTCCAATTCCAGTGCTGGCTATTGATCATATTAGTCCTGTCCTAGGGAACTTACAACAACTTCCTGGGGTCTTTCTTAACTATCATGAATAATCTTTAAAGCCCTTAATGATTTAGGGCTGGTGCCTATGAAGAATCAACTAAAGGTTTATATTTAATCTTGAGTGCTTAGATCCTTTCAAGAGGCCATTTTAGCTATTCTACCGACTAAAGGATTTATTTATTTCAGGACACTCATTTACTCGCCTCACCAACGACAAGTTTGAAGCACACTACAATATTTAATAAGCATATACAAGATATGAATCTTACAAAAAGATGAGCATGTTTTTTTTTTCTCAAATGTGACTCACGGTTTTAGGAATGACCTAGTGAGGCTCTATTTGTGACTCTACCTGGTGCAGGAGGTGCCGTTTTCTAAAATTCAGAAATTTCCAGATTTGGAAGGGTTCTGCCACTAGTGAGGTAATATGGAGGTGTCCACACCAAAAAAGGGAGGGGAATCCATACAGTATATATCCTGCAGCCCAAAGGGAGATCTTTATCCTTTTGCTTTTTTGGTTCTGCCTTTTATTAAAACATCCAAGGAAAAACAACTAACCCCAACACACCCCTAAACAGCAGCCATTACCTCTGCCCTCCCCCACAGGTTACAGTCAACCTTTGCAATTATGCTGTCATCTTCATATAACGATTAAAATCCCACCAAATGTTGATATGGCAGCTCATTCGATTACACCTTTCAATGGCAGTTGCTTCATATTTGTTCTACAATAAAGCAAAATTCCACACAAAAACGAGCATTCGCCTTGGAGCTATCCTTCCAATTAAGTAAAATAAGGTGTACAATAATATTCATAAAGATTCTTAGACTATCAAGAACAGCAGCAGATTTCAACATAGCAATCTTATATGTAAGTTGTACTGACATGTGAAATCTGATCTCTGTCTTCTGCCAGCAAAGCCATAATCTCCAGGAACAAGCAGGAATGTAGTCTTCACATATGGGTATCGTCGGTACCGACGGAGCCTGTGTGGGAACGCTCCCCAACGTCCAATAGGAACGCTTTTGGGAGCATCCCTCAGCACATGCGCGCTGCCTTCCCGCCTTTCCAACTGTCCCTCTTCAGTTCTTCATTTTCCGCGGAGCCGACAGGACCCATACCCTGTCACCGCAGAAAATTCCGTCTTTAAAATTGTTTTCTTATGGTCGCGTTTGCCTCCGCACGACGCCTACCGGTACTGCCGGTTCTTTTCTTTTTTTCAAAAAATTTTATACTTTGAACTGTTTCTCTTCAGAAACTTTTCTTTTTTGGTGCTAGGCGCCATTTTGGGCATTAGACCTCATATTCCTGAAACATGTAAAAACCAACTAGAGGTTTTAAAAAATGTACTAAGTGTGGCGGTACCATTTCCGTCACTGACACCCATGATTGGTGTCTTAAATGTTTAGGGCCTGAACATTCTCCATCTGAATGTCTCTCCTGTATGGGGATGACTAAGAGAGGAAGACAGAACCGGACTGCAAAGCTCGGTACTCTCTTTTCTTCGGATGCCAGATCCATTGTATCAACATCTTCAAGAGCCTCCTCTTCCTCCCATGGATCTCAGGTAACTAAACAAAAAAGTCGGTCCTCAAAGGGTAGCTCTCCTGCTAAGCATCGAGAGGCCATTGGCATTGCCCTCGAGGGAACCACACCGGCAAAACAGCCCTGACGGGAGGCTTCGGCTTCCAAAGCATCAGTGGGGCTCCAGGATGTACTCGAGGCCTCGACCTCGCAAGAACTACTGGTGCCAAGCTCAGGGGTCCCAGCTGTTTTCAACGGTAACGACACCCAGGCATTGGCAGCGTCGATAGACCAGAGATTCCTTGCTATCGAAAGCAGCATTGCAACTCTTCTCAAAAGCTGCAGTACCGTTGACACCTATGTTTCAATGGGAACTGGTACCGACATCGATACTGATGCCGGTATCGACACCGGTACCGGTACCGACGATACCAGTACCAACGGTACCGGCCCCAGTGGGAATTCTTCCCACGCCATCTTTGGCTGGAATTGACAGATCGGTACCAGATCAACTCAGTCCCGACTTTGATCGATACCGGGACCGTGCTTTACATGAGCATCATGGTCAGGAATACTTCGAATCCTCCGATTTCTGAAGACTCTGACAATTCTGCTGGTACCAGAGGGTTTCTCCCAGAAGATCTCTCTTCTCCCCAATGCAGAATGTCACCTCCAGAAGACATGTCTTTTAAGGATTTTATTCGTGATGTGGCCAAGGGCCTTTCAATCACGGTAACTCCTGAACAGGAACCCAGAGCAAAGGAATTGGAAATTCTCCAATATCCTAAAGCTCCAAAGGAGGCTGCCACTCTGCCCATCCATGAAATTCTGCATAACGTGATGCTCAGAATGTGGGAGACACCTCTGACTACATCTCCTCATTCTAGGAGGCTTGATACTATGTACTGAGTTCCGCCATGTCCTGGATTTCAAAAGACTCAGCTGCCACACCATTTAATGGCGGTGGAGTCAGCCATGCGTAGGATGAAAAGTGCAAAGAGGCATGCTTCCAATCCCCCAGGTTGTGAATGCAGGACTCTGGATGCTTTTGGGCACCGAACTTTTCAGGCTTCCATGCTTTCAGCTAGGATCAGTTCATATATACTATATATGGGCATGTTCCTCAAAGAAGTTACAGGAGACTTGGAGCTTATGAGCCCACTTCTTCCAGATGACAAGAGACAAGACTTTCTTGCTCTAGTTAAGCATGCTCAAGATGTCTCCAAGTTTGTGAATTGTGTAGCCTTTGACTGCTTTGAATGCATCAGCAGAACCTCTGCTATTGCCAGTGGAGCACGATGGATTGCCTGGCTTCAGGCATCAGACTTGGAGACTTGGATACAGGACAAGTTAGGCAACATTCCTTGCATGGGAGAGAATCTCTTTGGCAAGAACTGGCAGGAATAGGCTAACGAGTTAGAAGCTGACAATACCACTCTAGATTGTCAAAATCTACAGCCACTCCAGCCAAAAAGAGGCCTTATAAAAAACCCTCTTTCAGCAAAAAGAGGAAATTTTATCCTTCCTATACCCAGCAGAGTCAAACTCAGGGTCAGGTTGCCGAAAAGGGGCAAACTAGACAGCAAAAGAAGCCAAAAGGCCCGAGAGCCCAACCAGCTCCATAGGTTCGGCCCCCTCAAGGGCTTTGACTCCTTCCTAGAGAGCTTAGCCTTCCTGCCTCTGAGGGGTCCCCAACGCCCTAATATCCCAGGCAGGTTATGCCACTTTGCCAACAGATGGCATCAGATAACAGCAGAAGATTGGACTCTGTCCATTGTAGGAGAGGGGTACAAACTCCATTTTCACAGCATGCCCCCTCCTACAATTCTAAGGCAATTCAACTCTCAAACCTCCACAGACAATCTGCTAGATCATGAGGTCTCAACACTTCTTGCCCAAGGAGCAATAGAAGAGGTACCCATTTTTCAACGGGGTGCAGGGTTCTACTCCCCCTATTTTCTTATTCCAAAGAAAACATGAAGACACAGACCCATTCTAGACCTCAGAGAATTGAACAAATACCTGTTCCGAGAGAAGTTCAAAATGATTTCTCTTGGAACTCTTCTGCCATACCTTCAAAACCAGAATTGGCTTTGCTCTCTAGACTTAAAGGATGCATACACTCACATTCTGATCCATCCAAATCACAGGAAATTCTTACGATTCCTTTTCAAGGGAAAACATTTCCAGTACAGGGTTCTTCCCTTTGGTCTGGCATCAGCTCCAAGGGTATTTATGAAATGCAGGGCAATAGTAGCTGCATTTCTATGAACCCTGGGGATATTAGTCTTCCCTTACTTAGACGACTGACTCATTCGAGCCCCTACAATTGCAGAGGCCAGCACTGCACTGTCTCGCACAATGGAAATCCTCCAATACTTGGCGTTGGTAATAAACTTTCCAAAATCCCAACTTGTTCCTTCCCAATGCCTGGAATTCATAGGGGCCTGTCTAGATACCAGACAGGCAAAGGCTTTTCTTCCACAGGCCCAGTGTCTTTGCATAATGCAACTAGCTTCTCAAGCAGCAGGGAAATCTTCCCTAACTGCTCGAGAGCTACTGCAGTTGCTGGGATGTATGGCATCCACAGTTCATGTAGTCCCATATGCTCGCCTCCACATGTGAGCAGCTCAGTGGACCCTATCCACACAGTGGACACAGGCCACAGGACATTTATCAGACAAAATAGTAAACTCTCAACGACTAATTTTGTCCCTCTAATGGTGGCAATCACTAGAAAATCTGACAGTGGGGTCTCCTTTTCATCAACCCTTTTTCAGGCCACCCTAACAGATGTATCACAGGTGGGTTGGGGAGCACACCTGAATCATCTCTCTACCCAGGGCACCTGGACTCCACAGGAGGCCTATCTACAAATAAACCTCCTGGAATTAAGAGCAATCTATTTAGCTCTTCAAGTATTCCACTCCCAGCTCAGCTACAAGATAGTCCTGGTTCAGACGGACAATCAAGTAGCCATGTTCTATGTGAACAAGCAGGGCGGGACAGGCTCTCTGTCATTATGCAACGAAGCTTTACGACTGTGGGCCCTCACCAGAGAGTATCAAATTCACCTTCTAGTGGTATATCTTCCAGGTATTCAAAACCTTTGGGCAGACAAACTCAGTCGAGTACTGCTGCCTCACAAGTGGTCTCTCCACCTAGACCAGGTGGCAAAGATATTTCATCTCTGGGGCATTCCAGACATAGACCTCTTTGCAAGTCCATTGAATGCCAAACTTCCCCAGTTCTGTTCCAGGATTCCGGCTCACAATTGTCAGGCAAGGGATGCCTTCCTCCTTCATTGGTGTCAGGACTTCTTTTATGCCTTCCCACCCATTCCCCTCATCCCTAAGACACTCTTCAAGCTTCAGAGAGACAGGGGTCGCATGATTCTCATAGCGCCACGATGGCCACGCCAACCGTAGTATCCCCTGCTTCTACATCTCTCTCAAGCTGCACCTCTGGAGTTAGGGCATGCTCCAGATCTCTTTTCCCAAGAGGATGGGATGCTATGGCACCTGAGTCCCCAGTCCCTGCATCTCACGGCCTGGTTGCTGAAGGCTTAGACCTCCAGGATTTCAACCTGTCCCAACAGGTAAAGGATATCCTTCAGGCTTCTAGAAAACTTTCCACAAGAAGATCTTATGCCGTCAAGTGGAAGCGTTTTACTATATGGTGCTCCAAGAAGGGATTAAACCCCCTTGTCATACCTTTAGAATCAATACTAGAGTATCTCCTTCACTTATTGAATTCTGGTCTAAAGACCAATTCAGTAAGAGTCCATCTTAGTGCAATTGCAGCTTCTTATAAGCCTCTGAATGGACAACCAATTTCCTCTCATCCACTCATATCCAGATTTATGAGAGGTCTTCTGTTAACCAAACCTCACATTTAGCTACCACCGGGATCTAAATCTAGTTCTCAGGCAGCTCATGAAGCCGCCTTTTGAGCCTTTAGCCACTACAACCCTTAGGTTTTTGACCTGGAAGGTCATCTTCCTAATTGCAATCACCTCTGCACATCGCATTAGTGAACTGCAAGCTTTTGTGGCTGATCCTCCTTATACTAGGTTTCATCATGATAAGGTTGTTCTTAGAACTCATCCACACTTTATGCCAAAGGTGGTTTCGCCTTTTCATTTGAATCAATCAATTTATCTTCCTGTATTTTTTCCGAGGCCTCACGCCTCTAATGCAGAAAGAAACCTTCATACTTTGGATTGTAAAAGAGCCTAAGCCTTTTACCTACAGAGAACACAGCAACATATAAAGTCCTCACAACTTTTTATAGCTTTTGACTCTAGTCATTTGGGACTTCCAGTCTCCAAAAGAACTTTATCTAAATGGATTGCCCAATGCATATCCTTTGCTTATGAGAGTGAAGGTCTTCCTCTTCAGGGCCATGTCACAGCTCATAACGTGAGAGCCATGGCAGCTTCCATGGCTAATCTCCACTATGTGTCTATCGATGACATTTGTCGAGCAGCCACCTGGGCTTCGGTACACACTTTCACAGCCCACTACTACCTGGATAAAGCCTCCCATAGGGATGCCTTCTTTGGCCAAGCTGTTCTTCAAAATCTCTTTCAGACCTAATTCAACACCTACCCACCAACCCTGGTGGAATGCCAGAGATCCATGAGAGGAAGGATGCCTGCCTTTCTAGGGTAGCACCTGCCTAGGGGCTATCTCCCTGGCATCTTCAGCTAGGGAGTCCCCATGTGTGAAGACTACATTCCTGCTTGTTCCTGGAGATAGCGTAGTTACTCACCTGTAACAGGTGATCTCCAGGAACAGCAGGAATTTAGTCTTCACAACCCACCCACCTCCCCTAGGAGTTGTCTCTCTATCTCTTTGTCTCTTTCCTCTCTCCCTCTATCCTTTCATTCAGCTACAAACTTAACTGAAGAGAGACATTTGGAAAGGCGGGAAGGCAGCGCGCATGTGCTGAGGGATGCTCCCAAAAGCGTTCCTATTGGACGCTTGGGAGCGTTCCCGCGCAGGGTCCGTCGGTACCGGTGATACCCATATGTGAAGACTAAATTCCTGCTGTTCCCGGAGATCACCTGTTACAGGTGAGTAACTACGCTGTACCACCACAGTGCTTTGGCTAGCTAAGCCAATACACCATTTCAACTAAATAGTTAAAGCAAGGATCTGAAGACAAAAAAAAGCCTCTGGAGAAAGAAGGATTAGAGGGTTTTTTTTTTCTAATCCTCAAAGAGTAATGGGATAAATGAGAGGAAAATGCCAGGAGCCGAGTCCAGGAGAGCAGGGGTACTAAAACCAATCTCCAGCAGATAGAGGTTATTATTTTAGATGCCTTTTTCATATTGGCAGCAGAAAATGTACAAGTATCATCCTCGTGTAAAGTGTAATTTTAGAAAGGCTGTGATTTAGACGTGTGGGGTCTGGTCATGTGTAAGCTACATGGGAGAATGGTGTAGGAGGAACAAAAGGCTACACATGTATCTCCCATCTAAATCAAACCCCACGCTATGCACCTGATCTTTCACTTCCTCTGGCTGCCCATCGCAGAACAGACATGGACGACTTTCAGAAAATGAAGGCTGATGTGATTCAAAACCAACTTATTGTCTCTCTGAATGTTCTCTTGAGCTTCCACAGCTAGTATGATAAACTTTGTAGTTTTCTGGGTCATGCTGTGTCTTCGTCAGTTTCCGCTCCTTTAGTGCGTTTGGAAATATACCTTGGTAAACTGACATATTAATCATTTTAACCAAACATGGCACCAGTACATCAATGCAAAATTCTCATAGGTGAAAATGAATCGGATTTAGCCCACACAGAGGGTAGTTTTACAACAGGGTGCCTAGTTTAAGAGGGCCAGTAGGCACCTACCTAGGCACTATTGTATAAAAACACATAGGAGCCTGCATGTCTTTAGAACATACTAACTTAAGAAGCAGAGATTGCATCTTAAGACTTTTACTCCTGCTCTGGAACAGGTGCTAATGAATGAGTGTAAATTTCACAAGATTAAGATATTTCATATCTGTGCAAACTCCCTCCCATGCACTGCCCCGCTATTGCCTCCTACTCGCAATGTATGCATCATCATGCCAACATGTACTTTTATGCCGCTTTGTAGTTTACAATAAGCTATTTATGGCCAGATACGAAAACAAATTTATAAAATTACACCCCTAAGGTTTAATGTGTGGAGGCATCATGGGTTACGTTACATTACACCATGGAATACATTTAGAGGATGCTTACATGGTGACGTTTCTCATGGTTCCGTTGCATCTGGCCAGTTCTTCGGTGGAGTTGCTGGAGTGGGGAGGGGGAGAAGGATGTGGCTATTCCACAGTGACTCGCAAAATTTATTGATCATAGTTGCAAAATACATGGTAAAATTCTTGCAAGTCAGTATCATTGATTCAGCTAACAAATCACTAGCCCAGTACATTCTGAAACCCCTGACAAGGAGTCGTCAAGTTGAAAAGCTTCCTAGGCCAGTAAGTTCATTCTTCAAGTAAATTTTTTAAATAATCATTTTTAAGCTTGGTGGATCATCTTTCGATAAACCCTCTCTGCTTTTCAATATAATTCTCTGTTATGTAGAGATTTATTTTTTTCCCCCACTGCCTCTCAGAATGACTAACTTGCCGTATTATCAAACACAAACTCTCATGAAGCCAAGGTGACCTCTTTCAGTAATCAAACCAGACCTGATGCACGGCTGCTAACGCAACCACCTCTCCTCTCATAGACTCGTTTAATGCGTCAATCATATTATCAACAGAGTCCACATATTCACAGTCTTCCTCCTCACTCTGGGCTGTAATATTAACATGGTTTCTAAACTACTCTAAACCTTTTTGCATTAATAGCTGTATAATTCCTGGCTTTGCCCAAATAACTAAAAATATGTTTCTGTTGGTATATTTATCTTTTCCAAACAGGTGTGGGAAGATGTGCTCTGGCTTAAAAGCCTGTGGGCAAACTTCTACAGTGTCCTCTCCTATAAATCCTCTATCTTTTAGCCACAATGTTTGTTAAGCCCTTTCAATAGTACGCATGCTGGAAACAAGTGATCTAAAGCATGTGTCAAGTTTTTAAGTCTTTGTGAGAATGTTCCAAAAAGCAAATGCCATAGTATTTTTTCACTATGCCTATGAATGAATGTTCTTGATTTACTTTTTCAAAAAGTGCAAAGATTAGGGACCGCCCCTTCCCATGAAGTTACTAAATAGTGCGTGTCAAATCGGAGAAAATATTTTTTTACTCAATACATAATTAAGCTCTGGAATTCGTTGCTGGAAGATGTGGTAAAAGCAGCATATCCGAGTTTAAAAAAAAGTTAAGTCATGTTCCTAGAGGAAAATTCCATAAACCGTTAAGGTAGACATGGGGATAGCCATTGGGTATCCCTGGGGATAAGCAGCATGGAGTCTTTTTTTAGATTGTAAGCTCTTTTGAGCAGGGACTGTCTTTGTGTTTTCATTGTACAGCGCTGCGTGTGCCTGGTAGCACTTTATAAATGCTTAGTAGTAGTAGTAGATACTTTTTGGTGTCCTGTCAGGTTCTTGTGACCTGGATTAGCCATTAGTAGAAATGGAATACTTGGCTTGATGTATTCTATGTAGCCTGGGTCCCAGCCTAATGCATTACTACTTGAACTGTGCCAGCATTTGACCCCCTTCTTCTTTTCTTCCCCTACCCTTGATGTTCCCCCAAGCAATTACTATCTCATAAACGTTTGTAGAGCTAGGTCCATTTCAAAGTTATAAATGAGATATGAGCATGCATGCATGTGTGCACGCACACACAAACACACCCACCCAAATACACAAACTGTATGCATTTCTTAAGAGAAAACTACCCCATTTGCCTTTATAGTATTTTGTAATGTTAGCTTATCACATGTACCAGTCATAGACATGGCATAACAACTATACACTGTATAGACCCCTAACATTTGGGTGAAAAACAAAACAAAACAGAGACCATGACCAGCACAGTTAAAGAAATAAAAAGATCCAACAATAAAGGTAGGAAAAAAGAATTTGATTTTCTATTTTGTAACTGGAAAATGTTGGTATTTGGAAAGTACATCTACCAGGAGTCAGGATTGGTGTCAGACATGGCTGGGGCCTAGCCCAAGGCAAACATGTGAGAAGGGACCCTAAAGCCCACTAGCAAGCTGTGCCTTTTTCAGTTTCAGACAGATCTAAGGTCCTCTCTGGGTTGAGGACCCAGGGCAATAGCCCTGGTTGCTTCCCTTTTAATGCCAATCTTGACATCTGCTGTCTTTTGTTCTGTACAATACAGGGGAAATGCATTTCTTTCTGTTTCTCTGGTGGTGTACTGCATGCAGCGTCTCGCTTTCTGAGGTTTTAGTTTAATTTTTGTCTACATTTCTATTTCTATGTTTCTATTTTCACTTTGTGGTCACTTATTGGTGAAAGTCTATCTGTAATGTGTGTGTGTGTGAGACCAAGACTGGGTATGTGAGACCATGACTGGGGATGGATCCAGCAGACCGGGTATGTTCTGAGCCAGGTCCCGCAGTCCGAGATGCTTGTCCGAGGGATCGGAGAGGAAGCGGCCTGCAAAGGTCCCCCAAAAGGACTCGACTTCGGACTGGCCTCGGTCACCAGATACCATT
This sequence comes from Ichthyophis bannanicus, assembly GCA_033557465.1. Taxonomy (NCBI): domain Eukaryota; kingdom Metazoa; phylum Chordata; class Amphibia; order Gymnophiona; family Ichthyophiidae; genus Ichthyophis; species Ichthyophis bannanicus. Next base: position 539,834,005 of record CM066036.1, on the reverse strand, counting down.
CTTATTGAGGACTCCCTTTTGGGGGAACAGACATCGGGCTCAAGTCCCTCGGTGCCCGCGCCAATGGCTACCAAGCTTCTGGCCTGGAGTCTAGAATGGCAGTCCTGGAGCACAGTTTGTCTGTCTTCATGGACTAGCAGTGGGTGCTGATGTCCAGTACTACTGGTTCATCTGCCCCAACCACCTGGTCCTTGACATCGAAGACTTCCCCAGAAGCCAGGCTGATCCTTGAGGTCTTTCGGCCTAGAGTCAATCCTCGGCTGAGGTCTCGATCCAGTTCCCGCTTGAGGGGGCCGCAATTGTCCCCAGCCAGTGTGCTTGGCACTGGTTGTGGGGCACAGGCTTTGTTTGGTGTGCAGAGCATGGGATTGACCCATTCTTCTGCCCGGTGGGACTGGTGTTACAGTACCTTCTCCACCTCTCGCAATCCAGGCTTAAATCTAACTCCATCAGGGTTGCACTTCAGTGCCCTGGCGTTGCACCATCACCTGGTGGATGGCAAACCACTCTTGGTCCAGCCGCTTCCTAAGGGGTCTGCTGTTGAAGCCCCCAGGTCACTCTCCGGCGACTGAGTGGGATCTCAATGTGGTATTGGGGCAACTCACTCACCTTCCCTTTGAGTCTCTGGCTATCTGTCACCTACGCTACCTCTCGTGGAAAATGGCATTCCTGTCGCACTCACCTCTGCTCGCAATTAGCGAGCTTCAGGCCTTATTGGCAGAGGTACCCTATACCAGGTTCTACAAGAACAGGGTGGTGCTCTGAACGCATCCTAAATTCCTTCCAAAGGTGGTATTGCCCTTCCATCTCAACCGGGAAGTGGTACTTCCCACCTTCTTTCCAAGACCTCACATCAGTAGGGGTGAGACGGTCCTTCACATGCTGGACTGTAATAGGGCCTTGGCATTCTACATCCAGTGTACTCAGGGCCACCACAAAGCTGCTCAGCTTTTTGTCTCATATGACCCCATTCATCTGGGGGAGGTGGTGACCAAAAGTACACTATCTATCTGGGTGGCAGACTGTATCGCCCTTGCCTATGGGCAGGTGGGGCTCCCGCTGGAAGGCCATGTCACGGCGTACTGTGTCAGGGCCATGGTGGCAAACCTGTGCTCTGTCCCAATGGTGGACATCTGTCGGGCTGCCATCATATCTTCGCAGCCCATTAATACCTGGAAAGGAAGTCCTGATGGGTCAGTGCCTTTGGCCAGGCTGTGCTCCATAATCTTTTTGGGGTTTAGGCAGCTCCTACCCTCTGACCCTTCTGTGTTTAGGCTACCGGAATGCTGGTTTTCATTGAACACAGGGGTCCTACTGTAGTCTGTAGCTACGGACTCAATTGCTGCTGCATATGGCTCCCCTTGAGGTTGACCGTGTTTTTCGCTATGGGTTTTGAGTAGCCTGTAGCTGTGGAGTCCCATATGTGAGGACTGACTTCCTGCTTGTTCCCGGAGAAAGTGTAGTTACACACCTGTAACAGTATTTTCTGGGGCCAGCAGGAATCAATCCTCACAACCCTCCCTCCTCCCCTTGGAGTTGCTTCTCTACCATCTTTTATTTTTTGCTGTCTTTTAGCTGTGTCATCTGTCTGAACAAGATGTCACCCTTGGGTGGGAAGGGGACCATACATGCATGGTAGCATCTCCCAAACGCTTTCTTTGAAAGCTAGAGGGATGCTTCCACGAAGGCTCCATAGGTTCCAACATCACTCTTATGTGAGGACTAATTCCTGCTGTCCCTGGAGAACACCTGTTACAGGTATGCAACTATGCTATCCCTTGTAGGGCTTACAATCTAAATTTGTACCTGAGGCAATGGAGGGTTAGGTGTCTTGCCCAAGATCACAAGGAGCAGCAATGGGATTTGAACCCTTGCTTCCCACTCACTGATTTAACCACGTGGACCAACTGACTCGGTCATATCGTCCTGACTGGAATATACTTGTGTACCCTGGGGCTGTATTTTCCATCCTGCAGTTGCTTAAAACCTATAGGAGATAAGTCCAGAGATACCTTCAGAAGGCTGACAATGTTTGGCACTTACATATGCGCTAAAGCCCCTGGAACGTTTACAGGGTTCAAAGGACTTGTAGTGAGACTGGTTAACTCTAAATGAAATAGTGGGTACTGAGCCCTATGGTGTAATGTACTGTGTTCAGAATAAAGGCAGACAATAAGAAAATACTTAAACCAAACATTTTCTTTTACCCTCATGAACAAGAAACAGCTCACAAAATAAAAATAATACAGAAATAGAATCATTAAATAACGCATCTTCTAAAATAAATCAGCAATTAAGTTAAACTAGTAGAATGTGTAAATTAAAAGTTTTCACTGCTGGTTTACAACAGAAACCAAGGTAGTTTTTTCTAAACCAGCAAGAATAGTCAGTTTGGTGGTTCAAGCACAATGCTTTTGAGAATGTTACATAAGTTCTACAAATTCTGTTTGGATCTGGGTAAATCCCTGTCCCATACAAAGTTTTGCTGCTTTTTCCTACTAGAAAAAAAAATCTGACTTTCTTTAGTTTATTTTATAGTTAGATTTCAGTGTTTCGATGGCAGTTCAATTTTGTCTCTGGCAGTTGCAAGGCTCAACCTGTTCACAAGGGAACCTTGAAGTTGCAGGGTTACCAGGAAATACAGAATATTTTCCCTCTGAACTCTGACCCAGTGGTGGGGCAGAATAAATCCTTGCTATTTTTCAAGTCTGAGTCCAAGGCTTGGAACCCTGGAGGAGAGCTGAAGCCCAACTCCCAGGCTTTTTCTTTCCCAAAGCGAGGAGCATTCTCTTTGTATTTATTTATTTATCTAGTGATCAAGCATTTGTTATACCACTATGGGCATGCCATAGCAGCATCTAAGTGTTTTACAATAAGACCAAGTTAAAAGAGAGGAGTACAAAATAGGTGAATAGACAAAATCATAGATAACAATAAGTCACAATATGAGAATGGAATGCTTAAAACAACAGTTCTAACAAGTGACAAACATAACAAGGGCTGAACACAATTGTGTTAATTCAAATCATATAAGCTTTGAAAGAGCCAGGTTTTCAACAGTTTCTTAAACTTGGCCAGCAACTGACTGCCTTGATTCAAAAAAACAACAGGAGATTTCAACCAATCAAAGAGAGCTGCAGTCTGATGCAAGAACCAATCCCTCTGTTGCTGAATATAAAGTCAGTCCATCACTTTCTGGAAGTTTGAAAAGTTTGCTCATTGTAATCCACTTTAGGGTTTGTCATTAGTAGCCTGTATACTCAGATTTGTAATTCCCAAAGCTAGCAGTAAGCATCCGTGCCAGGATTTGTGACATCTGATGTGGCATTTTAGAAAGTCCACCAAACAAAATCTTTGGAAAAATCTTTGGCTGGAAGACTGAGATCCTTTTTCTATTATTTATCACTTTTAAATGTTTAGCATTCTCACCATCATTGATCCATTGTTTTATTGAAAAGACATGCTTCTGGAAAAATATCAATTCTGTGTTTTCAATACTTTTTCTCTAAAAAAAACTATTGTAGAAAAACGCTATTGAACATCAATGCCACTTATCTAAAGAATCTGGTTGCACATTACTTTGCAGTAACGCTTATCTGAACAAGCTGGTTGTCCGACAAAGTCCTTTTTTCACATAGTCCTTCTACTTCAGGAGCCAATTACAAATCCATATCTCTTCTTAGGTTCATCAAAATATGTCGGAGCCCAAACTCCTAAACAATAAGCTGCTTCTTCATGATATTATAAAAAAATGAGATTGGCTAGGAGACTGATTCTTTTCCTCCTTTTTTTTTAAGATTCTTCCAAAGATTTTATTTGCTGGATAAATTAATATCTTTGGAGTATCTCTATTTGCAAAGTGTTTTGGGAATTTTAGAAAGTACATCCAGGGTGAAAGGTGCAGAAAACAACCAGGAACGTTTGTCGTCGGCTGATTGATAATATGGATGCCCCTGACGTCCACACTGGTGGCCACATAGAAAAGTGTGGGATGGGGATGTTTATCTCATGCAAGCTAGGATAAGCGGACATTCAGCGGCATAGCAAAATGTAGCATGAGCCCCCATTCCCTGGCCATTTACACTATATTGCAAAATAAAGGGGGTATTAGCATAACTCCTTCTCCACACCTTCCAGATATTTACTTGGCAAAATGATTATTTTTCAAATGCCTCTTCATGTCTGGAGCAGGTATAATCTTAGATGCAATGCTGGACTTCCAGGATGTTTCTGATATCAAGCAAGGACATCCAAGTTCTTGGGAACACCCTGGCCATGTCTGCACTGCACCCCTTTGACACCCTCACATTGGGTACGTCCACAGACCCAGCTTCTAAATGGCTCAGGAGATGTCTCCTTGCTTTGGACATCTCTGTGCCTGTTTCCAGCTGAACAAAGCATGAATAGGGCTTCCAAAATAACCCCCTAAGGTTAGAAAACTCTGAGAGAGGTAAGTCTTTATCAATCAGTTTTAAATAAACACAAGGGTTGGAGCCTCCATTTTTAGTGAAGTTCTCGCACTTAAAAATGGTTTAAATGTTTGTTTTTGCCTCTACGGGGAGCTTCATCTCAAATTCTCTTTTGGCCTAACTTAATGCTTTACATCTAACTTACCAGTGCATATGCCTTTTCCTTTTAGCTTTAATAGCCTCTTTAACCTTCTCATGTAACTAGGCTAGCTGCCATTTAATCTTCCTTTGACCTATTTTTTTTACTTTCTTTTAATTCAACAATAAACAATACTACACAGTGTACTGGAACTCTGATGTACATGGAGTCCAAACACAATTGCATACATTTATCAGTTTTCTTTTACAGTTTTCCCTCCTTCCTCACCCCTCCCAACCTTCCCCTCCCCTGCCATTATTCTAGTAACAAACGACATATGAACACTACAAAAATCATAAATCTTCAAAAAGGTTTTCTAATGTCTTTGGCTGGTTATAGCCCACAGATTTTCTCTTAGGCATCATCAGGCACCACTGAGTTAAGGAGGTGAATTTGGACTTTCTCCAGTTTACCAGCATACGTTTTTGGCAAACAAAAACACTTTTCCTCAAAATAGTTTCTCATACTTATTAACTAAATGAAAAAAAAGTAACATTATCAAGCAAAGCCAACTCTATTGTAATTGGTAATACCAATAAGACATCTAAAAGCCAACATAAGTCTCAGAGGAGATTTCCAAAACATAGGATCCAGAGCACTGCCTTCCTTCCACATTTAACACACAATGCCAATTGTGTTATCTTGGCTCTAGTTGCCTAAGTCTGTGATAACATTACATAAGAGCACATTTGTAGGGTCCATATTTATTGAAGTTTTTTTTTTTTAGATAGTTTTTTAGTTTTAAAAGCATGGACCTAAATGTCCATTTTCCTACCTACACAAGCTATATGAAGTTATTCTCACAATTACTTAGCAAACAAAAACTCACAAGTCTTGCTCACCCACCAGCAGAGGCAGCTTCTGCTATTAGCAGTCCTTCTGGATAATACTATATTGCCTCCATGACTGACTGCTGTAGATATCACTCATCAGCTACTTATATACGGTGAACAATACTAGTGTACTAGGACACAAAAAGATCACAGGCTACTTTCAGTTTGGGATATCCTGTGACACATGTTAGCCCATAACAGGGACAATTTTATAAACGTTTTCTATGTCTAAAATAGTTTTACATATGGAAAAGGCCTTTTATAAAATTGTATAGCTGTTTATGCATATGGGTAGAGAGTAGATGGAGCTAGGCTGGAGTCGGGAGGTACACATGTACTTTATCAAAGACACTGGTATACACAGAGTATGTGCACACATCTCTGCATCTTTAGAGCAGGTATACAATTTGTATGTCTGCATTTTCATGCTACTGAGGGTCACTGTATGGAGCTATTTTACAAAGCGCATGGGCACTTTTATTGTCTTTATAAAATAGGAACCTTCTTGGACTGTCAGCATAGACATCCTGCATGTGTATAATGGTGCCTTCTGCTTCCACAGTTCTTCCAGGACCCCTCTTTCTCTTCATCCTCCTTTTTTTCTCCTTACTTTTTTTTAACATGCTGCATTATCAAAGTTCTTCCCAAAACTGCTACTACTACTACTATTATATCTAAACATCTATATCATACTATTACAGGATGTTTGTAGTGCTTCTGGGGTCATAACCATCATCATCTATAGTAACAGAAATGACACAGATGCTCGTAGCACCTTAAAGACTATCAGATTAGCAGTGTGCAGATCAAAAATTTTCATTTGGTTTTGCTTTGTGATTTTTTTTGTTTTGATCTGTTTCATTTTTTTTTCTGGGCAATATTGTCAAGACTGTGCCCTATTGCTTAACAGCATACACTATTGCACCATAGTGCATGACACTGAGCAGTTATGTTTATGAGTAGTTAGATGCACTAGTGCTTATTTTGAGTAATAGGATGCTCTGTTGAGAGTCTTATTGGCGACATGGGGAAAGACTTGTTGCTATTTCTCCTGTTTTGGATTAAAAATGACATGAAATGATACAACTGTGTCATTGCGAATTCCCATGTCATTTCATATGAATGTGCATCCCTATAACAGATTTATTGAGATATTAGCATTCAAGGACAAAAGCCCAACCATGAATCTGATGGAGTGGACTCTTCTCAAGTGTATAAAGTATGTTATTTCTGGTTAAAAAGAGGGTTTCTTTTTAATGCTAAAATACCATTACGTAAATTATTGCAGAGTTTGTTAAATTGTGCTGATGTAATAATGGCTTTTATTAGATTTGGCACTATGGCTTCTGAGAAGTAAGTTAATTGAAACAAAGTACGGTGTGAACTTCTCAGGAGAGATGGGTAAACAGTTTAAACTTGAAATAGGACAATTTCAGCCTAGTTTAATGAAAATTTTGGAGTTCCCTCGAATCGCTGGGGGTGTGGGGGGGATCCATCAGATTTTCTATGGAAAACCTGGGGACAATCCAAAGCAGATCTGAAAAATTCAGAGGGACCTTCAGAAACTTGCAGACCTGTCAGTTTCAAGGCATCTTCTGCAGATTTCTTAAAGATCCACTAGCAGATTTTGCTACAAATGTGAGTTTTCTTTGATAAGCTCATAGATTTGAGGGACATGTTCTGTAGCAAAAGTCATTACTAGCTATTGCTGCAGAACTGTACACTTTTTCTCTCTGCTTAAGAAAGCAACTTTCTTGTTTAATATAAAAATCAGCTGTAGAGACAGTGCTGTTTTCTAGCCTAATCACTGATTTACAATGCAGTGAGACCCTTGACAAGCAGAACTCAATTGCTATTAAAACTGCAAATTTAAACTTGACCCTTAACTTAAAAAAATAAACGAATGAAATACAGTTTATGACATTTTGCAACATGCGTCATCTTTACAGCCTGTTTTGTGATGAATTCCAGTGACTCTAAGCTCAGTAAACATAGAGCTGAAGTTTCAGTTGTAAAATGTCAGCAGTTATCAATATCTTCAGTTACACACAGTACCAGAAATTACAATTATTGTCCTGATGGATCTCTGGTTTTATTCATTACAGAGCATAGCTTAAAATGAAATCTAAATTATATGCAAATATTGTATGTTCACAGTGCATAGCATGGGCATCTATAGTGCCCTTCAGCCTCTTCTTCTCATGACCAAGAGTGCTTGGTGGGGGGGGGGGCACAAAAATGCTACACCAGGTTGGCCAGCAGGAAAATTGCAGCAGGAGCCACCAAACTGAATACTGTAGCTGGCAAATATCCCAAGTTCTGCCAGTCAAAGACTGGGGAAAGGGCGGATGGATGTTGGGAAAGGGCCAAAAAAAAGTTTGATTAATCTTTGTTTAAAATGAAGTTTCAGCAGTGTCTTTGTTGTATTTGTGTTGTTGTGCGTGTCTGTCTTAATCGTGTGCCTTTTTATGCATGCTACAGCTTTTTTGTAATCACAAATCAGTTGTACACACATTAATCTGTACTGTAGTTATATACACACACAAGTTGTGTGCATACTGTACCTAAAATGTAAGCACCCAAACGAGCCCAAAATGCACATCCCTAAAAAGAAGAGATGGGGGACAGAGGCTGTGAGAGAGATGAGGAATCAGGAGAAATGGATGCAGGGGAAGGAGGCAAGGGGGCAGATGCTTGTGGGGGAAGACAGAAAGAGGGGTATGCTGTGTGGGATCCGCCATTGGTGCAGTAGAGCTACAATTGATGGGAGAGCCTGCTGCCAATAGTTAGGGCGGGGCACAAGGCTGAAGGTTTGCGTGGCATGCATAATGTCCTTGTGCAGACCCTGATTGTTCTCCTCCTAAGACGGCTTCTATTACCTTTGCACATTCATTGACATGTATTCAGTTTTGAGCCTTAAGGCCTGAAATTCAGTCCGCGGCGGTCAGCACTTACAAAGTGCCTAACCACCTCAAAATATCCCCTGGCGCTGAACTTCTGCTTTTGCTGCCGACCTCTGTTGCTGTCCGGTCAGTGGTGATATTCAGCTGCTAACTGGATAGTAAAACCGCATAAAATTAGAACAGACATTGACCTGTCCTAACTTTATGCAGTTATCTTTTCGATTAGTGGGTTGAAAATAGCCACTATCAGATAGGTGCAGGGGGCCGTCCCAGCACTATCCGGATTGTGCCAAAGCAGTCTGTAGGGATATTCAGCAGGCAACGGCCAGTTAATGCCACTGAATACTGGACACAGTGGGGTTTGTGGTTAGCAGGTTCTGTTAACCTCATAAATCTGTTTGAATAGCAGGCCATTACAGATTTTATTTCTTTATTTAGTTATTTTTATACAGGGCTGGCCCAAGGGTTTCTATTGCCCTAGAAGAAGCCCTGACTGTGCTGCCCCCCCCCCTTGCGCTGAGCCACGCTACTGTCCCCCACTACCACTGATTCCGGGGGGAGGGGGGGCGCGCAGCACAGCTCAGCTCGGCAGTATGTCATGTGCTTCAGCACACATGATCTGTCGCTTCTGACCGTCTGAAGTTATATTGGAGGTGGATCAGAAGCGGCAGGTCATGTGTGCCGAAGCATATGGCCTGCCGCTGAGCCCTTCCCCCCACTGCCAGAATCAGCGGCAGTGAGGGGCAGTAGCACCACACGTATCAGCAAGGGTAGAGGGTTTTTTAAAAATTTCATTTAACATTTCTTTTATACCGCGCTCTTCATCATCGTTCATGTGCTTCGGCACACATTGCCTGCCGCCCATCGTTCAGTTCGATGGGCGGCAGGCCATGTGTGCCGAAGCACATGACCTGCCACCTATAGAGATCTGCTGCCCTAGGCAGCCAACTAGCCTGCTTAGTGGATGGACCAGTCCTGTTTTTATACAGCGCTTTATCACAGCGTCAAAGTGGTTTACAATAAACTGATCAACAAACCAATACATGGAATCTGGGGCCTGAACTTGGAAGACTATAAGGTTATCCTATGCATTGAACTTTAACATTCTTACAATGGAGGGGCAAAGGAATTTAAGTACATTATTGGAGTGGGGAGGGGGGAGGACAAGAGAGGGGGAGATTTTGCTACAGTGAGGCATGGGGAGCTGATGGTTCATGTTTTGCTATCAAAGTATTCCTTGGAGATGGGTTTTAAGATCTTTACAGAACTCCTTAAGGCCTGCTATTGTATGTAGGTGGTCAGGGAGATTGTTCCAGATGCTGGGAGCAAATAATGAGATAATAATAAGGTGGTAGATGGAGTGCTCCTTATTTTGAGGGAGGGGATGCTGAAGGTAGTTTGCACACTAGTTCTTCCGACTTTGTTGTTGGGTGCTCTGTGTAAGAATGATTGTAGATATTCTGATAAGTTTTGGGATACCTTGAAAATGGTTAAAATGGCTAATTACGAGGAGCCAGTGAAGCAGCTTTAGAATTGGGTTTCTGTGTTTGAATCTGGAGGCACCATGTAGGATGAGAGCAGCAGTGTTTTGCACCAGCTGGAGAGGTGTGTAGAGTATATTTAGGCAGGTCTTGGAAGATTATATTGCAAAAGTCCAAGTGTAGGAATACCAAGGTCTGAAATGTTGTATGGAAGTTACCGTGGTCTAGGAGTGGACGAAGCTACTGTTATGTTCATTTTGTGGTACATGGTCCATAATGTGTTGCTAATGCGTGGTTGCATAGTAAGGCGCTGGTCCAGGATTATGCCTAGGTACCACACTTGAGTTTTGACTTCTAATACAGCTTCGGTGATTCCAGGTATCGTCAGAGAAATTGCAGGGTGACAATTTGGATCTCTTGTGACATAGAGAACCTTGATTTTCTCGTAGTTGATGGGGAGGTTGTGCTGAGAGAGCCATTTTAATGAATGCAAATCAGTTTAATACACATTAATCTATGAATTGGAGTGGAGGAGTAGTCTAGTGGTTAGAGCACTGACTTGGTAACCAAGCGACCAGAGTTTGAGTCCCACTAGTGCTCCTTGTGGCCTTGGGCAAGCTACTGAACCCTCCATTGCCTCAGAAGAAAGGCCTGGATATCAACTTCCTGAAATACTGTCACAAAAACCCAGGAGCTGCTGGGTCACCAGGAGTCAGCACTGACCTGAAAGCACACATTGCATTTTTGTAATCTATGAATTAATGCAAAGTACAATTTGCATGCATTAGAAAGTTTTAATGTATGGTAATAAAATGTGTATTAAATCATTTGTGACGAGAGGTGTAAAAATGCCTGAAAATTAGGGGAAAAGCCTGAAAAGTGCCCAAAAACAATCCAAACACGTTTTGCATAGCCTCAGCTCCTATCTTCCATTTCAAAATTCAAGGACAAAAAGAAGAATCAATTTGCACTGACCAGAAAATGATCCCAGGCAAAAATTGTATCACGAAACACCCATGATGTACTTCATAGCTTTATCGATAGTGACTCTTATGAGCTAGTTTCACCAGACCAGTTTTATCAATAAGAAAACTATTGTGTGTCTAAATGAGTGTCAATTACTAGAATTGTAACCGACTATGGAGCATGTAGTGACACTGCACAGCCTACTGAACTTGACTGTCATTAATCTGCCAGTTAGGAACTGACTAATTCATTTAGGACTTCCAGCCTGACTACTGATGATCTGTGACAACACTGGATGACAGAGAGGATCATTTCAAAGGCATTTCCACCATTAAAACAGGGATGGAAATGGTATTTGTGAAAACTGCCTTCTCTTATGCCATCATTTTATTCATAGTGGAAATAGGCATACATGTGGATGGGGATTGCACTTACTTTTTTCACATTTCAAAATGCGCTGTTTTGGAAAAAATTCCCTCCCAAACAGTAGGCACAAATTTGTGCATGTGCATTTGCTTGCATAACTTTCAAAGGGAATGTATGAGCACAGGATAAGCCATGCTGAGTCACGGAAAGGTGCGTTGAGCGAACATCCTGCCTCCGGCAGTGGCCAGCCCAGATAACAAATCCCTGGCAGAACCCAAAAACTAGATCCATTACTATAGCTTGTTTCAGAGGATAACTGATGGCTTTCCTAAGTATGCCTGGCTCATAATGTTTCATGGACCTTTTCTCCAAGAAGTTGAACAAACTTCCTTTGAATGCCACTACAGTACGTTAGTCACTGAGCACAATTGTGGTTAGCTTCATGGATTGTTCTCTTGTTTTAGTGTTCTCTTTTTAACTGTTTCATCTCCCCCTTGATTTTATACATTTCTATTATCTCCTCTCGTTCGTCTTTTTTCCATGTTGGTGAGCGCTAACCTCTTTAGTCTTTCTTTTTAAGGGAGATCATTTATCCCTTTATCATTTTTATTGTCCTCCTCTGAACCTTTTCTAGTGACCAGAATTGCAGGTAATATTCATAGTGTGGTCACACCATAGTCCTATACTGAGGCATAAGATTTGCTTTTTTGGACAATTGGTAAAAAGTAGGACTATGGTAACGGACACATTCTAAATTCCAGAGCATGTGGTGTAACGGTAATAAGCAACTTTGCATCTGCTAATTAAATCCATGTAGCAGTGTTTCAAAAGTTACAAGGATACCAATTATCTAAACTCTTGGGTGTTCTAAGATAAAGGGCCTCGGTAGCAGGGAATACGGCTAGCTGCCAGTGTATTTTCTACCGGCATTTGCAAACAAGTCATTAAACTCCGGCCATTATCATTCATTGGCCCACGCTAGCAGTTTTACATTTTTAAATGCATTTAAAAGCTTCAAAACCACTTAGCTGCAAAAATAGACTTCCTTTGAATGCTGAGAGGAGTATGCAAATCAACTCGAGTTTCACCTAGATTTCAAGCAGGCTGCTTCAGAATTCATCAAACTAGCGAGACGGAACCAGTCCCTTGGTGCACTCATCTCCTCCTGTAATTTTCAGTACCATTTTTATGCTGATGACTCTCAGATCTACCTCTCTACACCTGAAATCTCTCCGGCAATCCAGGCCCAGATTTCTGCCTGCCTATCTGCCATTGTTGCCTGGATGTCTCACCGCCATTTGAAATTGAACATGGCCAAAACAGAGCTGCTTATTTTTCCCCTAAACCCACCTCCCCCCTTCCTCCTTTCTCAATCCCTGTGAATAACACTTGACTACTCCCTGTTTCCTCAGCTCGCAACCTTGGGGTCATCTTTGACTCCTTCCTCTCCTCCACACACATTGAATTGATAATTAAAACATGTTTATTTCTCTATGTTGTTTTTTTTTAGTGCCATCAAGTCAGTGTTGACTCATAGTGACCCAGCTACCTCTGGATTTTCTTGGCAATTGTCGTGAAGTGCACGGTTCAGAACCGATGGAGACAGAGGATTCACTACAAAGTGAAACCAGAACTGTCAGTGCTGAAACAAGCATGGAGGGTTGGCATGGAAACCCTAAACAAAGAACGTCACAGAGTGTTAGGGAACGCCCATCCCCTGAGCTAGCTCCTGCTTCATCAGGGAAGTGGGAACACCTGGTGGGAGGTGTGGCTCAGCACAACGGAGAAAGAAACTTAGATAAAAAGCCTTTAGTTAAATATAGGAGAGGAAAAGAGAAGGGGAAGGAGAAAGAGACGGACATAGTCTCAGACACGGAGACAGAAGGAAAAGGTAGCACAGCAAGCGTGGAGAAAGCTGAAAGAAGGAGAAAACCAGAGAAAGATAGATACTCCGAGGGCAGCCAAGGTCTGTGGCTGAGAGAAGGGAAAAGGGAAAGAAATCCCAATTCCACTCGGAGGAACTTCTCAGAGGAAGAGAGCTGGGGAAGATATTCAAGTCCAGTTCCTAGGGAGCAGTGCTCAACTACAAAAAGCACTGGGGATTTTTACTATCCAAAAAGCAGAGACGTTTACTCTGGGAACCAGAAAAGACAACCACGCTGTGCTTACAACAGACAGCCTGCAGGTAAAGCTTATTTCCCTGATACCAAGCTTTTACCAAAGGGGAGAGAAAAGTTTTACCAACCTTTTTGTAGCCAAGGGAGATTCCTGGGAGAAAGCAATTCTAAAGGCAGACACAGAATTCTCTGTAGCCAAACAGAAGAGGGAAACGTGTATCCTTTTAATTACAGAGGGCTGTGTGCACAGGAAGCCAAACACCCAGACTCACAGAGCAGGTTGGGGGAAGGGAACCCTGTAATTGGAACGGAGCGGTTTGCGTGGCAGGCAGAAGAACCCTCTCTAAGAGACCTTAAGGAAGAAGGTGATCTTATGCAGTGGGACCCTTATCAACCCCCTGAGTCCGAAGTGTTTATGGACTGCTCTTATATGGTGGCAGACAATGTGCAGTCCCTTTGTTAATAATACTGGATTTTGCTGAAGGAAGAAAAACAGCCAAAAGAAGTATTTTGGAGGGAAACTGTTTTATTCTTTTTGATTCCGTAACAGCTGAAGATAAGCATTATTTAAGTTGCCTATTTTTGTTCACATCAGCAGTATGGTTTCTTTGTAAATATATTCTTTGTTCATGGTCATCAACATCCAACCCCGGGAGGGGCAATAAATCCTAATTTAACCTGAACCACTCGTGCACAACTTGGACTCATTCTTACTACTGTAGGACTACATTACCCAGGAGGCCTTTCCAAACCTCCATTTAAAGTTCACAGTATAAGAAACACAACTACCCACTTGCCTTGCCCACGCTAAATGCCTCTGGGAGGGTGAGTGGTGACACAATGTATCACTGGAAGTAGATTGCCAGCCTTTTCTTCCGAGGCAATGGAGGGTAAAGTGACTTGCCCAAAGTCACAAGGAGTGCCAGTGGGAATCAAACCCTTGATCTTCTGGGTACTAGGCAGTTGCTCTAACCACTAGGCTACTCCTCCACTCCTTCTTTCTCTATAACATCAACAAAATTTGCCCCTTCCTTTCTGAACACACTACTAAGACACTTATCCACTCTTTAGTCACCTCGCATCTAGACTATTGCAACTTCCTCCTTGCTGGTCTCTCTCCCCTTCAATCTGTTCAAATCTCTGCTGTGCGGCTGCTATTCCATCAGCCTTGATGTGCTCATATTACCCCTCTTAAGTTGCATCATTGGCTCCCTATCTGTTTTGTATCCAATTCAAACTTCTCCTATTGACCTATAAGTTCATTCATTCTGCAACTACTCTCTACCTTTCCTCTTTTATCTCTCCCTACATTCCTCCTTGAGAACTCTGATCTTCTAAAGGATTGCTTCTCTCTGTGCCCTTCTCTTCCACTGCCAACTCCAGACTTTGATCTTTTCACCTTGCTGCTGCTTTCATTTTGGGAAGGAGTAGTGTCAATAGTGCACACTAGTCTGCAAGTGTGCCTTATTCTTCAAACGTGCCTAATGATAAATTGTGTTCTTTACAAAGAGTGCACACTATTGATGACTCAGGAAAACAAAATCCCCAAATCTTGCTTTTTTCTGTTTTCCGTTAAAAGTGAAATGAAATGACATAGGATATGTTATTGCTCACACTACTTTGGTAATTTTTAAAGCACATTAAAAGGCATTTACATTTTTTTACAAAATACATTTTTTTGCACAGGTTTGACTGCATGGTTCCCTAAATGTCAGGTTCTCCTCCCTTTTTTATGTTGCAGACCACTGGCAAATGAGAGGAGAGGAGAATGTGAAGAAGTGATGTGGGAGGCATATGAGACAGCTATCTAAGGAGATGCACAAGCAACGATAACACTTATGGAACTGATGCCTCGTGACTAAATCATTAGCCTTCCCCGACGTAACTAAGGTTTTTTTTTACTAATGGACGCTAGCTGGCAGCCTGCATTCTGGCATGCGCTAAAGGAATGCTTGGATGCACGTTGCCAGATAGTGCAGGGCTGTGGGGCATGGTAAGGTTAGCGCTATGTTGATACCATGCATTAACTGTATTAGTTCAAGCTCACCTAACACCTCCTTAATAGATGGCCTTAGGTGCACCCATGCTAATGCGGCATGCACTGTGAAACAGGGCTCCATGTTAACTGTCAAGGAAATGCTTTCCATGCCCCTGCCAGTTAACACAGAGGTGTTGCACCTAACACTTCATGGTTTTGGCGCTATTGGTGGGTTAGGTGCAATACCCCCTAAATTTCATAGAAAAAATATGCACGTACAGTAAACACAAGGCCATTAGTAATGGGAAAAAATATAGTACAATACAATTTAAAGCCATGTAATAGTTAACATTCTTTGTCATGGTCTGTTTCCCAAAAAAATTCAGGTTACAGCCTTAGGGGGCATGTTTGCTAAGCTGTGCTAGCTATTAATGTGGCAGATAGCCCATGCTATTGAGCCACCTTGACAGCTAACGCAGGCGAAATGCAGATAGAGATGCAATTTTTAGGTGCTATCTGCATTTTGCACATTAAATGCAGGGAGAAGCGAGATGGAGCAGGGAGAAGATGTGGTGATAGGTGGCAGGCAGTGTGCAAGCAATTGCCACATGCTGGCTGTCAGATGCACTAACTTCATGAGTGCAGGTAATACATGCAGTTGAGCTACCAAGGTGGCTGCTGCCATCACAGTGGTGACCACAGCTGCAGCGAGACCCTCCTGCAACCCTCCTCAGCCACTCCCAATGTACAGCAAAAGCCTGGTGTTGTGGATTGTATGATCCGTGGCAACCCTAAAGCACCTTCTTCCCATGAAAGCATCCACACCGTATGGATTGTGACACCCCCTGCCTTAAGCTGTCCTTGATTGCACCTGATAGAAGACCAGTCTCCCCAAAGCCCCTCAATCACTACTGTCCTTATTGGGGCTTCCCTGCTGGTCCAGTGCTCATCCTTCAAACTGATGCCAGTTTCACAGTGCTGACCCCTTCCACCACCACCGTCGCTCCTGTATTAATCTTTGAGGTCATAGGTAAATCCTCCGCCTGAGCGCCCAGATTGCCGATCTCAGCACAGGAAGGAGTCTCTGCAACTCTGCGGTGTTCCACTCCCACTCCAAAGAAAACAAGTCAAAGTATATAAAACTTGCATGGAAAACAACACGTAAGAAATACAGCAAACACAAAATGACAATACATAGGAAACTGAAAGCTATACAAACCACCAGTAAAGGGGAGTGTACTAACACAATATGCACGCACGCAATGTGCCACCGAGTCAGTGCTGACTCCTGGCGACCCAGTAGCCCCTGGGTTTTCATGGCAGTGTGACCGGAAATAGATTGCCAGGCCTTTCTTACAAGGCAATGAAGGGTTAAGTGACTTGCCTAAGGCCACAAGAAGCGCTAGTGGGAATTGAACCCTGGTCTCTTAGTTATCAAGCCAGTGCTCAAACCTACTCCTCCACTCCAAGGCAATACAGATATCAGGAAAAAGACACAGTGAAAAAACAGACTAGTGCAATCACCCATAATTAACCCTTGACCAAGGGGGCTATAGGAGAAGATAACATTTCAGAGAGCTCATGTGAAACCAAAAAAACTGTGAACTGCTGAGGTTCCACAAAATTATATTTTACACCCTTATACTTAATACATTTACAGGAAAAGTTTAACCAAAATTGAGCACCCAATTGGAGAACTTTGGGCCCTATCAGGAGGAATTATCTCCACCCTTTCTGCGTTTCCCCAGAAACATCAGGAAACATTTATTTTACTACCCATAAACAATTCTGATCTCCTGCAAAAAAAAAATAAACACAAAATCCAATCATGATCAGGTTCCAACATAAAGTTAACTATTAAAGTAGGTCACGGAATCTCCAAATCTCTGGAAGTTTCCAAAACATCTAAAAGATCCATTGAAGAATTTTGATGAATATCCCCCCAGTTGAAGCAATCGTTTTTGCAGAAGGTAAATAGTAAGCTCTAGAAAGAGGTGGGCATCCAGTTTCAGGAATTTTCAGTAACTCCACAAAATATATATGTATTTTTTACTGCATCTAAAGGAGGGATTAATGGAACTTTGGGAAAGTTAATAAAATGCAAAGTATGTTTCATTGAACATTATTTATAGCTTCAACTTTGTTGTGTAGAAAAAGACTATCTTTCATTATAGCAAAGTTTTCTTCTAATTTATCTACTTGTTGCTGAACTACCAGTAATTTGTTATGAAATACATTGCATTTGTCCTATAAATTATCCATCTATGCAGACCAGCTAGGAAGCAACTGAAACAGCTGACCATTTTGACTACACAGAGCTTTTTCGAAACAGGCTACAGCTTTCAATCACCATCTAAAGAAATCACTGCTGGTTTAGAGAGTGTTGGTTAAAAGGTTTGAAGCCTTATCTGTATAGAAGACGGCTGCTGAAGATGGAGAAACTCCTTTGCGAAACCTTTCCCTTCTGGTTCCCCGCCCAACTCGCCTGCCTCTGGCAGACTTCCATGGCAATGTTCACCTTCTTCGGGTCGCTGAACTCCTCCACTACCCACCTGAGACATGGTGCCAATGCATCCTATATGCGCCGGTCCTGCGGAAAGTCCTTCCTCCTCCTGCATTGTCCATATGGAGTGAAGGCGCAAGAGGCATGTTTACTAAAACCGCACTACCAGGGTAGCATGGAGTTTGTGGATTTGGTGCCATGCTAAAAAGTAGCATGGGGCTCACATGCTAAAGATCTCGCTCTACCTGATTGTGGGTCAGAGCGGGGACTGGAACTTCCCAGCCCATTGTGACTAGTGCATTTGTTAATGGCCTGCACTAACTACTCTTGGTGCAGGTATCACAGATGCAACTAACGTCACCTCAATGGATGGCATTAGATTATTTGCCATAGTGAAGCATGGTGTTCCTGTGCTAACTACAGTAGGATGGGCGTACATACTCCCTTTGTTAGCTAGAAACCCAACACAGGTAGTGTGCCCCACGTGGGCATTACCAGCGCAAGGCTTAGTCAATATGGATAACTCTGCATAGGTGTTCCATGGGGCGCATAGGTTGGATGGGGGGGGGGGGATATTTGCAAAGTACAAACACATTTTATAAAATATGCAAGTATACACATAGGGGGTCATTCCGATCCCAAATAGCAGGGTCTGGATGTCCGACATGGACATTCAGCCCCCGCTATTCACCTGTACCCGATGCCGGTGTAGGAGCTCCTTGCACATACACAGGAGAGCTCTGGATGGGGCAGGAGGGGGAGGGCAGAGGACAGGTGATGGCGGGACCCTTACCCGGACATACAAGGCCTATTCCAGTCGCGGCCCTATACATCTTGGCCGGCAAAGATAACCAAGCAACCAGGGTTTGATTTCCACTAGCACTCCTTGTAGCCTTGGGCAAGTCACTTAACCCTCCATTACCTCGGAAAAAAGGACTATTTGATATATTTCGATTTTTAAAAAATTTCAAATATGAGATTGTTTGATCAGTGTAATAGTCACCCACCTGGGAATGTCCAAAGGTGACAGTAATAGGACAAGAGATAATACATCTTTATTTTCCTTACAGAAAAATTTCTGCAGTCATTTTTGATTTCAGACTTTTAAATCTGTCCTGAGTGGTTCAGTTATTTATGTTTCCTGGCAGTCTCATTTTTTGGCAAAGAGAAATGGAAAGTGTTACTTTTTGTGTATATTCTGTTTATCTTTTTTTTTTTTTTACTAACTCTGAATGGTCAGGTTCCCACACAGCTCTACATTAGTCAGTGATCATCACGTCAAAATCTGTAGCTGATTAAGATGGCGGTGTCACTACGAGTTAGCCCAAACATGACAACATACTTTCCAGTTATTGCCAAAAAGCCTCATATTTCAGGTCTCAAATCTGAGTTCTAAGAGTCTTTTGCTGGGCTAACACAGGACTTAGTCATAGCCAGCAGGGTTAACAGGAACAACGTACATTGGAGCTGATATTCAGAACCCTTATCCGGGTGGCCAAGAGGAGGTGATCTGGATTAGGGTGTTGACCGAGATATTCAGACAGAGCCTCTGAATATCTCCCAGACTTCCGGCACTATCCGGTTACTACAGGGGCTGTCTATAGATGGATCGAGGGCGATGTCGGTGCTATCTCTATAAGTGCTGGTGCTTACCTGGATTTTCAGGGGCACTTATCTGGATAATTTAGGGCACATAATAGGCCATCCTAAGCTGGAATCTGGATGTATTTTTTGCTGACAAGCATGTTTGAGTAAACAGTAGCACTTATCCAGATAGTACTGCTAAGTCTAGATATTAAGCACCAGCGCCTGTTTGAATACTGCCACTGAATGTCCTGCTGATATTTAAGAGCCACAGCTGACCACCATGGGGTTTAAATACTGGCTCTTTTAAAAGTCAGGCCCATTGTTTTTACATTCATGGCTATAAACTACAAAAATGTGCATGGCACAAAGCAGACAAAGTTCCTTCAAGAAGCCCACTTGATAGATAAATAAATAATATCCTGGTTCACTTCCACATTTTTATTTTATTGTATTTTATTTTTTATTTAGCCATATTTATATACCGCCTTTCTCCGGGTCAAAGCGGTTACAATTGGGTGATACATTTAACATGAGGGGATATGAGACACATACTCATACTTACAGGGAACATGGGCAATGGAGGGTTAAGTGGCTTGCCCAAGACCACAAGGAGCACCTGTGGGACTGGAAACACCAGTCCTTCCGGCCCAAGGTTGCTGTCCTCTAGTGGGATTTGAACCCCCGGCCTGAGATACCTTTCCCCAACCACTAGGCCACTCCTCCACTCATATAACTCAACAAGTCCTCACACTAAGGATGTGCATTAGTGTCCCTGAATATCCCACTTGCTGTGATAAACGTGATTAGCAGGTCTTTTAACAACATTAATTGTTTTGAATGTTTGCCCCATAGTATTCATGGTAGAAGGCTCTACCTCCATGAAATTTCTCTTGATCACTTCTATTATCGCTGTGGCTACAGGAATTCATTATTTAACTGGAAGTTAGTGCCCATTTTGTTAGCATGCTTTAAAAAATTTAGAGTGCACTAAATTAATTTAACATGCATCAGCCTATGAATTTAACAGCATAAAGTTGATAATCATACTCTAAAATGTTCTTAACTTTCTTTAAATTTTTATATTAAAATGAATGTGTGAAAAGAACTGAAAAAAAACATTCAAAAATGGGAGAAAAAGTTCTTGAAAATTTTTGCCTTGTGCTGAGGTTGCCAGTTGTCCCAATTTTTGGGTATTGTCCCAAATTTTAGAGCTTTCTCTCCAACTCCCTCCTTTCCTCCAACTCCAGCAATGGGAATAGAGAGGTAGAAAAACATGTTTTCAATTTAGTGATTTGAATATGTCAGTTTTTAGAATTTACATCCATTGTCTTTATATTTTGCACAGTATGGAGTAAATATTTCCATTTCTCTGTTGATTTGTCTGCTGGGAAGTGGTATTGTTGCTTTCATGGGATGGATGTAGAGGTGGGGACAGGGTGACCCCTCTTCCTTCTCCAATACCTTGTTGCTGAATCCTGTATCTATGGTGTCCCTTCTTTTCTCCCCTCTTTCCCCCACACACACTTCCAATAAGTGTCCCAGATATGCTTGCAAAAAATCTGGTAACCTTACAGTACCTGGGTACATCACTGTCGTACCCTGTTTCGATGTAGTTTACTTCAAGGGACACAAATGTCTTCAGGTTCCACACATCACAGCTAAGAGGCCCTCGATTAACCACGAGCAAGATGCTGTTCCTAGGAGTCCTCTTTTCAAGGAAAAAGGCCCAATCCTGTTTTCATGGCCATTGATCCCTGCAGCAAGTTTGATATCAAGCCCTTTCCACTGCATAATCTGACCCTCATCTCTATACTTTCAATTTTAAAATGAATCTTCATAAAGTAAATAATAGAAGCAGATTCCCTTCTCTTTGGTAGAGAAGGACTCAACCCAATTTTTGGCACAACTGGCTTTGCTGCCACCAAAAAACACTTTGCCGATAAAGCTAAGTTGATCAGATCAATGTTAATTGTAGGATTACACTAAAATGTTGTGCATGAGCTATCAAGATCACATGTGCTGCTTCTTCAGATATACAGTAATAATGTCGGTGAATAGCATCTGAAGAAGGGATCTATATGGTAAATGATTTTAGAATCTGCTAAGAATCCCATAATTAGAATGTCATTTTTAGAGTAAGTAATGTTTGGCTAATATTTAAATTCCACTGTCGGTGTGTTTTTTAAACACATTGACTTTGGCACTTAACTAAAATGGCGTTGATATTCAAAAGAGATTAGCTGGTCATTAACCAGTTAGTGCCGCTGAATATCTCCACAGTGTGCCATAAAAATGTCCAGTTGGTATCTGGACGGCCTGTGGGCAGAACTGGGACATTATCGACGACTATCTGATTAGTGGCATTATTCAGCTGCTGGTGGGGAGGAAAAAGAAGATATTCTTCCGCAGATAAACAACCAGAGGGAGCAGTGGAAGTGAGGACCACGGCCTACCAGGTGATAAATAAAATTCTTTATTAAGGTCCCAACTTAACAAGTTTCGGACGCAGCCTTCGTCAGGGGTCTAAAAAACAAACATACATAAAATAAACAAAGGCTAAAAACTGAAAACATGGAAATATAAACATCATAAAAGATGGATAAAACTGTGTTGCAATTGACAGATTACCAGGGAACCACATAGATGATGTGAGAGACACATCTATGCGGTGAAGCAATCAGTCTTCCCAATCTGTAAAGCAGTAAAATTGTAAACGTAAATAAAAACGGAATAAAAGAATAAAAACTGTATAACAGTAAAAATACATAAATATTTAAAAGTCAAATAAAAGCATGCTAAATGCTTTATCCATACAGACGTCATTAAACAGCTGATTATATATTACAAACTATTAAATAAATCAAAACAATGAGGTACAGGAAGAGCATATGTAACATAGATGTACAAAAGATGAATAAACAGAAGAAAAGAGTAAAAACCTCTGTGGCATAACAATAAAAATACATAAATATGTAAAAATTAATTAGAAACAAACTAGATGCTTTATCCAGATAAACATCAATAAACAACTAATCATATAATACAAACTATTAAATGAAATAAAGCAATGGAATACAAGAGAGGGGGTGTGTATGACATAAGGACATGATACTTAATCCATAAAAACTAACTATAAGACAATGATTATTGGTTACAAACTTAAGAGGACGTGTAGACCTAAAAAGACGTATGGGCGACTATAGCGTTCAAAGGAAAATATGTACAAAGGAGCTATAGGAGTGAAAACAATAGGGGAACTGGAACATAATGATGTAGGGCAAGGGCAGTAAACATGTTGAACCGCAAATCTTTAAGAAGAAAGGAAAACCAAACTGTTTCATTAGCTGAAAGGAGCTGTCGTGCTAAAAAGGTTTTGTATTAGGTGTATGTAATTCAGGGCCAAAAGGAGTATAAATGAAACATCATATATATCCGTGAGAGCTACTTAAGGAAAGGCATAAACGAACAATGCATTGAGTACTGCATATAATACTTGTATGCTCATCAGGAGAGGGCAAAATTATACAAGTCGCACCTTAGGCACTACCAAGATAAATGAAAAATGACTGTATTCCCAAGTGGTGTGCACATCATACACCACCGCTGAGGTCGGTTATGACGCGTTACAAAAAAGGGGGGAGCTACATCAATACAACATAAAAGAATGCACAAACAAAAGTATAAAAACGGCAGTAATACGCTATTCGCAAGAGGGACCAGAAAGCCTATCCTTAAAGGTGCCTACAAATAAACCATAAAATTAAAATGCTAAAAAGAATAAAACGTCAAAATCCATAAAAAGAAAAAGAAAAAAGAAAACAGTATCAGCAACAAAGGGGGTAGGTGAATACACACAGCCAATAATACATCAGCATATGAGCCGTGCATGCCTCTAAGCATGCCATGTGAGTGAAAAGAAAAAAGACCGGAGGGAAATGAGAACGTCTGTCGGTAGTAATCTCTCAAAATGTAGGCTTTAAAAAAACTAGAAGAACGCACCACACCAAGTCGTCTATAACCAAAGGACTTTTAAAATCAATGATCTGTAAAATAGAGACAGTATATACATGAGATAACTGAAAAGACAACGCCGTGCATACATAAAAAAATAAAATAATAAAAAAATAGCTGGAGAACACCGCACTATGGAAAGAAGACCACCGTCAGAAAATGAAAAATAATAAAAGGAGGCACATCCCGCTTACCGTTATACTATATATGCATACAAGGCTTATGTAAGAGACAATGGTGGGAATACATCGTACTGTAAAAAGAGAACGCCATTGTAAAATGAAATATTAAAAAAGAAAAGTAAAATTAAAAAAGAAGCCACATCTTGCTGCCGTTCACCTGTGTGCACATGCAAGGCATTTATAAAAGCGAATGACGGCTAGTAAGCAAGTGTTATAAAAGAAAGTCACCAAAAGTGTGTAAAAGATTACCCGCTTCCAAAATAGGAGAGAAGTAGCTCAAGTGTAGCATAAAGGGAAACATTAATGTCCAAAGGAGGATATACCATAATAACCTTAAAAAAGGGCCTGGAAAACAATCAAAAACAAAAATATGTATTTAAAAAAAAACTTTTAAAGTACAAACCCAACCTTAAAAAGGGCGTAGCTACAAAGTGAGCTAATTCTACAAGGAGAGTGAACAAAATTGCACCTGATGTACCAGTTGTATGATAAATGCTTCAGGTCTACGTTACAAAGCTAGGGAGAGGAAGCACATCGAAGGAGAAGGTCTTGCTTACAAATATGGGCCGCACCATACAAGCTATAGAAAACAAATAAGGCAGAAATAAAGGGGAGTAATGAATGTTGCACATACCATCTGCAATAAACAGAAAACTATCAATAAGCAATGCGTATCGGTAGAACGAGAAAAAGGACGATCATACCTGCACATGGTGTGAGAGGCGGGAAAACGCCGCGCAGGGGCATATGAACGCTATTTAAGGGGAAGACTGGTTTAAAGGGCTCCCCCTACTGGTGATGGGCTCTTTATTCAGGAAATACTATCAAAAAAATTTTTTTACAGCTACTAACAAAAAACATGTTATACAAAACTGAGAAGAAACCTAAAGAATGGAAAATAATCGGGTAACATCAAAATGAGAATGGTTATTGAGGGGAACTCTAAAGGAAAGAAATAGAGGACCTCCTAAAAAAGGGGGGACATGCAGAAGAATGCAAAAAAAACAGGCGCTGTGTGCTATTGAAAAAGAAAGTGATGGGGATGAGCGCTCCCCCTACTGGCAATCTGTTCTTTATTTCAAAAGTACTCCTTAAGTATGATACACAACTATTGAGAAACAATGCATTGTGAAGGCTAGCAGGGAACATGAAAAGTGGAAAAATGAATAAGGACACAACAGGATAAAAATAAAAATAATTAGGATTAAAAAACTAACGTGAGCATGAAATAAAAAGTGTGTGCCATGCAAAAAGACAACAAAACAGGGGTACTTAAAATCAAAACGTCAATTACAAACAGTATAAAATGTGTTATGAAATGTGTGCAGGAATAAAAGTGTTGCAGATGATATGAATATAAAAACGGGCATAAAAAGGGGAGGTAAAAAAAGAGCTCATATAGTTAAAATATGATTAAAAGAATACAAAACAGGCATCATCGTCTGATTGGGATAATAGGAGTGGTAAAACAATCATAATATTAAAAACCAGAAAAAGTAATAATTGGCGCACAAAAAATCAGTGCAATTAACCTTATAGGGAAGGGAACCTCAAAGGAACATGTTGTATTCAATTTCCTTATATAATCCTTTCGGACAAACAGTATCAAGCAAAAAAATATATCTTTGTTCTTCTCGAATTAACTTATGATTCAAATCTCCTCCACGAGGGGAGGGGAACAATTTCTTAATGACAAAAAACCTTATATCGTTGATATTGTGCTGAAATTGGATCCAATGTGATACCAATGGGGCTGTAGTGATACGTCTTTTGACACAACTCTTATGTTCCTGAATGCGAGTACGAACAGCACGTATGGTTTTACCAACATACAAGAAGGGACAGGGACAAATTATGACATACACAACATGCGTAGATGAACAATTGGTATAGGTTTGTAATGGGTACCGTGTATTGGTGGAGGGATGCGTGAAGGAATCTCTCATTACGATAGCATGTTTGCAAATAGAGCATTTGTTACATTTATAGTGTCCCTTTGCTTTTTGTGTGAGTGTAAAGACCGGGGGCATAAACGAGGAGACTAACATGTCGCCTAGATTACGTTGTCTGCTATGCGCTATTGTGAGACGTTGGTTTGAAAAACAAGGATGTGTCTGTAAAATATGCCAGTGAGCTCTTAAAATCCTTTGTATTTTGGAAGAGAGATGGGAAAAACGGAGCACACAAACAAATTTATCATTAGATTGCTTGTCTTTAGGAAAGAGTAACTCTGATCTGGAGGAAGACCTAGCCCGTTCAAGACCCTTTTGAACGCACTCTCTCGGATAGCCCCAATTATAAAAACGCGCTGCCATATGAGAAGACTTCTCCTTGAAATCATCATTATTAGAGCAAAGATGCCGCAGCCATAAGAATTGTGATAAAGGGAGATTCTTCTTGAGATGACTGTTGTGAAAGCTTTCGAAACGGAGAAGCTTGTTGCGGTCAGTAGGTTTGCGGTAAATCGTGGTAGTGAATCCATGCTGCGATTTTCCAATGAGAATGTCAAGAAATGGGAGTTCAATAGTACTAGATTGCATCTTGAATTTCAGATTGGTATCTAAACTGTTGAGCCAATTATGAAATTGATGTAGTTGAGAATTGGTGCCTTTCCATAGTACTAAGATATCATCTATGTACCTCTTCCAGGAGACAATAGAAGATGCGAAGGGACAATCTTGTAAATGAATATCCTCAAATTGTGCTACGTATAGGTTAGCTATATCGGGTGCCATGGCGGCATCCATAGCTGTACCTTTTATTTGCTGAAAAAAACGGCCGTTGAACAAAAAATAATTTTTTGTCAGAGCTATATGGGCTAAATCTACCAAAACGTGAGTGGGGATACGGGCAGGTAAGGTGCATTGGTTTAGATATTTAGTGATAACAGCAATGGCACCATCTTGCGGGATGTTGGTATACAGTGACTCGATATCAAAGGTCACCAAAATGATATCTGTAAGATTTCCACAAAAGGTATTCAAAAAATTGATGATGTCAGCTGAGTCTCTAACGTATGTGGCAATAAGCGGTACAAAAGGACGTAAAAAAATATCTATGAATTGAGACAAGGGCTCAAGAACTGAACCAATTCTGGAAACTATGGGCCTGCCAGGAGGGAATTGAAGAGACTTATGAATCTTTGGGATGGTGTAAATGGTGGGAATTATGGGGTGTGAGACTTGTAAAAATGAGAATTCACGTGGAGTCAGAAAACCGGCATTGAGGCCGTACGATAGCAGAGAATCAATGTCTTGTTTGATGGACAAAGTGGGATCATGTGGTAACATCTGATAGAAGTTTCCATCATTAAGTTGATTGGTAAGCTCTTCTGTATAATAGGACCGATCCATTACAATGATACTGCCACCTTTATCTGCTGGTTTGATGATGATATCTTGCCGTTTGTTAAGTGTATGTAAGGCTAACCACTCTTCATGCGAAAGATTATTGAACCGACACCTAGACTTTTGTTCTAGGGACTTGACATCACGGAGAACACAGTCCATGAAAGATTGTATGGCACAATCCGCAGGTCCAGGTGGGTACCATCGTGACTTGTTACGTATAACCGATGGATCACTGGAGACGGAAGATTTATCAGAAAAGAACATTTTAATCTGTAATTTACGAAAGAACTTGTGGAGATCAATTCTGGTCTGGAAGGCATCATATTTGGCAGTAGGAACAAAGGACAGACCTTTCTGTAGAAGGGCTAATTCTGATGTGGTGAGTACTACCGAGGACAAATTAAAAACGGGGAGGTCATTGAAACTACTAGACTCATTGATAAATGATTCGTGGACTAGTACTGGTCGTGTGAACGACTAGGGAGGTCAGAAAGAGCTCCCCCTGCCTCTGCCTCTTCCTCTTCCCCTTCCCCTGAACTCTAGGTGTGAGAATGAGGTTTTTTTTGGGGGGCATCGCGCTGATTCTTTCTCCCAGAGATCTTCGATTAAAAAATCTTGTGATGTGTTGGGTTAAGGTTAATGATTATTGGTTAAGTTTGTAACCAATAATCATTGTCTTATAGTTAGTTTTTATGGCTTAAGTATCATGTCCTTATGTCATACATGCCCCCTCTCTTGTATTCCATTGCTTTATTTCATTTAATAGTTTGTATTATATGATTAGTTGTTTATTGATGTTTATCTGGATAAAGCATCTAGTTTGTTTCTAATTAATTTTTACATATTTATGTATTTTTATTGCTATGCCACAGAGGTTTTTACTCTTTTCTTCTGTTTATTCATCTTTTGTACATCTATGTTACATATGCCCTTCCTGTACCTCATTGTTTTGATTTATTTAATAGTTTGTAATATATAATCAGCTGTTTAATGACGTCTGTATGGATAAAGCATTTAGCATGCTTTTATTTGACTTTTACATATTTATGTATTTTTACTGTTATACAGTTTTTATTCTTTTATTCTGTTTTTATTTACGTTTACAATTTTACTGCTTTACAGATTGGGAAGAGTGATTGCTTCACCGCATAGACGTGTCTCTCACATCATCTATGTGGTTCCCTGGTAATCTGTCAATTGCAACATAGTTTTATCCATCTTTTATGATGTTTATATTTCCATGTTTTCAGTTTTTAGCCTTTGTTTATTTTATGTATGTTTGTTTTTTAGACCCCTGACGAAGGCTGCGGCCGAAACTTGTTAAGTTGGATTCTTAATAAAGAATTTTATTTATCACCTGGTAGGCCGTGGTCCTCACTTCCGTGCTCTCCTCTGATTATTCAGCTGCTAACCACATAGGCAAACTGCATAAGGTTAGAACAGCTCAGTGACTGTCCTGATTTTATGTGGCTGAATATTACTGCTAAGCAGATAGCAACATTGATTACTGTTGAAAAGGAATATTCAGCACCAGATTGGCTCCCACGATGAATATCCAGTTTCATTTTTGCCCACGGCGGTCATGCACTTTAGAAGCTCTGACCACTGTGGGCTGAATATCAACCCCAATATGTATACTGAGCACACTATCTAGAATAGCTAGTGGCACTGAATAGTCATATAGAGTGGTCAGTGCCACCCGCTATCCAGAGAGAAATGATATTTGCAGCTTGCCCTCTGGATGGCAGGTTGAATATCGCCACTCTCTAGATAACTAAATGGAATGCATGTGCTTTACCCTCGCTGCCCAAAGAACAGCGGACTGTAATGGTTTTCAGTGGTATTATCTAAATCAGAGACGGTGCTGGCTAAGGCAATTTTCCAGATAACAGCTGCCCTTATCTGGGTAATTGCCTTTGGACAATGAAGATTTTGCTTCCTGAATGCTTTGCGGTGTATCTTATGGATTTTGGGTTGCTGATCACGAAAATCACTTTGAAATTTTCCTATCATGCACCATTTTTTTTTGCAATCGCCTGATTTTCTCACATATTTTAAGTCTACTCGTATGTTGCCCAGAAAGAAAGCTATTTTGTTTAACACAGGCATGCCTGGACATGCACTCAGTGTAGGCTCACAACATGCAATGGAAATGCTACTTCTCAGGAATGCGTGGGCATGCTTAGTTAGGATAGATGCTGGCAGTACAGGCTATAAAAGCAGCTATGCATGACATTGATATCAGTTGGTGTACTTAACAGTAGTATTTACATGTTAGCTTCTTGACTAAATGATGATTCGTTATGACAGAAATGTCTCAACAACCATGATAATTCTGTTACATTTGTGGTGAGTATACACTTAAGCCTGAAAGAGGCAGCATGACTGCATTTAAAGCATATGAGCTCTATTTTGATCATAAAGTTAGTGATCAAGACAAATCCTGGGCTTCTCACATTTGCTGTGAAGCATGTGCTGTCCATTTCAGAGCTTGGCTCAGAGGTACTCAGAAGTCCATGCCCTTTGCAGTCCCAATGATATGGCAAGAACAGAAGTGTCACATGATGCACTGTTGCTACTGTCCGACCAATGTATCCGCTTCTCTGCTAAAAATAAGAAATCTATCAAATACCCCACTTTGTCTTCAGCCATTAGACCAGTGTTGCATGACGACAGTATGCCAGTACCAAAGCCACCAGAGACATGGAGCCTACGTGAGGCAGACAAAGATGCCACAATACATGGGCCAGACATGGAATATGACATGGATGTAGATTTTGAACAGTTTATGTCCAGTGTGCCTCATCTGTTAATACAGTCCAAATTGAATGACCTGGTGAGGGACTTAAGTTTGTCAAAAGAGGCTAAGGCTTTCCTCAGAGCCATAGGAGCCATGCACTACAGGCAATTAATACAGGCTCCAACACACAGACAGAGCTCCACCCTGGACCTCATCTTCACCCCCAAGACAATACTGGAGAATAACGACATAACCCCACCAACAATCATACCGACTCCCTGGTCAGATCATTATATAATAACATTCAATATAAAAGTCACCAGTCCAAACAGTCAAAAACATGTACAACACAATGGAAGAAGATCCAGGAGTTTTAACAAAGAGCAATTCTTGAGGGAAATCGTACCCAAAATGGACCATGACCTTATGGACCTCCACAGCATAATGGAGAACTGGAACCACTCCATCACAGAAGCCGCAGAGGCACCACACAAAAAAACTGCAACAGCACAAAGAACACACCAGGCACTGGTATTCTAATGAAACTGGAGAAAGAAAAAGGAATCTAAGAAGGATCGAGAGGAAATGGAGACATAGCAAGGACCAGGATACATTACAACAGTACAGAACAATGCAACACAAATACAATGACCTAATCAACAGATTTAAACAAGAGTACAATACAAATCTTATTATGAAGTCTGCAAACAAACTGAGGGAACTATTTGAAATAGCCCGCACACTTACCAAGGAGCCTTCACACGAAAGCAATGCCGAAGTACACCCACAAAGAATTGCAGACTATCTAATGATGAAGCAAAAAAGCACCCATCTGGACACAATGTCACCATCAACAAACTCCTAAAATCAACCAATACCCACCGGAGCATGGGCTGAATTCGCTACACTGTCTACCAACCAATTAGTCCACACAATATCCACACTGAACACAACAACTTTACCAAATTATCCTTGCCCAGTATTATGGATAAAATCAGCCATAAGAGGAGCTCACCCCACTCATCCACAAAATATTATACACATCCCTTACAGAGGGTTATATGCCTTGAATTCTCAAACAAGTGTCGATAAGGCCTATCTTAAAAAAAAAAAATCCGGGCACTTGACAGGATGGACACTACTGCATTCCGACCAGTTTCAAGTTTACCCTTTGTGGCCAAAATAATTGAGAAGATGGTACAAATGCAACTGCAAGATCACATTGACTCACACGCACCTCTAGATTCCATCAATATGGATTCAAACCCAATCACAGTGTGGAAAAATTGCTAACATCGCTCTTGGACAGCATCATTAAAGGAATAGACAACATAAAAAGAGGTTTCCGTGACATATCGTCAACCTTCGACTCTGTATCTCACTCCATACTTTTGAGAGAGAGTCTGCACAACATCACAATCAAAAAGTTCCGATCATACTTGGAAAGCAGGCAACAGTATGTCAAATGTGGAGGAGACACATCCACTTCAATCAAAATTAAACAGGGACTACAACAGGGATCAGCAATATCACCATTGCTCTTCAAACTTTACATTCAGTTAATCTGTGATGGCATTAAAAAAAACCCCAAAATTCATTATAAGCTATGCACCGATGACATCATGATATACACCTCCACTGACGTTAACAAACCAGTCTAAACAATCATAACCAAATGCCTCACAGAAATGGTCACATGGCTTAGCTACCACATCCTCAGCATAAACTACAATAAAACAGAAGTCCTTATAATAACAAAAAACTGTCTTCACTTTTCCAAGCATAATAAGGCTACAAAACAGAAGCATATCCATCAAAAACAAAGTCAATTACCTAGGAGTCATCCTGGATCAGAACTTGAACCTATAATCCCACATAAACAGGATAACAAAGAATGCATACCACAAAATGAAGAGCGTCCGGAAATTGAAGCCGCTCCACAGCCAGAATGATTTCCATATGGTACTTCAAGCCATTGTCACACCAGTTTTAGACTACTGCAACTCATTATACTAAGGCCTAACAATACAAGCCAATCACCTCCTGCAAATGGCCCAGAATACGGCTGCCCGTATCATTGCAGGATCAGCAAAACACACGACAAATAACACCTATACTAGACCAATTACACTGGCTTCCAATGAAAGTCGCACCAGGTTTAAATCAACGCTCAACATCTTCAAAATCTTACAAAACAACTCAGCAGAGTCACTCCAGGATCTAATAAAAAGAGACTCCAAAAACCATCTGAGGAGGATAAACAATAAGAAGATGTTGCGCCCAAGGATTGCTCTAAATCCAACAGACCACATCTAATAGGGTGCTCTCACTATATGCATCTGCCTTATGGAAGTCACTCCCAGAAGAAATGATATTAAGAACTTCAGGAAAAAGTTTAGACATTACTGTACACAGAACATTTTGGTAACATCACATAGGGCATCACAGAATGACCACCCCCACTGATATCAGACTCTGGACAATAAAACACGACTCTGATGCATGACTCCGGTAGATACTACACAGCTTGTATATAAGTTATTGTGATTTTGTTAAGTTACCCTGCATGTCACGTTACCCCACCCCTATTGAAGAGTTATAATGTAAACAGTTTAAGTTGGAATGTAAACCACCTTGACTTAAGGAGAAGGCGGTATATAAAACCTATTAAATAAATAAAAACAAAAGCTGAACTACTTGGTTCAAGATTGCAAGGATGGCATTTGCTGTCACCAGGTATGAACATTTCTGTCTTTTGGAGCTGCCAAGAAGGTATGAAAATTGTCTTTGCCCTGGTTGACAATCTGTTTCTGCACTGACAGTGATGGGTTGTTCACGGCTTTGGGTTATGAACATGACCCACAACAATAGTACCTTTTTATCGATTCATCACTGTTAAGCCTGAAAGCTGTCTTGTTACACAATGGCAATGTCCACCCTTCAATACGTATTGCCTAAGCAGCACACATGAAAGATACCTATGAAAACATGGAACAATAACTACAACTGGAACATCTGTGGTGATCTAAAAGTAGTGGCAGTGCTACTAGGCATGAGCTCGGGTATACCAAGTACTGTTTCATTTCTGAATGGGACTCCCTTGCTAGAGAGTCTAATTACATTAAAAAGGACTGGCTGGTCCGTAAGCATTTGGTTCCAGGACAGAAAAATGTGGCACATTAACCACTGTCGACACAAGTAAGATATTTTTGCCTTCTCTTCATATAAAACTTGAACTGATGAAAAGCTTTGTGAAAACGATGAATATGGAAGGTGAAGGATTTCAATATTTGAGACATGTTTCCTAGAAAACTGAAGCCAAGATTAAGGAAAGCATTTTTGTGGGTCCACAAGTAAAACACATCATCAATGACAAGCGATTTGAAGATCTGCTAGTGGGGCCTGAGAAAATTGCATGGAAGGCATTCAGGGATGTTGAGAATTTTCTTGGCAATTACAGGGCACCAAGCTACATCCAGCTGGTTGACAACATGCTTCAAGCATACCAAACAACATGTTGCTGAAAATTCATTTTCTGCATTCACACTTGGACTTCTTCCCTGCTAATCTTGACACAGTCAACGGCAAACATAGAGAAAGGTTTCACCAGGAAATTGCGACAATGGAAAAGCGGTATCGAGGCAACTGGAAACCATCAGTGCTGGCCGCTGTTGTTGGACACTGAGGCATGAAGTATCAGATGCTGAGCACACAAAAATCAGGAGCAAAACATTTTTAGCTCAGGTGAACTAGTGCAATATGTCAGCATCATTGTGTGATTAAACATACTAAATTCAGACAAAATTTTAATTTCATGTTTCTCCAAATTCCTACATGATAGTTAGTCTGAAATTACATTTGTGTTCAGCTTGAAGCTGTCTATCATAATCACCAAAAGGTTTTCAGGATGCAAAATATTTGAACAAATTTGTTGTCCAGTATATATCAGGACATATATGTTCTATTTAAAATCTATTTTTCATTAGATGGTAGAGAGTTGGTGAAAGGTTGAATAGTTTTATGAAACCAAGGAGTTTCTTACCCACTGAAACAGAGCTTATGATAAGAAACTGGTAGCACATCACTGATTGTGTAAGAATCAGCTACTATGGATTATACCCTTATCTCCAGGAACAAGCAGGAATGTAGTCTTCACATATGGATATCGTCGGTACCAATGGAGCCTGCATGGGAACGCTCCCCAGCGTCCAATAGGAAAGCTTTTGGGAGCATCCCACAGCGCAAGTGTGCTGCCTTCCCGCCTTTACAACTGTCCCTCTCCAGTTCTTCATTTTCTGCGGAGCCGACAGGTCACATACCCTGTCACCGCAGAAACATTTTGTCTTAATTTTTGTTTTTGTGGTTGCATCTGCCGTCCTTCGACGCCATACCGGTACCGCCGGTTCTTTCTTAAAAACAAATTATAGTTTCTAAGGTATTTTATTTTAGAAACTTTTTTTCCTTGGTGCTAGACGCACTAGGCCAAATTTTCTTTCCTTAAAAATGGAAAAACCTACTTCAGGTTTTAAGAAATGTTCTAAATATGGTGGTACCATTTCCATCACAGACACCCACGATTGGTGTCTCAAATGTTTAGGTCCTGACCACTGTATTTCAGAGTGCCTCTCCTGTGGAATGATGTCAAAAAGGGGCCGCCAGAACCGAGCTGCTAAGCTTAGCACCCTTTTTCCCTCAGACATGGCATCTGTTGCATCGACGTCCTCCAGGGCCTCATCTTCCTCCCATGGATCTCAGGTAACTAAACATAAATCTAGCCGGTCCTCAAAGGGTAGATCTCCTAAGTATCGAGATGCCCATGGCATTGCCCTTGAGGAACTGTCACCGGCAAAACTACCCCGGTGGGAGGCTTCGGCTTCCAAAGCACTAACGGGATTCCAGGATGTTCTCGAGGCCTCAACCTTGGCAGAACTACTGGCGCCATTCTTTGGGGTTCAGACAGCTTCTACCGGTACCAACACCCAAGCATCGGCAGCGTCGATAGACCAGAGATTCCTTGCTATTGAACACAGTCTAGCGGCTCTTCTCACGGCTTTGGTACCGTTGAAACTGCTTCAGACACCTCAACCAATACCGGTACTGGTACCGACTGCATTAACATCAGCGGGTACGCCACCTATACCGAGTCACGCATCTGTCTCTGGCATTGACAGATCAGTACCGGAACAACCTGATGCCGACTTTGATTGATACCGGTACCGTGCTTTGCGGGATCGGAGGTATTTTGAATCCTCAGATGAGTCTGAAGACTCCGAAGACTCTGCCAATACAAGAGTACTTCTCCCCGAGGATTCCTCTTCTCCTCAGCGCAGAATGTCTCCGCCAGAGGATATGTCCTTTCAGGACTTTATCTGTGATGTGGCCCGAGGCCTTTCCATCACAGTAGCTCCTGAAAAAGAGCCTAGGACAAAGGAGTTGGAAATTCTCGAATACCCTAAGGCTCCCAAAGAGGCAGCTACTCTGCCTATTCATGAGATCTTACATGATCTTATGCTAAGGATGTGGGAAACAGCTTTAACCACATCTCCTCATTCTCGAAGACTCAATACCATGTATCGAGTTCCACCTTGTCCTGGCTTTCAAAAAACTCAATTACCACACCATTCAATGGTGGTGGAATCAGCCATGAGAAGGATGAAAAGTGCAAAGAGACATGCATCCAATCCTCCAGGTCGTGAAAGCAGGACTCTCGATGCCTATGGGCGTCGATGCTTCCATGCTCTCAGCTAGGATCAGTTCCTATATCTCATATTTGGGAATGTTCCTTAAAGAGGTCACAGGAGACTTGGAGCTTTTGAGCCCCCTCCTTCCTGATGACAAAAGGCAAGACTATCTTACTCTAGTCAAACATGCTCAGGATGTTTCCAAGTTTGTAAATCGTGCAGCCTTTGACTGTTTTGAGTGCATAAGCAGAACCTCTGCTATTGCCATTGGTGCACGTCGGATAGCCTGGCTTCAGGCATCTGACTTGGAAATTTGGGTATAGGATAAATTAGGAAATATTCCTTGCACAGGAGAAAATCTTTGTCAAGAATTGGCAGGAGAAGGCTAATGAGATAGATTCTGACAATATCACTTTGGATAGATTGTCCAAATCTACAGCCGATCCTGCAAGGAAAAAATCCTTTAAGAAACTATTTTTCAATAAGAAAAAGGTTTTATCCTTCCTATACCCAGCAGGCACACCGTCTAGGTCAGACTGCCAAAAAGGGACAACAGCAACAACCTAGACAACAAAAGAAGCCAAAAGCTGCAAAACCTCAGTCAGCTCAGCAGGCTCAGCCTCCTCAGGGGCTTTGACTCCTTCCTAGAGAACTTTGCCTTCCTGCCCCTGAACAGTCCAGAACCCTCAACCATCCCAGGCAGGTTATGTCATTTTGCCCACAGATGGTTCCAAATAACAGCAGAAAATTGGACTCTGTCCATTGTACGAGAGGGGTACAAGCTTCATTT
Organism: Ichthyophis bannanicus; assembly: GCA_033557465.1. NCBI lineage: Eukaryota > Metazoa > Chordata > Amphibia > Gymnophiona > Ichthyophiidae > Ichthyophis > Ichthyophis bannanicus. The sequence goes on along the minus strand of CM066036.1, from coordinate 539,797,909 downwards.
TCACAGCATGCCCCCTCCTACAATTCTAAAACAGTTCAATTCTCAGACCTCTCGACAGTCTCTTAGTCAAGAAGTCACAATGCTCCTTGCTCAAGGAGCAATAGAGGAAGTACCCATTCTCCATCAGGGTTCTACTCCCCCTTTTTCCTTATTCAAAAGAAAACAGGAGGACAAAGACCCATTTTAGATCTCAGAAAATTCAACAAATACTGGTTCCGACAGAAATTCTAAAAGGTCTTTCTAGGAACTCTGCTGCCATACCTTCAAAGTCAGGATTGGCTTTGTTCTCTAGATCTCAAGGATGCGTATACTCATATTCTCATCCATCCAAATCACAGGAGATTCCTCCGATTCCTGTTTCAAGGAAAGCACTACCAATACTAGGTTCTTCCCTTTGGCCTGGTTTCTGCCCCAAGAGTGTTTACAAAATGCATGGCTGTGGTTGCACTCTGGGAATATTAGTCTTCCCTTACTTAGACGACTGGCTCATTCGAGCCCCTACAGTGCCAGAAGCCAGCTCTGCTCTGTTTCGCACAATGCGAATCCTTCAGTATTTGGGACTGGCCATAAACCTCCCAAAATCCAATCTTGCTCCCACTCAGTCCGTAGCGTTCATAGGAGCTCATCTGGATACCAGACAGACAAGGGCTTTCCTTCCGCAGCCCCGCTGTCTTCGCATAGTACAACTAGCTTCCCAAGCAGTGCTCAAACCTTGTCTCACTGCTCGGGAAATGCTAAAATTGCTAGGCCATATGGCATCCACCGTGCATGTGGTTCCTTATGCTCGCTTCCATATGCTCGCAGCCCAGTGGACTTTATCCACTCAGTGGACACAGGCCTCAGGCTGCCTGTCGGCCAAAATAACAAACTCAAATCGTCTTATTTTGCCCCTCCAATGGTGGCAATCACCCAGAAATCTGCTGGTGGGGTCTCCTTTCCAGCAACCCCTATCCCAAGCCACCCTAACAACAGATGCATCACAGGTGGGATGGGGAGCCCACCTGCACGATCTCTCTACCCAGGGTACCTGGACTCCACAGGAGGCCTGTCTTCACATCAACCTCCTGGAGCTCAGAGCAATCTTCCTTGCTCTTCGAGTATTTCACGCCCAGCTCAGCTACAAGACAGTCCTAGTTCAAATGGACAATCAGGTAGCCATGTTCTATGTGAACAAGCAGGGCTCTCTGTCGCTATGCAACAAAGCTTTGCAATTATGCCCTTTGCTTTGCCCTCGCCAGAGAGCATCAGATTCATCTCCTTGCGGTGTATCTTCCAGGCATTTAAAACTCTTGGGCAGACAAACTCAGTCGAGTTCTGCTTCCACACGAAAGGTCTCTCCATGCAGACCAGGTTGCCCAAATATTTCAGATTTGGGGAACCCCGGACATAGACCTCTTTGCAAGTCTGCTGAATGCCATACTTCCCCGGTTCTGTTCCAGAATTCTGGCTCGATGTTGTCAGGCAAGGGATGCCTTCCTCCTTCACTGGGCTCAGGACTTCCTATATGCCTTCCCACCCATTCCCCTCATTCCCAAAACCCTATTCAAGCTTCAGAGAGACAGAGGTCATATGATCCTCATAGCTCCACATTGGCCACGGCAAACGTGGTACCCTCTGCTCCTACATCTCTCTCAAGCTCCACCTCTGGAATTGGGATCCGCTCCAGATCTTCTCTTCCAAGAGGACAGGATGCTCTGGCGTCTGAATCCCCAGTCTCTGCATCTCAGGACCTGGTTGCTGAAAGCCTAGAACTTCAGATCTTAATGTTTCCCAACAGGTAAAGGATATCCTTCATGCTTCTAGGAAACCCTCCACAAGATGCTCGTATGTCTTTAAGTGGAAAAAGTTTACCATATGGTGCTCTCAGAAGGGTCTTAACCCTCTTGCGATACCTCTGGAATTGATACTGGAGTATCTCCTTCATTTATCAAATGTGGGTCTCAAGACAAATTCAGTAAGAGTCCATCTTTGTGCTATTGCAGCTTCTTACAAGCCTCTAAGTGGACAACCTATTTCCTCTCATCCTCTCATAGCGAGATTTATGAGAGGCCTTCTTTTAACAAAGCCTCCCTTTAAGCCACCACCGGAGGCATGGGACTTAAATCTGGTACTCGGGCAGCTCATGAAACTGCCCTTTGAGCCATTAGCCACTACATCTTTGAAATTCCTTTTCTGAAAAGTCATCTTCCTCACTGCAATCACATCGGCACGTCGCATCAGTGAATGGCAAGCGTTAGTGGCTGATCCTCTTTATACAAGGTTCCACCATGATAAGGTAGTTCTTAGGACTCATCCACACTTTATGCCAAAAGTGGTTTCGCCTTTCCATTTAAACCAAGCGGGTTTATCTTCCTGTATTCTTTCCAAGGCCTCATGCCTACAGTGTAGAAAGGAACCTTCATACCTTGGACTGTAAAAGAGCTTTGGCTTTTTACTTGCAAAGGACACAGCAACATAGAATATCTTCTCAACTCTTTGTTGCTTTTGATCCTAGTCATTTGGGACTTCCAGTTTCCAAAAGAACTCTAACTGGATTGCTCAATGCATATCCTTTGCCTATGAGAGTAAGAACCTTCCTGTTAAAGGCCATGTCACAGCTCACAATGTGAGAGGTATGGCAGCCTCAATGGCTCATCTTCACTCTGTGTCTATCGACGACATCTGTCGAGCAGATACTTGGGCTTCGGTACATACCTTCACAGCCCACTACTGCTTAGACAAGGACTCCTGCCGGGATGCCTTGTTTGGCCAGGCTGTTCTTCAACACCTTTTTTCAGACTTAATCAACTCCTACCTACCATCCCTGGTAGGATGCCAGGGATCCATGGAGAGGAAGTATGGCCCTTTCACAAGGGCTAACAACTTCCTGGGGCCATCTCCCTGGCATCTGCAGCTAGGGAGTCTCCATATGTGAAGACTACATTCCTGCTTGTTTCTGGAGATAGCATAGTTACTCACCTGTAACAGGTGATCTCCGAGAACAGCAGGAATTTAGTCTTCACAACCCGCCCACCTCCCCTAGGAGTTGTATCTCTCTTTCTCTCTCTCCCCCCCTCTCTCTTTTGTCTCAGCTATAAACTCAACTGGAGAGGGACAGTTGGAAAGGTGGGAAGGCAGCACGCAGGTGCTATGGGATGTTCCCAGAAGTTTTCCTATTGGACTTTGGGGAGCGTTTCCATGCAGGCTCCGTCGGTACAGACAATACCCATATGTGAAGACTAAATTCCTGCTGTTCCCGGGGATCACCTGTAAGAGGTGAGTAATTACGCTGACTCTTCCAGTCTGTTTGCTGTTAGTCTGGTTGTTGCTGATGTTTTGTTTAAAGCTGTCCTCATAAGACTAGTAGGACCTTAGTTTTTGATGTAACTCAAGTGCCATTGAGATGATGTCAACTCATGGTGTCTCTCTGGATAGTTGTTCAAAACTGTGTTCGGTCTTCTGTTGGGTGCCTAATTGTTGATAGAATTTCATCCATAGATGCTATTATTGTATCGCTCTATTGCATTGCTGCCCTTCCTCTTTTGTGCTGACTTTCAACTTGCCAAGCATGATGTCTTCCTCTAATGATCTTTCTCTTTGCATGATGAAAGTCACAGTCATGTCATTTGAGCTTCTATAGAAAGTTTGAACTCTTCTAGTACAGTTTTGAAAGCATCAATTTTGTCGTATCTTTTGTTTTCATTGTCCAACTTTCTCATATCCATGTGATGTTGTTGAAAATATCATGTCTTGGACAAGTCAAATCTTTGTATATAGAGATATGTCTCTGCATTTAAGAATTTTGTCTAGCTCCTTCATAACTATCTGCCAAGAGCAATGCATTGTCCGATTTCTTGACTGCTTGTCATTTCTTTTGATACAAGCGAGTTAAAGTTGTCTATTTTTATTTCTTCTCCATCAAGGATGAAATGATAGCTTTTTGCCAGTAGTCAGAAAATTTGTCTTCTCCATGATAAGGTGTGGGCCCATTTTAAAACTATGCTCATTGATCTTGATAAGCAGATGTTTCAGAACATCTTCACTTTTAGCCAGTAATGTAGTATCATGAGCAGAGCGAAGGTTGTTGAAGAGTCACCCACAGATCTTCACATCTCGATTGTCTTCATACAGTTTTACTTCTGATTTGTTCTGCATATAAATTAAACAGGTAGGGGGAAAGCAAGCAGCCTTGTCGTATACCTTTGCTGATTTTAAACCTTTCCATTTCTCCATGTTCTGTTCAAACTGTTGCTTCTGGATTAATGTAAAGGCTGTACATGAGAACTATCAGGTGTTCTGTTATACTCATGCTTTTCAATGTGGTCCAGAGTTTCTCATGGTTTACATAGTCAAAAGCCTTGCTGTAGTCAATAAAACACATATAGATATCCTATAGATATTCTTTTGTCTTTTCAAGGATCCATCTCACATCCACATTGATATCTCTTCTTCCTTGCCCTTTCCTGAATGCTGCTTCCATTTCAGGCAGTTCTCATTCAAGGTATGGTTATAGCCCCACTGAATGATCTTGAGGAGAACTTTGCTGGTGTGTGGGATCAAAGCAATTATGTGGTAATTTCTAGTCGGTCAGAGCATCTTTCTTCACTATTTGTAAGAAATAGATCTTTTCCAGTCAGTTGGCCATTCTGTCATCTTCCAAACTTCCTGGCAGAACCTTGCAATTTTTCTAACATCAGCATTTGATTGCTTTAATACATCAATGGGAATGCCATCAATGCCTAGTGCTTTGTTCTTTGATAATGCTTTCAATGCTGCTTCAACTTTTTATCACCAATGGTTCCAAGCACATCATAAATGCTGGCTACATGATGCTTTCCAGCAAGCTAGCTGTTACCTGCTGTCATGCCCATTCTCTACCCCCAACTCACACCGATCCCACCCTATACTACAACATGCAGTTAGCGCACACTGTCATGCCAGTGTGGTAAGCGTTACCATGGGTGTGTGCTAATAGTACATGCTATTTTGCGCACTGTTTAGCACACTTTAGTAAAAGGCCCCCGGTTATTGCTTTATTTTTCTCTCAGTTGACTTTCCAAAATGGCTGCTGCAAAGTCTGTGATGAAATTCTGGTCATGCTAATTGGCAGTTACTTTGACTAATAGGGTTTTTAAATTCCTGGCTGTAGTGATATGAGAAATGGGGATCAATGCAATTAAGATTTAAGCTGTGCAATTATGAGTCTCAGTTCAGCATTATTCTTGAGCTGTATAAATAATCAATATTTGGAAATAAGTAGTCTGTGGAATTTTTTCTCACACTATCGAAAAGAATATATGGATTGACCGAAACAATCATCTTCACTGCACAGATGTACGTGCTTGCATAACTTGATGCACATTTCCAAATTTTGCAGAACAGGAGCACCAAAATTTGTATGCACAACCAGGAAGTGCTCTTGTTCAAAAGAAAACGCCCACAGAACCCCTTCCAAAAGGAACTTTTCTTTTTTATATTCAGTTGCTTCAATTGCTGTGGTGTTTACAACTTCACTATGATGACTGCTAGACTGAACAAAGTATGAACAGATTGAATATATTTTCCATTTTTGGCATTGCACATTATTTTGAATTATATCAACAAATCGGGACATTTTTGTACATTGTAGTAATGCAGCACCATGAATTATGTATGATGATGGGTAACCATGAAAAGAATCTGACTTTTATACAATTCCAAACAACTGTTTAGAATTCTCCGTAAAATACATAATCTTATGCAAACATTGTGGCTTATTTTTAAAATGTCAGCCTAGCGTAAAATAAGCTGAACAACAAAGGATAATGGATGTCTGGCTCTAAAGCATAACTACTGCATTATGAACTTTATAACTTCCTAAATAAAATTCCATGTTAAAAAGGAACTTCCAGCTACAAAGCCAATAACAACAAAACTTTGCAAACCAGGTCTATAGCTGGATTGGCTGAAGATAAAATTGAGAATCTTAAAGTGATATTTTCTTGCTGTTTATTTCTTTCAGTTTTGTTTAAGCAACTTGATGGGGAAGGTTTGATTGCCAGTTAGCCTGGCTTCCGGTATTGTTTATTTCTGGAGAGAGGAAGGTCCTGAACAGGGAGTTGAACCCAGATCTTTTGCATGACACAGCAACTAGGTCTGCCTTTCAATTCCTGTTTCCAAGGACCGAGGTTGATCAGATCTATCTGAAATATTGCTCAAGAAAATTTAAGTGATTATCTGAGGTAGCTGGAAGAGCCTATAAAAATATAGGTATTCAACATCCAAATAAAAAATTTGACACCATAAATAATATTCAGGCCATCTGGAGGCTTAGAACTTGTGCTATAGGGAGGCATTCTAGAATTAGGCTGTAACTCTAATTCTTAGTCTTTCTTAGCCTTTCGTATCCAGCATCCAGAAAATCTTTCCTGCATGCTAACAAACAATTTAAAGAATCAGAAGCAGATGGATTCTCCAGGACCAAGCAGGAAGTCATTCCTCACATATGGGTGACATCGACGTCGATGGAGCCCTTGTGGAGCATTTCCCCAGCTTTCCATGAAAGCCTTTGGGAATGCAGGCACACATGCGCGGTCCCCTTCCCGCCTAAATGTGCCGTCTTGCTCAGTCTCTCTTTTTCCGTGAAGCCCGTCAGACGTGTGTCCTAGTCCTCCCGGAAAATAGTTGGATTTTTTCGCGATTCCTTCGCTATTTTTTTCTCTGGTTCGACGCCAGTTCCCCTCCCGCCGGGTTCGGTACATTGGTATCAAGCCTGATCTTATTTTTTCGGTTTTTGCCCTTCGTGGCTGGCGTTCACGCCTTTTTTTTCTTTTTCCCTGGAAGGCCGGTCCTTTGACCTCGCGGAGACTCTTTTTTTCCCCGATGGCTTCCAGTGGTTTCAAGAAATGTGATCGGTGTAAGAAATTAATGTCTCTCACCGACACACACGACTGCTGCCTTCGGTGCCTGGGTCCTGACCACGATCCTAAGATCTGTGAACCATGTGGAAAGATGTCCTCCAAGGCGCTTCAAAGTTATCAGCACCAAAAGGAAAGGCTTTTCTCCGACTCGGCCTCCGGCCAGGCCCGGACCTCGTCTGAGGCCTCGACATCTCAGGAATCTGATCCCGAGCACCGTCTGGGCTCCTCGGACAGGGGGTCCCCCAACTGGGAACGAAAGAGGAAGAAGCGGCTTGCGAGGGTGTCATCGGAGGAGGTCCCTGGCTCCTTGAGAGCTAGGTCTCAGACCCCCGACTGCCGCCCAGGGCCCGTGGAACAGGAGAAGCCTCCAAAAGTACCTCGTGTGGAGCCGGAGTCTGCTGGACACGTAAGTCCTGTAGTCCTCGTGGACTCTCCTCCCAGAGAGCTGACGTCGGGCCCGGCGCCACCGGAGCCCGAGTCAGTGGCTGCTGAGTCTCCTGAGCTGGGTCTCAGGCTGACAGCCTTGGAGTGCAGATTGTCTGCCTTCACAGAACAGCAGTGGGCGCTGATGGCCAGCCTGTCTGGCGCATCTGCCCCGACCACCGGGACATCGACATCGAAGTCGACCCCGGAGACCGAGCCGATACTCGAGACCATGAAGGCTCGAAGTCGACCTCGGTCGTGGTCTCCCTCGACCTCCCACTCGGGACTGAGGGCGTCGACACCGATGCCTTCGGCGTCGGGGCGGGTGCTCACAGGCCCCGCACGGTCGGAGCCTGATTCCTCATCGGACGAGTCTGCCTGGGAGACGGAGGACGAGGAGTCCCCCGACACCTTCCGGACTCAGTGCGTCCCATCGGACTCACCGCAGTCTGAGCCCCGGAGTAGATCCCCTCCGGAGGATACCTGGTTCTCGGAGTTTTCCAGGATATGGCCACTGCGTTGGCTATCCCTGCGGACCCCGAGGAGGAGCCTCGAGCCGAGGAGCTCGAGGCCCTACAGTATGACTCGCCTCCGAAGGAGGCCTTTACTGTTCCGGTTCCTCCGATGCTGGAACGGCTCCTCTTCCGGATGTGGGAGGCACCGGCCTCGGTGCCAGTTCTAAGCAAGTGGGTCGATTCCATCTATCGACTCCGACAGAGCCCTTGTTTTCAGAAGGCACAGCTACCACATCGTTCCATGGTGGTGGAATCGACCATGCATCGCCTGAAAAGTCAGAAGATGCACTCTGCGGTGCCCCCTGGCAGGGAGGCCCGAAACCTGGATGGTTTTGGTAGAAAATGCTTCCAGGGCTCGATGCTTGCTTGCCGTGTCCAGTCTTACCAGCTGTACATGGGCATGTACTTGCGGGACCTGGCCAAGGAGCTGGCCGGGTTCTCTGCTGGTCTCTCCGGGGAACCCTTGCAGAGGTTCAAGCCCTTGTCCTCGGGGATACGGGAATGCTCCAAGTTTATGTCCCGCGCTGCCTACGATGGCTTTGAGGCTTCGGCCCGTGTTGCGGCAGCCGGCATCGCGGCCCGACGCCAGGCATGGTTGCAGTCATCGGACCTCGAGCCGTGGGTACAGGACAAGTTGGTCGATGTCCCTTGCCGAGGTGAAAACCTTTTTGGCAAGCCCATGACGGAGAAGGCCACTCAGCTCGAAACCGAGCACCTCACGAGGACAAGGCTGTCTAGAAAGACTTCTGCCCCTTCTCACAAAAAGAAGGGCTCGGGTAAAAAGCCCTTTTACCCAAGGAAGGGCACTGCCTACAAACAGTACCCACAGTACCAGGCCTCCCAGGCTCCCCCACAGGGTCAGCAGGCCAAGGGACAGGGTAATGGGCCCCGTAGGCAGAGGACCCCCAAGCCTCTGGCCCCTGCTCCCACTCAGCAGGGTGGGGGTTTTTGACTCCTTAGGCATAGCCTCTCCATCCCTGCTCTCCCAACCCTGCACAGGAGGTCGACTTACCCTGTTTGCTTACAGGTGGCCACTCATCACTGGAGACAGTTGGGTGCTAAGCATCGTCCACAAGGGCTATATGCTACACTTCCAACAGCTGCCTCCTCCATACTTTCCAGGGAAGCCTCCAAGGCCTCCCCTGCACAAAGATCTTCTCCTTCAGGAGCTCCAAGGTCTGTTGCGGGACAAGGCAGTGGAGCCTGTGCCTCCCCACCTCCAAGGTCAAGGGTTCTACTCCAGGTACTTTCTCGTACCCAAAAGAACCGGTGGCCTCCGGCCTATTCTTGACCTCAGAAATCTCAACAAGTTCCTAGAGAAAGAGAAATTCAAGATGCTTACTCTTGGAACACTGCTGCCCTACCTCCAGCAGGGAGATTGGCTATGCTCCTTAGATTTAAAGGATGCGTACACTCACATCCTCATTCATCCAGACCACAGAAAGTACCTCAGGTTCCTTGTGGGAGGAAACCATTATCAGTACAGAGTACTGCCTTTTGGCCTCACCTCCGCTCCCTGGGTGTTTACCAAATGCCTGGCAGTGGTGGCGGCCTACCTGAGCAATCAGGGTATCTTTGTCTTCCCCTATCTGGACGACTGGCTCATCAGGGGTCAGACGTGCCAGGAGGCCAGACAAGCCACCCTCCGAACTATTGCTCTTCTTCAAAACCTGGGGTTTGTCATAAACTTTGCAAAGTCCACTTTGCTCCCCTCCCAGAACTTGGAGTTCATAGGAGCAAGGTTGGACTCTCTGCTGGCAAAGGCGTTCTTGCCAGAAGACAGAGCCCAAAGACTGATAAACTTGGCAAACCAGTTTTTCAGCAGGTCACTGATCTCCGCCAGACTCTGCCTGAGGCTTCTTGGCCACATGGCTTCGACAGTACATGTGACCCCCAATGCCCGGCTCCATATGAGGCCCGCACAGTGGTGCCTCCGAACTCAGTGGACACAGGCCACAGGCAGCCTCAGAGACAAAGTAAGGGTGTCCAGACCATTTCTGAACTCCCTCCACTGGTGGCTGCATCCACCCAATCTACTGCAAGGGGTGCCTTTTCAGATTCCTGGGTTCACAGATTCCACAAGATTCTACAGGACAAGGCCTCGGTCCTGCTGGTAGCTCCCAGATGGCTGAGACAGCCTTGGTTCCCACTTCTGCTTCAACTGGCAGTGGATCCCCCACTGCCTCTGGGGTTGCAGTCCGACCTTCTCTCTCAGGATCAAGGTTCCCTTCTGCACCCAAATCTCAGAGCTCTCAATTTGATGGCATGGAGGCTGCAAGGGTAGTTTTGGCTCCCTGGGGCCTACCTCAGGAAGTTGAGGAGGTTCTCCTAGCCTCTAGAAAGCAGTCCACCAGGAAAACCTATGCCCTGAAATGGAAAAGGTTTTCTGTGTGGTGTCAGCTACGTACAGAAGATCCTTTCTCCTGTACTGTACCAGTAGTGCTTCAGTACCTACTGCACTTATCCAATCAGGGACTTAAGTCCAATTCTGTTTGGGTCCACCTCTCAGCTCTAGCAGCTCACCACTCACTGGTGGAAGGACATTCTCTGTCGGTTCACCCCTTGGTGTCCCGGTTTCTCAGAGGCTTGCTCTTGCTCAAGCCTCCAATCCGTCCTCCTGCTCCTGAGTGGGAGTTGAATGTGGTCTTGCAGCAACTGACTTGCCCACCTTTTGAGCCGATGGCTACTTGTCCTCTCTGCTTCCTGTCCTGGAAGACGCTCTTCTTGGTAGCCCTAACCTCGGCCAGGCGAGTGAGTGAGCTTCAGGCCCTGGTCTGTGACAGGCCTTACACCCGCTTCTATAGGAACAGAGTAGTCCTTAGGACTCATCCAAAGTTCCTCCCAAAGGTTGTCTCCTCTTTCCACCTCAACCAGGAGGTGGTTCTTCCGAAATTCTTCTAGGCCTCATGCAAGCCAGGCTGAAGCAGTTCTGCATACCCTGGACTGTAGGAGGGCCTTATCCTTCTACCTTGACCATACGCAGGGGCATAGGAGGGCTACTCAGCTCTTCATATCTTTTGACCCTTATAATTTGGGGTTAGCTGTGTCCAAGCGTACCTTGTCCATCTGAGTGGCTGACTGTATCACCTGGGCTTACAGGGCGGTTGACCTTCCTTTGCAGGGTCGGGTCACGGCCCATCGTGTCAGGGCAATGGCTGCCTCAGTGGCTCATCTCCGCTCTGTACCATTGGTAGACATCTGCAGGGCTGCAACTTGGTCCTCAAGCCAGACTTTTGCGGCCCATTACTGCCGGGAGAGGGAGTCCCGTAGGGACAGTGCTTTTGGCCAGGCAGTACTCCGCAATCTCTTTGAGGTTTAGGCAACTCCTGCCCTCCAGCCCTCCGTTGGCCTACCAGTGGAGGTCCTTTCAGTGAAAAGCCTTTCTTTGATGCTGGGACTAGAGGGAGTTCTCTTGTTCAGCCTGGGTTCCTGGTAGCCCAGAGCTAGGGATTCACCCATATGTGAGGACTGACTTCCTGCTTGGTCCTGGAGAAAGAGTAGTTTCTCACCTGTAACAGGTGTTCTCCAGGAGCAGCAGGAATCAGTCCTCACAACCCTCCCTCCTCCCCTGGGAGTTGCAGTTGTATATAGTTTATTTTTACATTTTTGTGTGCTGTTTTTAGCTATGTCATTTGACTGAGCAAGATGGCACCTTTAGGCGGGAAGGGGACCGCGCATGCGTGCCTGCATTCCCAAAGGCTTTCATGGAAAGCTGGGGAAATGCTCCGCAAGGACTCCATCGACGTCGATGTCACCCATATGTGAGGACTGATTCCTGCTGCTCCTGGAGAACACCTGTTACAGGTGAGTAACTACTCTTTATGGTGGGTTCTGATAGGATAAGACCAGTGATGCAGAGAACCATCCCTCGTCCCACAAGTGATACCCATACAGAATTTCTTCATGTTGTTGAAAATATTTGATCATTTAAAGTTATAACATTTAATGAAAGTAGCCTATTGGTTAGAGCAGTGCCCTAAGAACTAGGGAAGCCAGGGTTCAATTTCCACTGCTGCTCTTTATGACCTTGGGCAAGTCACTTACCCTGTTGCCTCAGATACATGCTTACATTGTAAGGCCTCTGGGGACTGGAAAATGCATATGGTACCTGAATGTAACTCTGAGAAAGCCAGGATCTAAATTCAATTTTCTTTCCCTTTCCATTGTATGTAAAACCCGCAAAACACTGTTAACAGATTCCATAAAAATTAAAAATATGCTATAGAGGTTTGGTTGGCTGCCTTCCGGTTAGTGATAGAGGAAGATTTAAACCTCTCCATGGATGATGTAGCTGAGCACAGGACCTGATGCCAAACTTATTAGCAACTGGCCTGCTGCAGTTAGTAAATGCAGTTCATATATTGGATTTGGTGCTGTGCTCCAGCACCACCTTCACTAAACAGGTCAGAAATCTAGTGATATTCATGCTGTCTTGCAGAATCTAGAGGGACACTAAAATACAATAGAGCAAGAACATTTTAAGGCAATGTTCAGTGGCAACCTGTCCAGTCAGATATTCAATGACTTTATCATATAAGTTGGTGCCACTGGATATAGCTGATTAAAAGTGTCTGAATGTCTTTTATTCAGGTGTCACAGGCCTGTTATATCTGTGACGGACGTACCCAAATAACATTTACTAGATAAGTGCTGAATGTTGCTGCTGCTAGCTAAAGTTTAAATCCACCCCTTCCATACCTCTGACTTTCTCCCTAATTTTAATTGTGTAACTTTTGACCAGATAGCAAGATGCCCAGTTTTAAGCACTAACATTTTAGCTGATTAAATCCTGAAGTTAATTGGCTAAAGCATTTTGAATATTGACACCTTTATTTCTGTGGTTATTGACTTTGGAGTATATGTCTATTCAGTTAGTACCTAGAATAGAGCTCTTCAGCACTATTAAAATCAAGCAGTTGATGCTTTAGAGATGCAACTCTCTAGTTTTGAAAGACGTTTGTCTAGAAAAGTAAAGTTGCCAACATTTAGAACGGTGATGGACAAAAACTCTAAGAGTCTCAGATAAAATAATCTGTTAAGAAATAGGCTAATTCCAAAGCTAAGAAACAGTCCTGTGCTACTTTGACAGCTCTGCTTAAAACTAAATCTGTAATTATTTTCCATATACAAGAATTTGTTAACCAGGTGTTTCCACTCCAACAGTTACCCTTTTTGTCCCTAACCTATGAGAAATTTGCTTTTTGAATCTAAAAGTAGCCAATATTTGGCTTGAGCTAGAGCATAAATTGAAGACCCTGATTTTGCCTGGCTTGCAGAATGTTTAGTTGCTTTTGTCCCTGCAAGAGCCAGATCAGATTGATTGCTCTCACTCTTTGGTTAATTTCCAATTAGTAGGTATAGAAGAAGTGAAATACTGTATTGGAAAAATGAACTTATCTCCGTGTAGTCTAGATCCCAGCTCATTAAGATAACTAATGAGGAAGCAATTGGTTAACGAAGATTATTAATGTCTATTAAAGAGAGGGGTATGTCATTTTTGTCTAAAATTATTTTGTCTGCTTTTAAAGATTTCTTCCCTTTACCATGTGCTATTTATTTATTTATTTGCAAGCTTTTTTTATTCCGCTCCTTCCAGAGATCAGGGGAGGTTTACAGGGAACCGAAACATAATAATGACATTGAACATAAGAACCATATGAAAACATATTAACTATTTACAAAGAACAGAAAGTTAGAGCTTTTGAACTAGCTGTTGAAGAGAAAAACTACAGCCAACATATATACAGGTATGAGAAATAATACTTAGATTCCAAGTACCTTGTGCCACTTGAATGGTATGGATTAAAGAAGAGACTAGGCAGAGGGCAGAGGGCAGCGGGTAATGAGTTTGTGTGTGAAATGTATTAGGTAGGGTCAACTTGTGTTTGATAATTGTTATGTTCTTGTGAAGTCTGCTCAGAGGTGTGCTGCAGATTATGGAAATGCTGGATGAAGAGGTTTGTTTTTAGCTCTTTTCTGAAGGTTTGGAGGTCCTTAATCTCTTAGGTTCATTGAAAGATTGTTCCATAGAACAGGTGCAAAGTATGAAAATGCAGAATTGCTCGTTATCTGCTTTGTACTTTGAATAGAATCGGGAATTAGCAGCATGTTGAGGTTCAACCTTCTTCTTGACCTATTTTCTGGGGGGTTTGGATTAAGGTTGAGAGATGAGAGGGAGCTATTTTATTAATGAGCTTGAAAGTAGTCATTATGACTTTACATTGTATCCTACTTGCAACAGGGAGCCAGTGAAGGGAGTATAAAATGGGGGAGATGTGGTCCGATAGCTTGGCTTTAAAAATAATCCGGGCAGTGACATTTTGGGCCATTTGTAGCCTATGTGCGTTTTTCTTGGTTGTGCCTTGCAGTATGCCATTGCAGTAGTCTAATAGCGGTGTTATAAGTGCTTGGATAACTGTCCTGAAGTCGTCTATGTTTATGAGGGGTCTGAGCTGTTGAATGGTCTGAAGCTTAAAGAAGATAGCTTTAGCCATTTGTTTTATATGGGAGGTTAATCTGTGTGTACTGTCAAGGGTCACTCCTAAGTATTTTATCTCTGATTTAACTGGGAGGGTATAGTTCCTAAGCTTGACAACTGAAGGGGGAATGAAGTTAGAGCTTCTGGATGCAAAGAACACTTCAGTCTTTTTGAAGTTAATGTTCATGTTCATTGAACAAAGCCATATTTCAGCCTCAGAGAGACAGGTTGCTATGTTGTCATAGTTAGGGTTAGATATGTCAAACAGCGAGAACAACATAATGTCGTCCGCATAGATGTGGTAGTTTATATTGTGGCATTTGAATATGGAGCAGATAGGTTGGAGATATAGATTAAAAAGCAGGGCAGAAAGGGAGGAGTCTTGCGGGATACCCTGTTCTTGTGGGAATGATAGTGAGGAGACTTGTTCCATTTGTACATATTGGATTCTGTTAGCCACATAGGATGATATGCTATGTGAAAACCACAGACTCATGTCCAATTTCCCTTTCTAGCAGAGCTAATTGTCTAATTGAAGGAACTGCAACATCACATAGTAGGGTATTTTTCAATAGAACTGTTGTTTCGGAGGTTTTGACCCATATCATTTGGGGTTCAGAGTTGGCATCAGTACAGAGATGGTTCTGTTGATTTTGTCAGAGCACTATTGAGTAGTCCTGGATTTCTTTGGTGCTTTCAATACAATGGATTGTTCATTACGCTAAGGATGGCTATTGGAGATATGGAGTCCAATTCAGGTAGGGGCACGTCTGGGCTGTCCAGGCAGCCCCAAGCAAGATGGGCCTGTTTGGACCCGATTCTGGACGTCCTCCCCGCAGGCACCCTTGATTCCCATGGCTTTGGCCCCCCTTATTCCCACTGCCTGGCCCATGGCTGGCCTGCTGTGGCCTGGATTGGTGGCAGGGACCCCTCCACACCTGGGCCGGAACGCTGGTTTTGTGACCTGATTTGGCCCTGTATGTCCTACTGGGCTGGCCCTCCCCATTCTGCCGAGGGCCTGCCCCCTGCCAGATCTCGCCATCCTGATGCTCAGGATGTATGGGGAGAGCTGGAGGGGGAATCTGGCCCGGATGGCTTGTGGGGCTGCATGTCCTGCCGGGACATGCAGCCCCACAACCAGCGTCCCAGAATCGGGTCCTTGGTCTCCATTTGACTGCAATCATTTTTAATAGATAGAATTCTGAGGATGTAAGTGGTAGTTCATTTTGCAACTCCATGTCCATTGAAATATGGAGTTCTATAGGGCTCATCTCATTCACTGATCCTATTTAATTTTTTTGTCCAGTCAATGAGTAGCATTAAAAATTTTTGAGCTAATGTTCAACGGTGATGGCCATTGCCATTTTAACTTAGACCTGGATATTCAATGCTGGCCACCGACATTGAATATCCAGTCTGCCTGTATAGCATTCTAGCTAACTGGACAGCGATGATATTTAGCTGCTGCTTGGCCAGCTAAACGGACTAAAGTCAGGCCGGCATTTTATGTGCCAGTTTGCATTAATATGCTAGCAGCTGTATATTGTTGTTGATGGGTTAACATGAGCACTGCTCCTGGAACCCGCCAGCATGCCCCAATGGATAGTACTGATAGAGATCACAGAGAGAGGAAGACAGGCATCTATATTTGGAAAAACGTAGAGAAGCTAGCAAAGACGTCAGGAAAGCAAAGATTCAAAAAGAAGAGGAAATAGCCAATGCAATAAAAAGGGGGGATAAGACATTTTTCAGATATGTTAGTGAGAAGAGGAAGGGCAAAAGCAGTATTGTCAAACTCAAGGGTGAAGGGGAGGAATATGTAGAAGCTGATGAGGATAAAGCGGAATTGCTTAAGAAATATTTCTGTTCTGTGTTCACAGATGAAGAACCAGGAGCAGGACCTCAGAAAACACCCACAAACAGGAATAGAAGCGAGGGGCATATAAAGTAAACAAAGAGATTGGACCGGTTGGGATACACCCTAGAATACTGAGGGAAGTTGGGAACATTCTAGCAGCTCTACTGACTGACCTTTTCAATGCCTCATTGGAGTTGGGAGTGGTGCCAAAGGACTGGAGAGAGGCACATGTGGTCCCTTTACACAAATGTGGAAGTAAGGATGTGGTTGAATACTACAGGCTGGTTAGTTTAACTTTGGTGATGAATAAATTATTGGAAACGCTGCTGAAAGAGAAAATAATGAGGTTTCTGGAGTCCAGCGGATTACAGGATTCTAGGCAGCATGGATTCACCAGAGACAGGTCTTGTCAGACAAATCTGATTGATTTCTTTGATTGAGTTACCAGGGAGTTGGACCGAGGGAGAGTCCTAGATATGATGTATTTAGATTTCAGTAAAACCTTTGACACCGTTCCTCACAGGCGACTTACAAACAAATTGAGCACCCTAGGGATGGACCCTAAAGTTCCTGCTTGGGTTGGAAATTGGTTGAGTGGGAGGCGACAAAGGGTACAGGTAAATGGAGATAACTCTAAGGAGACGGAGGTTACCAGTGATGTGCCCCAGGGTTCTGTCCTTGGTCCAATTCTTTTTAACATCTTTGTTAATGATATTGTGGAAGGGCTGTCCGGTAAGGTTTGCCTCTTTGCGTATGATACCAAAATCTGCAATAGAGTAGACACCCAGGAAGGTGTAGATAACATGAGGAGGGGGTCTAGCTAAGCTTGAAGAATGGTCCAGGATTTGGCAACTGAGATTTAATGTTAAAAAAAGCAAGGTCATGCATTTGGGCTGCAGCAATCCAAGGGAGCGATATAGTATAGGGGGTGAAGTACTTTTGTCCACTAAAGAAGAGCGAGACCTAGATGTGATTGTGTCTGATGATCTCAAAGTAGCTAAATGGGTAGAAAAGGGAACAGCAAAAGCTAGAAGGATGCTTGGGTGCATAGGGAGAGGAATGGCTAACAGAAGAAAGGAGGTGATAGTGCCCCTGTATAATTCTTTGGTGCGACTTCATTTGGAGTATAGTGTGCAATTCTGGAGACTGCACCTTCAAAAGGATATAAACAGGCTGGAGTCAGTACAGAGGGTGGCTACTAAAATGGTTAGTGGTCCTCATTGTAAAGCATATGAGGAAAGACTTAAGGATCTTAATATGTATACCGTAGAGGAAAGGTGGGATAGAGGTGATATGATTGAGACGTTTAAATACCTCCATGGCATAAATGCACAGGAGGAGAGCCTCTTTCGATTGAAAGCAAGCTCTGCTACGAGGGGACATGTTTATGTTTATTTAAAATTTGATATACCGCCCAACACCAGAGGCACCTGGGCGGTTTACAATAAAACAATATAAAACAAGTTAAAAACAGGCTGCATGAAAAGGAAAAGAACGCCATAAAATTGATAGGACAGGGTAGAAAAGAAAGACACTAAGAGAACAGTAAACACAGTACAACATTAGAGGGGTGCAACATCATGAAACGGAGGGAGGGTGGATAGTGGAGGGGGAGGGGGAGACCCTGGTTGGAAGGTTAAACGCTAGACTGAAGAGGTGGGTCTTAAGTTGTGACTTGAAGGATAGGTATGACTCTTCTGCGCGAAGCGGGGGGGGGAAGGGAATTCCAGAGGCTTGGGGCTAAGAAGTAAAAAGCCGAAGAACGAGTGGAGACAAGGTGGGCCTGAGAGGGGGAGGGAAGGGACAGACGATTTGTGTGAATAGCACGGAGCAAACGGTGGGGAGGGCGAAAGTAGATCAGATCAGCAAGATAGGAGGGGGAACCAGTGCGAACAGCTTTGTGAGTAAGAATAAGAATTTTATACTGGATACGAAAGGGGATAGGCAACCAGTGGTGATGAAGAAGGAGTGGGGTAACGTGATCAAAACGAGAGGCATGAGCTAGAAGACGAATAGCAGAATTCTGAACACGTTGAAGACGGGACAATTGGGAGAGGGGCAGACCAGCAAGGGAAACATTACAATAGTCGAGACGGGACATCACAAGAGAACAAAGAAGAGTGGCCAGGGCAGAAGGGGAGAGGAAAGGACGGACATGGGATGAGGGTGAAAGGGGATAGATTCAGGAGTGATATGCAGAAATATTTTTTTTAGGAAAAGAGTGGTAGATCCGTGGAATAGTCTCCCAAGGAATAAAGGGGACTGTTGTAGTGGTTGATATGGAAGGACAGACTAGATAGGCCATGTGGTCATTTTCTGTTGTCATGATCCTTTATTTTTATTAGGAGGAGATATGCAACAGCACAAAATGGCTATGTGCCACTGAATAGTGTAATTGCTTTGAATATTCCCCCTGTGGATTTAAAATATGTCTCTCTTAAATGACCTACAGATATTTACCCCTTTACAAACTAACTATGTGGAGACTGCAAAGAATCTCAGTCTCTGCTTGGGAGTTATATCTGAATGAATACTAAAGAATAAGTAAAATTAAATAGAAGTAAGATGGAATTTGTTTGGCTAGGACATAAGGATATGCCAAAATGGGAACTCTGGCCTGAGATTGAAGATGTTTTGTGTGGTTAACTTATGGTAAGATGATTATATCTTCTTTTAAATCAGGCTAACCACAAAATGATAATGCATAGGTTAGCCACTTTACACCTTGACTATTGTAATGTGCTCTCTATATGTAGAGTAGATCTTCCTAAGCTGGTTATGTCCTTATTTCTTTGTTTGGTGTATTTATTACCCTTTCATTCTAATTACTTGCTTGTAGGCAGGATACAAAGTCTGCATTATTATTTTTATTATTGCGAATGTATCTGGAAGATTTTATAGTTCCCTGCATCCCTGACCTAATGTTACTGGTTTCTTTATGGCTGACCAATGGGCCATTTCTTTAACTTGCTATGATGTTATGTGTTTTGTTTTGTTTTTTTTCTTTTTTCCCTCCTGACTAATTTGGTTATTTATTTTATTTATTTATTTATTTATTTAACACTCATTTGTATACCGCATCTTCCAGAGATCAGATGCGGTTTACAGTAAACAACAATCAACAAAGCAGGGTTTGTTTTACATGGAACATCTACATGGTTACAGTTTTTTCTGACCTTGGTTTGTAAACCTCAGAGATGCAAACTTTTGTTTTGCCATTAGCGGTATGAGAGAGAAATATAAAACAAGATTACATGACGCAAAAAACTATAAGGCTTCTGATTCCAGGTTTTGATTGTCGTTTAGGGAAATTAGTTACTTTCCAAGGATAAAAAAAAAAAAACAGGGATTTTACGATGCATTCATATCGCAAAAAAAATTTTGTGACTTTTTGGGAGGTTTCCACTCCATGACCTAAAACAATTTTCCAACATCAACCCTTTCTCCCACCCCTTGCATCGGCCCCGCTTTTTGTAGCCCCTGCATCAGCCTCCGCCTCCCTTTTCCAAGCCCCCACTTCTCCTAGCGTGTGCCTCGACTCCCCCCTTCTGCTAGCCCCTGCTTCAGCACCCTCTTATCCCAGTGCCAGCAACAGCCTCAGCCTTGCCCTACCTACTACAGTGACAGGAGTGTGTGCTTTTGCAGCCGTCACCATAGGATGATTTGAAACACGAGAATAGGCAGTGTCTGTTCTCTAGTGTAAATCTTTTCTAGAGCTGGTGAAGAAGCAGAGAGCAGAAGGTACCTCCAGCCACAGCGTCCAGCTCCAGATGTATCAGCCAGCTGCATTGAATTATAACCCAAGCCCCCACGTTTCCCATTGGGAGTGCTTTATCAAGGGTTTGTTTTATTATAATTGAAGATAAGACCTGAATATAATCTAACTTCATCAATGGAGATTAGGGTAGGGATTTGCATTTGTTGTGTGCATTCACTTTTTCAGTGCTTCTGAAAAAGCTAGTGCATGCAAAAATTGATTTAGAAGGGTAGTTACTAAGTATTGGCAAAATATTTGTATTTTACTGCAGCTTAATTTACTGTGCAAGTCACTAACCTGTGATACTCAATGCCACAAGTTAATAACTCTCACGATAGATGCATAATGCACATTGCATTCAACTGGGAAGTGGCATTATTCATGGGAAAAATAATGCCCTGGTGGTGTTTTTCTTCCCCAGGAGTATCTTTCTGCTTTCAGGCAACCAATTGCTGTTGGGGGCCATCTTAAAGGGCTGGAGGTAAATTAAGGGCTGCTCAGACACCCTCTCTCCAGCAAAGACCCCCATCCCCCAAAGACATCCCCTGGACCTTCTGCA
Organism: Ichthyophis bannanicus; assembly: GCA_033557465.1. Lineage (NCBI taxonomy): Eukaryota > Metazoa > Chordata > Amphibia > Gymnophiona > Ichthyophiidae > Ichthyophis > Ichthyophis bannanicus. Next base: position 539,777,441 of record CM066036.1, on the reverse strand, counting down.
AAGGCCACCCACTCACTCAAAGACCACCCCCTGGACTTCCAGCAAAGACCCCATCTCCCAAAAGTAATTTCCAGACCTACTGGTGCAATACAAGGTGTCTAGCTTGAAGGGCAAGAGTGATCCCCAGTTATTCCTCCACCATGGGCAGCCTGGGTTCAATATTAGGACTCTGACCCCTAGTGGTAGTCTCACAATACTACTACTAGGTGACAAGTAGCCAAATAAGGGTGCATGTTGGCGGTTTTGTTGGAGGTCCAGGGAGTGTCTTTGTGGTAATTGGGGGGAGGGGGGGGTGGGTGTATGGGGGGTGGAGAGTTTGTGTGGCATTTAATTTACTTCTGATCCCTTTAAGATGGCTCCAGGGAGTACTGAGCTGCATATTAGTGACCCGGTGCAACTGAGTAGGAAAAATGACACCTGCTTAAAGCTGGCATTATTTTTTCACAAAACAGCTTGCAAAGTTGAACGCATCATTCCATCTGCACAATGAGCTGCTTTGCATCTCATTATTATGTAGCATGCGTTACAGTAAACTATCATGTATTAGGGTAAAATCACACACAATATTTCTATTTAGTGTACTTTAAGTAGCAAATATTGTTTGCTTTTACATAAGACACATTAGTAACTATCCCCTTAAAGCACATTAACTCATGAATCATGCATGCAGAGTTGGTTTGTGTGTGTTTATAAAGTTTTAACTTGCGTTAAACAATATCAGATCAAATGTGTGAAAGAAACTAAATAGAACACTTGAAAAGTGATAAAAATTCTTAAAATAAAATGACATTATCGGAGCGACTCTCCAGCCCCAGGTTAAAAGACTCTACTCAGGCAAGGAAGAGGGATTTTCTGTTTAACTGCCTGCTAAGTATGGCGCCCTTAGCCTGTTTAAAATTGCCAGAACATAAGAACATAAGATATGCCATACTGGGTCAGACCAAGGTCCATCAAGCCCAGTATCCTGTTTCCAACAGTGGCCAATCTAGATCATACGTACCTAGCAGTTTCCCCAAAAGACACAGGTTCCACAATGCTTGTACTGGGTCAAGTATTGATATCCTAGGTCCCTTCTTAATAATGGTTTATGGACCTTTCCTCCAGGAACTTGTCCAAACCTTTTTTAAACACAGCTACACTAACAGCCTTTACTACATCCTCCGGTAACAAATTCCAGAGTTTGATTACACGTTGAGTGAAAAAATATTTTTTTTTATTAGTCTTAAATAGATTACCCTGTAGCTTCATTGCATGTCCCCTAGTCTTTCTATATTCTGATAATGTAAACAATCGATCTACGTTTACCCGTTCCACTCCGTTCATTAATTTATAGACTTCTATCATATCTCCTCTCTGCCGTCTCTTTTCCAGGTTAAAGAGCCCTAACCTTTTTAGCCTTTCTTCATAGGAATATCCTTCCATTCCCTTTACCATTTTGGTGGCTCTTCTCTGAACCTTTTCTAATAACGCTATATCCTTTTTAAGATACGGGACCAGAATTGCACACAATATTCAAGGTGCGGTCTCACCATGGAACGATATAGAGGCATTATAATATCTTTTGTTTTATTTTCCATTCCTGTCCTTATGATACCTAGCATTCTATTTGCTCTCTTGGCCGCCGCTGCACAATTGGCCGAGGGTTTTAACATGTTATCCACAATGACGCCTAAATCTTTTTCCTGGGTGGTGGTTCCTAATGTGGAACCTTGCATTGTGTAACCATAGTTTGGGTTGTTCTTGCCTAGGTGCATAACTTTGCACTTGTCCACATTAAATTTCATTTGCCATTTTGATGCCCAGTCTTCCAATTTATCAAGATCCTCTTGCAATTTTCCACAATCCTCTTGGGTTTTAACAACTTTAAATAGTTTTGTGTCATCTGCAAATTTGATAACCTCACTCGTTATTCCCCTTTCCAGGTCATTTATGAATATGTCAAAAAGCAGCAGACCCAGCACAGATCCCTGGGGTACACCACTATTCACCTTTCTCCATTGGGAAAATTGGCCATTTAGCCCTACCCACTGCTTTCTATCTTTTAACCAGTTCCTGATCCACAATAGTACACTGCCTCCTATCCCATGACTCTTTAGTTTTGCCAAAAGTCTCTGATGAGGGACCTTGTCAACGGCTTTCTGAAAGTCCAGATACACTATATCAACCGACTCACCTTTGTCCACCTGTTTATTCAGACCTTCAAAAAAACATAACAGATTAGTAAGACAAGATCTTCCTTGTCTAAAGCCATGTTGGCTGTCTCCCATTAGGCCATGACTATCTATATGCTGAGTAATTTTGTTCTTTATGATGGTTTCTACCATTTTTCCCGGTACTGACGTCAGGCTCACCAGTCTGTAGTTTCCCAGATCACCCTGGAACCCTTTTTAAAAATTGGCGATCCTCCAATCTTCAGGTATTACAGATGATTTTAATGAAAATTCACAGATTACTAATAGCAGGTCTGCAATCTCATATTTCAGTTCTTTCAACACCCTTGGATGTATACCATCCGGCCCAGGTGATTTGCTACTCTTCAGTTTATCTAATAGTTGTAATACATCTTCCCAATGTATCGATATTTCCTTCAATTCTTCCGCACCTTTAAATACCACTTCAGTCATGGGTAACATCCCTACATCTTCCTCAGTAAAGACCGAAGCAAAGAATTCATTCAGTCTCTCTGCAATCTCCTTGTCGCCTCTTAGTGCCCCTTTAACCCTTCTATAATCTAATGGACCAACTGACTCTCTCACAGGTTTTTTGCTATGAATGTATTTGAAAAAGTCTTTATTTCACGTTTTTGCTTTCACAACAAGCTTCTTCTCAAATTCTCCCTTTGCCTGCATTATCAATGCCTTGCATTTGACTTGCCAGTGCTTGTGCTGGTTCCAGGTTTCATCATTTGGCTCTTTTTTCCATTTCCTGAAAGATGCTTTTTTGGCAACAACAGCCTCTTTGACCTCACCTTTAAACCATGCTGGCAGTTTTTTGGACTTCCTTCCACTTTTCTTAAAGCGTGGAACACAGCTGGTCTGGGCTTCCAAGATAGTATTTTTCAGCAACAGCCAAGGTTGATGTAAGTCTTTAATCTTTACAACTGCTCCTTTTAGGTTTTTCTTAACTATTTTCCTCATTTTATCATAGTCTCCCTTTCGAAAGTTAAAAGGTAGTACTGTGGATTTCCTTACTATCCCTTCTCCACTAATTAAATCAAATGTGATCATGCTATGATCACTATTGCCAAGTGGCCCCAACACCCTTATCTCTTGCACTAGATCTGGTGTTCCACTAAGGACTAGGTCTAATATGGCTTCCCCTCTCGTCGGACCATGAACCAGCTGCTCCAAGAAGCAGTCATTTATTTCATCTAGGAACTTTATTTCCCTAGCATGTCCTGCCGTGACACTGACCCAGTCGATACCTGGGTAATTGAAATCACCCATTATTATTACTGCGCTGTAACTTTTGTTAGCTTCCTTGATTTCTTTGAGCATTTCATCATCCATTTGTTCATTCTGGCCAGTCAGTCTATAGTACACCCCCACTGCCATTGCCTTCCCCGTTTTACATGGCATTTCAATCCATAGAGATTCTACAGCAAATTTTGTTTCCTGCAAAACTTTAATCCTTTGTGACTCAATGCCCTCTCTAAAATAGAGCACAACCCCTCCACCAATTTGATCAGCTCTATCATTATGATATAGTTTGTACCCAGGTATCAGTGTCCCATTGGTTATCCTCCTTCCACCATGTCTCTGATATTCCAATCATATCTAACCTCTCATTTAGTGCTATATATTCTAACTCTCCCATCTTATTTTTTAGACTTCTAGCATTTGCATACAAGCATTTTAGAGACTGTATTTTATTCATATTAATTTGGCTATTGGTAGACATGGGTAATTTGGGATCTTTAAGTTCTGCTGCCGGAGCTGGTGTGGTGAAGGCTGTGAGGCCTTGGAAGAGAGTGGGTCCTGGCTAAGGGGCATGACCAAGGGGGGTGCCAGTTAGCACGCCACTTGGAACGCAGTTGTATACAGTTGCAGTGTGATCGTTGTGAGTGGGGTTTGGGATTGTGAATTGTTGTTTAGGTTTGTTTGAGTTGTGGGATATGTGTTTTGCTAAAGTGGGAACGGGTTTCGTGACTGAGTTGGTTAGGGGACGTGGGAGGTATGAGGTGGGAGAGGGACCTTTGGAGGGTAAAGAAGGAGAGCTTGCTGAGGGGGATGGGGATAAGAGTAAGAGTTTAGAGGATGAGGGATTGTGAAATGTATGTTATTGATTTTGTTCAACAGAAGGGTAGTCTGTTGGCCTTTCAGAAGGCCTTGAAAACCTTCCTGTTCCCTCAGCTTCAGCAGGGAAGTGATGGATTGGACAAGGCAGGCAGGTGGTTGATTGATATGGGGTAAGGTGGGGTTTAGTTTGCTCTGTTAGGTTTTTAGGGTTTTTTTTCTTTTTTAATTTTGTGCGCCGCCTTGAATGCCTTTGGGCACTTTGGCAGGATATACATGTTTTAAAATAAATAAATAAACAAGCAACTTGAACTTTGTAGAGCATTGATTTACAGGCTCACTCATAAATTGTCTGGGAGTATATACGGGTTTAGGCATCTGGGTTTTAGGAATGGGAGGGGATATTTTTGATGTTTCTGATCTAAGTATGTTATTTAGATATATTTTATTATATCAGGTCTTATGTTTGTACACCACTGAGTGCTGGCTTAAATTGGCCGCTTATAAACACTTTACATAAATAAATGCATAAATGTAGGTGCTCAGAAAACATAGCACCTACTTCTGTGCAGTGGACGGTGAGAGGAGAATGGGAAGAGCAGGGCAGGATAAAGTATGTGCGTCTTTGGGCGAGAGCTTTCCGGTAGGCTCTATTGCAAAGCATTGCTTTTATAAAATAGGTGCAAAATATGCACAGTAGTGCCCTGTTCTAAAGTTCTCCTCCACAGGGGCAGTTTCCCCAAATGGGTTATCTGTCCTGGGTGTAATCTTATAATTGAGCACGCGTGTAAATTTTTTCCCATGCATGTATATTTTTTTCCCCTGTGGGTACTGGGACTTTTTAAAACAAAAGTATTCACGTACTTTCATTTCAAAAGTTACCCCGGAGAATTTATGTGCTTTCATTTACATCTGCTCTTTGGCATGCACACGTTTTCTGGGTTGCATACATGCATAGTTTCAAAAGCTTGTGCATTAATGCAGCCCCACTCGTGGGAACATCCCTTTTCAGCTTGGGTAAACGTATGCATGTGCAGGCTGTGCATATTTCATTTTTTTCACATATTGAGCGTACAGCGTTTGAAGCACTCATTTCCATGCATAGGACACTGGTTTACGTTTATGCACAGAAATTACTTTTAAAAGGATCTTCTAAACTAAAACCCAAAACAAGGGCATATTTTGATGCAAACAATACTTAGTTAACCAAACGTAAAAAAAGTGTGTAGCACACAACAGTTAAATTAATTTGGGAGAAAAAGGAAGGGAAGTATTTTGCAACCGCTGATGGAGCTGTACTTGCTGCTTATGAAAACCCAGATACAGTGATAATGTTCTTAAAATAAAAATACCAGTTCAGTGCAAAAGAGGGATTCTGCCTTCTACTCCTGCTGCAAAATGGCATCTAATGCTCCCTAGTGGTGGTTTCATAGTACTGCCGCTAAGGGTCAAGCTAGGAAAGGAGGAAAACCAGCGGAAGGCAAAAATCACAGCCAAACACTTCGATAAAAACAGGGGAACTTTATTGGGTTTCCCTGTTTTTATCAAAGTATTTGGCCATGGTTTTTGCCCTCCGCTGGTTTTCCTCCTTACCTGTTTGTTGCGGAAGGCCTCCTCTCCTGCTTTCCGCTAAGGGTCAAGCTGCCAAATAATGTGTAGCATGTAGTACTGCCAGTACCGAAACCACAATCTGGCAAAGGAAACAAAGGACAAAACAAAGGCAAATTAGGGTTTTCAAAATAGTCAGTAATAGTAACTATTTGTTTGGCATAAGTAATTTGAAACTTATGACAATCCTGAAGGTTGTCAATTTTCAGCTGCATTATTAAAACTAAAATAAAATTTCCATGTAGAAAATGACTAACAAGCCTAGGAAACATTAGAAACCGAGATATGGATTCATTAGCATGCATTCATCTTGTTATCACAGCTTAAATTTAGCACATGCGAAATTGATTTAACACATTAGACCACAAATTACTCCATGTTGGGTTGATTTGCAAGCATTTAAAAGTTCTAAAATGCATTCTTTTTTTTTATTGAAATGAAAGTGTGAAATGAACCAAACAGCAAAGCATCCATAAACTGGGAAAAAGGACAAATACATCAAAACTAGATAAATGAACAGGATTATTGAAGATGATATTGTTATGCGGTGAAGAAAAATATTTATATGTTGAATTTTATGAAGACTTGGCTGCAAGAACTCCTTTGTTTCTACTATAACGTTTAGATATTACTGTTCTTGAAGGGTGTGAGACAAACCCATCTGCTAATTAACTCCATCAATATAATTTTATTAATGATCCTCATTTTCCCCACACTAAGCTGCCTTAAAAGTTATCCGACACACATTAGCAAATTTGAACCACAGGTAGGACCAACATAAGAATATATGATATGCCATACCGGGTCAGACAAGGTTCCATTAAGCCCAGTATCCTGTTTCCAACAGTGCCCAATCCAGATCACAAGTATCTATTAGGTTCCCAAAAAGGTACATAGATTCCATGCTACTTATCCCAGGGGTAAGTAGTGGATTTCCCTGGTCCTCTTTAATAATGATTTATGGACCTTTCCTCCAGGAACGTGTCCAAACCTCTTTTAAAACCAGCTACACTAAGGGGTATGTTTACTAAATGGCGGTAGCGACTTCTGTGCGATAATGGAGCTGCGGCCCCATTGATTTAGTAAACATACCCCTAACAGCTTTTACTCTATCCTCCAGTAATGAATTCCAGAGTTTGATTACATATCAAGTGAAAAAATATTTTCTCTGATTAGTCTTAAATGTGCTACATTGTAGCTTCATTGTGTGTCCCCTAGTTTTTCTACTTTTTGAAGGAGTAAACAGCCAATCTACATTTACCTGTTCCATACCATTCATTATTTTATAGACCTCTATCATATCTCCCCTCAGCCATCTTTTTCCAAGTTAAAGAGCCCTAACCTTTCAAGCCTTTCCTCTTAAGGGTATCCTTCCATCCCCTTTATCATTTTAGTGGATCTTCTCTGTACCTTTTGTAATTCTGCTGTTTTAGGCCTGAGACCTCAGAGTAGATAACATTGGCCACTGATGTTCCTCAAAGGTCAGCTCTTTTAGCTTTATTGTTTAACCTGTATCAGAGACTTTTGTGCTAACTTTTAAAGCAGGCATGTCCAACAGGTAGATCTCGATCTACCTGTAGATCGTGGAGGGGCCAGAGTTAGATCACCAGCCCCACTTGGCTCCATCTCTCCAGCAGCTCGCCCAATCGCTAGGAGAGAGCTCATGCCGGCAGGTCGTTTGCCGAGGGCTTGCCGCCGCTGATGATCCTTTGCCTGTCTTTTTTCCCTGCCTGCGGGAATCTTGCCTGTGGGTGTATTGGAGGAGCTTCTTTTCGTGCCAGTAGTTTGTGGGTACCCCATGGGGCCACCGCCTGCGCCCCACAACGAGACTCCACAGGCCCGGCATCATACCTGGTCTCCTGCCTCTCAGAATCACCCATTCCTGCCCCTGCCCCAACACCTCTTAGAAGTGTGTTATATATTGGGCGATATCCATTTGCCCGGGCTTTACCTGAATACACTTACCGTATTAGTTGTGTCGTGTGCTGGTTATTGGTCGCTTTATAGTTTGCTTTCATTAAACGTTTTCGGGCAGACACAACAAAGTGTCAAGAATTTGGTGATTTTGGCGGGCTTTTCGAATTTTGTTCTAACTTGCCTATGCCTTGCCTTCAAATTGGTTCAAACCACTGTGACTTTTGCTTGCCTCTGCAATTTTATTTTGCTTAGCCTTTGCGTTGATTCTACACTGCAATTTTATTTCGCCTTGCCTTTGCGTTGATTCTATACTGTGTGCAGAATTTATTAAATCGCGTGTGGTGGTATTTGAACTTGTTTGGCGGTATTTGATTTTATCTCGTTTGCTGGACAGGTGTTTGAGTTCTTTTGATGATTATTTGGTGGTATTTAATTATTGGTGCCAGTATGATGAATTATTATTTTTACTTTTAGAACTGCATGTGTGGTTTTGGCATCTCCAGTCCTTGTATTGCACATCATCCAGGGGTCTTCAGTTCCTGTTGATCTTTAATACTTTGGGACAGTGACAGTTTTGGACCAGATTCAGCCAGTGTTTATACTAATAGCAGATTTGGCCTCCTTACATCCAGCCACCCCAGTATAACGAAGATGAGTGTTCCAAAGAAGAGCAAAACCTACCACTTTCATGATGAATGGGAAATGGACAACTTCTTCATCATGGTGAAAGACAAGTGTTGTTGTCTAATTTGTAACGCCCCAGTATTCTTGCCCAAAAAGGGTAATCTGGAACATCATTATAAGGCTCTGCATAGCAATAAGTTTGCTGATTTTCCACCCAAAAGTGAAATTCGTAAACTGAAGCTCAAAGAACTTAAATCAAAATTGGCTACTCAGCAACCGTTGATGGCGAAGCCAAGGTCACATTGGGTCAATGCAACCATAGCATCCTTCAAGGTCAGCAACCTGATCGCAAAGAAATGCAAACCTTTCACTGAAGGGGAATTTGTAAAAGATTGTTTTCTTGAAGCAGCTGACAATATTTTTGAAGGATTTAAAAATAAGAAAGAGATCATAGCTGCTATTCAAGATGTACAATTGTCAAGAAACACCGTCATGTGATGAATAGAAAAGATGCGTGAAGACACAACTGAACAATTGTTGGAGGATGTTTCAAATTGTGTTGCTTTCTCACTCCAACTGGATGAATCTACAGACATAAGAGATATAGCCCAGTTACTAGTCTTTATCCGGATGGTTTTTGAAGACTTCAGTGTTAAAGAACAACTACTTGGGATGATTTCTTCAAAAGGGAGAACTACCAGTCAGGAAATATTCAGTTCTTTCCATTCTTTTGTGAAAAAGTGTAATCTTCCATTGCATAGGACTTGTTTCCATCACTACTGATGGAGCAAGAACATTGACAGGTAAGGTTAATGGTTTCATAGCCCTCTGTAGACAGCATGACGACTTACCAGATTTCCTTTCTAACCATCATTCACCAGCAAGTTTTGGCAAGCAAGAGATTCAGTACAAAGACTGTCATGGATATCACTTTCAAAACTGTAAATTCAGTTTGTGGAAGATCACTTCAAAGATGGCTTTTCAATCTTATTCTTGATGAAGGGGCAGCGGAAATCATTTTGCACACAGATGTAAGGTGGCTAAGTAGGCACAAATTTCTGCAAAGATTTCATGATTTTGCCGAATGAAATAAGAAGTTTTTTGAAGGAGAGGGGAGATGACCAAGCAGAGTTGGAAGATGAGGAGTGGTTATGTGATCTGGCATTTCTCGCTGACTTTACAGGCAAACTAAGTGATATGAACCTTGAACTACAAGGTAAAAACAAATGCATTGGCTAGATGATGATTACAGTTTCATCCTACAAGAGCAAATTTGAGCTAATGATGACTGACCTTGCAAACAACACTTTTGATCATTTTCCTAATATGCAGGACCATCTGGGACTATATCCAAATTTTGTTTTTCAGAATGAGAAGTATGTGACAGAAATCTGTTCTGTTGTCCAGGAATTCGAAAATAGATTCTGTGACTTCCAAAAAATTGGAACAGTTGTGGAGTACTTGTCATACCCATTCAAAGTAGATGTGGACGTTAAAGAAACTGCAGCTGTTATCAGTAAAAATTACTCATTGAACAAGCCATCTCTTGAAAACAAAATATTAGCCCTTAAAAATGACATTTTTCTCAAGACCAGTGCTGAGCAAGAATCGTTTTGGAAGCTAGTGCCTAGAGAGAAATTTCCCAACTTGAGAAGATGCAGTGAAGCTGTACACTCCTGTTTTGGTTCAACTTATTTGTGTGAATCTGCATTTTCCCATCTGAAAATGACAGAGTACACAACGTTCCAACATGATAGATGAACATCTCCAGGATTCCCTGAGACTGGCCCTCATGCAATATTCACCCAACTTCAAAAAGCTGGTGGATGAAATGCAGGCTCAGACTTCTCACTAATGAGCAAGAGCGAAATATTAAAGATTGTGCAAGATCAGCCTGGATCAATATTTGACCTAATTTTAACACAAATTACTCAATAAAAGTTAAAGAAAGTTATTACTCAATAAAACTTTAAGAAAAAATGTACTTTCTATTTCCCCTCGCAGTTCTTACTGGATCTTCGTCTCTCTGTTTTGTTTTTGCTTAATTTGCTTAACAGCTGATCACTTCCAAGTAAATGACAGAAGGTTCATTAAAAATGGGGGGGGGGGGGGGGGGAGAAACCACCAAATTTATTGGGTTAAAATTTAATTTGAAACTAATTTTAAACTTAGTTTTCATGGTGGTAGATCACCGGCACTTTTGGCCGGAAAAGTAGATCACGACCTGTTCGAAGTTGGACATGCCTGTTTTAAAGGATTTGGATCTGAATTATAATATATATATATATACTAATGACATTTTAGTATTTCTGCCAGTATGGGACCTTTGCTGGATGGAATGTCAAAAATGGCATCCAGTGCTGTAAAAATTTGGGTAGTAGATGAAATGTAATACATTGGCATTGAATATGAGCAAATGTGAGGTTATGTTAATGACTCACAATCATGAAGGAGTTGTGCCTGACTGTTTATCAATAAGAAGTGTTCACCTTGCAGCGAAATCTGCAGCTAGGTATTTAGGTGTTTTGTTTTGATTCTAATTTAATTCTTAGACCATGATTGAAAACATTGTTAAAATTTCCTATCTATAGGCTATTTTGTTAAGAAGGCTTAAGCTGTATTTGGTGCAGCTTGATTTGAGCTTGGTCTTTCGGGCCTTGGTGTTGTCGACAGTAGATTATTGCAGTGCAATTTATTTGGGTTTGCCAAAAAATATCTATCTGTGTTTCAAATTTTGAAGAGGCGGCAGTTAGAACAATTTTTGACTTTCAAAGGAATGTTCGTGTGACACCATGATTGAGCTACATTGGTTCCCAATGCAACACATAATAAAGTTTCAGCTTTGGACTATAGTGTTTGACATTGCATGTCTTGGTCCAGCTTATTCTGAGACTGTAATATGTAATCATGTTTCTGTTGCTTGGAGCATTCGGAAGGTGGAGACATTTTCTAGAGTCTTTGCTTATGCTGCTCTTCTCTTGTGGAATAAACTTCCTGAGGTGTTGGCATGTAGAACATGATCACCAGAGGTTCTGCAAGCTTTTTGAAGGCATTTCATATTTTAATGAAGCTTTTGGAGAAGTTGTTTAAATGATGTTTTGTTATATTTTTATTGTTGATTTTATCAATATTATGGGATTGTTTTGCTATGGTTTTGGATGTCTGTTGTATCTAATTACACTTTAATATGTCACATGTTAAACTTGTGTGCTGTTTGGAATTAATAGATTTGTGACATATAGATATTTTTAAAATAAATAAATACAATTATGCTCATTGACATGATGATGTGTAGTTTGCCAGTAGATATAGGCAGTGATAGAGTTTGGGTGGAGAGAGGACAGAGTTCATAAGTATGCATGTGGATTACAAAATACATTAATCTATGTGCATAGAGCAGGGAAGACCACAGGAGCTCCCCAGGTCCATGTAATGCCTTGGAGCCTGGGAGGGAACATAGAGCTCCAACACTGGAGGTCCATGTTCGATGCTGGAAGTATTAAGTAGTTGATCAGCTGGTAGGCCTCAGCCACATCCTCCCTTGGTCAGTGTGAAGGGCCATCTATTCATGTCTGCATATGCAATGGAGAGTTGTCAGAGGGCTGCATTCATGTCTGCATATGCAATGGAGAGTTGTCAGAGGGCTGCTAGTGTTGTGTGCTGTGAAAATAACAAGAACAGTGCTCTGTGCTTTAGCCAGTACTGACTTCATAGCCAGAATTGGAACCAGCAGTGGGGGGTGGGGCATGAAAATTAGGTATTGCAGAAGATGATGATGTGGCATCAAAAGGTGTTGTCTAACCCCTGCCTCCCCTGCATGGGGGAGGGGGGCATGTAGTAGTACATTCATGCATCTGAGAGGCCATGGCATGCCCCCCTCCCCCATGCAGGGGAGGCAGGGGTTAGACAACACCTTTTGATGCCACATCATCATCTTCTGCAATACCTAATTTTCATGCCCCACCCCCCACTGCTGGCTCCAATTCTGGCTATGAAGTCAGTACTGGCTAAAGCACAGAGCACTGTTCTTGTTATTTTCACAGCACACAACACTAGCAGCCCTCTGACAACTCTCCATTGCATATGCAGACATGAACAGCAGTACATCAGGACAGCTGTTGATGTGTCTTTGGATGTTTGCCCATTGTCCCAGCAGGGTCACGTCTGAGCTACAGGCCATGGTTTTGGGGCTGTCAGGCTGCTGTGGTGCACTACCATGGCAGCTGCACTGTTCAGGCCATCTTCCTCATGGCCAAGGCAGGTGTCTAGCTATTCTGCTGTCTTTCCTATTTGCCTTTCTACCTTCTAGTGTAGTTGCTCTGATTTTGCCCTTCCTCTTTCCTAGCACTCACATACGAATTGCATATTCACCACAAGCAAGCAGGGCGGGTGCTACTACCACCTGGTCCAAGGCAGAAGTTAGTTGCACCCACGCTAGCAGTGTGTTTGTGTAGCTAGTGCACTCACCCAAGCTGCATGCCACGTCTCCCCCTTTCTCTGCCCACTCTGCACCTTAATTCCACCTACTCGCTTGCTGCTCAGGTAGTACAGCATTTCTAGTGTGGTCAACTTTGGACCATATGCTCCTTGCTACCGCATGGCCAAAACTCACGTTAGCTCCAAGCTAAATCCCGTACAACTGGCTACCGTGCATTAGTAAACATGCCCCATAATTTCAATACTTTGGCAATAACAATACAGTTTAAACAAATATGCACAATCATGTTACATTATTCTGTTCAAAGTGATTAGATTTACTATTTTAGCCTTGAAGACAATATAAGTCTTTATATTATGGAGGAATTTGTTTTATGCACATTTCCGTGCACATTTTATTTTATTACTCAAACTGTATCGTATTATATGAATTATCAGTCCATTCGACATGAGCTGTAAAATCGCAAGGTTTACTAATTATTTAAAATTCAGAGTGTGAGATAAACATCGCATATTATTACCAGCCAAATCGCTGGCACACGACTAATAGGTATACATGGGAGAAAACAATCACAAACGTTACTCTGTATCCAAAATCAGCATGTACTATTTGTCATTTTAGTGATGAAATAGCATTTGCAAAATTATCCTTCACGGTTCTATACATAGCTTTACTCATGCAAATTTGCATTCATATCAGTAATTAATGAATCTTTGTGATGCAGAACCAGGCAAAACAGCTCTTAAATTGTAAACTAATAGAAACATGATATGCAAAGCTTGGTCCATGGTCTCGTTTTAGCAAAAGAATATATGATCAATACATACATATACAGGGTGACCCAAAAAAAGTGAGAACATCTCGTAGCACATAAGTTATTTAAAAATTCAAAAAGACAGATGTAAACGATTGACAAATTAAAAAAACAAAGATGGCGACCGGAAATTGTTGAAATAAAGACATTATATAGCTAAAAAAGGTAAACAAGTAAACTTTTTTTTTTTTTTTATTTAAGCTTTTAATTTACGAGATGTTCTCACTTTTTTTGGGCCACCCTGTATACCTATGTCTCAATGCCCGAATTCATTTTCCAAAATTTCCCACTGCAAATCTTCCTGCACTGTTTTTTCTACTGCATTTATTTGCATATAATTCCTGCTAGTAAATTGTTGCTCTTTTTTTTACAAATTTTCTGTGAAGCTTTGCTCATCTTAGTCCTTCGCTCTCAATATGAGAAAAGAAGTTCTGTGAAAACAGGTTCTGCCGTTGGTGAGGCTATCCCTGTGCTATTTTCCATCCATCTTTTTTCAGTAATAATAAGCAAAGAATTATGGTTGCTATGCTAATTCACTTGGATATTTGGAAATCATGGTTAATATCTTTATACTGGACTAAATTAATACATCTGTGATTAGTATTCATCGGGCCAATGAAGTTACGCTTAGTTTTTTCTTTTATATTTTATATTTATTGAATTTCCAAAATTTACACACAAACACCCTTGTTAAAGGAAAGGACAAAATAAGTAGGAGCATAAGGATATTACATCATAACCTAAGAAAAAATAATAAGGAAGCCCATTAGCCCACCATAAGGGAAGCTATACACTATACACAAGCAATGCACTGGGTTTTAATCATACAAATTCATCTAGATTAGGATTCTCAATCCAGTCACTGGGACTCACCTAGCCAGTCAGGTTTTCAGGATAACCATCACGAATATGCATGAGAGAGATTTGCATACATTTCCTCCATTAGTTGCCAGTCTTTCATTCATATTCATTGTGGTTGTTCTGAAAACCTGATTAGTTTGATATGTCCCGGGCACTGATTTGAATACCCCTGATCTAGATCTTAGGTTGCATGCATATGTCATTACAGCTCAGTCAAAGTGAATGGAGAGTAGACAGAGGTGATGGGACAGTAATATTTTACAGCTGAAAGGCCCTATCTATATCCTTAAAGGTGTGGATTGTAGCTTTGTCTCTTACAAATCAGGCGTTTCCTATACAAAAACATTGTGCATAATTCTCATAAAAATCTGGGGCCCGATACGGAGCTAGGCTCATTTTCGAAGGGCTAGGTGCCTTGTCTGCGGATAGCCCTTCCTGCCGACCTCTAACCCGGATATTCAGTGCCACGGCGACAGCATTGAATATCTGGGGATTGCTGCACACACTTTAAGCCGTTGAAGCTAACCAGGCAGCAGCGATATTGCTTGCTGCCTGGTCAGCTCCTATGTCTTAAAGGTAGGCGAGGGTTTTCCTCGGCTATCGTTTCAGTGCAGATTGCTAACTGGACAGCATTCAATATCGCTGCTGTCCAGTTATTTATTTATTTATTTATCTATCTAATTTATATACCGCTTTGTCTAGGTAATCAAGGTGGTTAAAGGGAACAGATTTCAAACACTCCACTGGGCAGTTTACAATGAACCATTTAAAAATTTACAAGAAGTATTTAATCCAACTATATACAGTTTATGAACATTTAACTAGAACTATGTACCTATAGGGTAGCATTATGCTGTTGATGTATCATGTGCAGTTAGGGTACTGCGAATTACGGGTGTTAAGTACACTGATTCATGAATAGGATGGTGTTAGCTCAGTTGAGGAATTACTGGTTGTGGGGAGGGGGAAGGTAAGGTTTCATGGTCCATGGTGGGTTGTTCATGCTGGTAGTAGTCCGTAAAAAGGAATGTCTTAAAGTGTTTTTTCAACAGTGCTAAGTCTTTGATTTCCCTCAGGTTATTGGGTAGGTTGTTCCATAAAGTTGGAGCGAAGAGTGAGAATGCTTGTATTTCGGAACATTCTTGGTGTGGTTAGTGTATTCTTCTGGTTGTCTCTTCTTCTTCTGTCTTGTTGCATCTTTATGAGTGTGTTAAGGTTTGTAGGTGCAATGTTTTGAAAGTAGTCATCAGCGCCTTGAACTTGATTCAATCTTGAACTTGAGCCAATCGAGGTGATAAAGTATAGGTGTTGTGTTCTAACCTTGCAGATTTCATTATTGTGTGTGCAACTGTGTTCTGTGCTATTTGGAGTGGTTTCAGTGTGTGTTTAGGTAGTCCTTGTAGGATGATGTTATTGTAATCAAAGTGGGGGCATATCAGTGCTTGCGCTATAGTGTGGAAGTCTTCTGGAGAGAGGACAGGTCTTAAGAATTGTGCCATTCTGGTTTCGTGGAATATTGTTCGTGTTGTCATGTTAATGTGTTTAGTCATATTGAAGTTTTGGTCCAAGAAACTCCCTAAGTATTTTGTTTCTTTTTTAACCTCCAGATGTTGAGGTGGGTCACATGTTTTGTTCCTGGTGATGATTAGAGCTTCTGTCTTTTTTAGGTTGATTGAGAGGTTAACTGAGTTGATGATTTTCTGATAGTTGGGGTTTGTTGCTTCGATTGATGTGAATAACATGATGTTATCTGCATATATCCTATAACCCATACAGTGTGCTCTGATAATGCCACAGATGGGCTGGAGATATATATTGAAGAGTAGTGCAGATAGCGCTGAACCCTTGTTGCTGCCTCCGCTCCACCTTGGAATGCCCCCATCACACCCAAATGCTAATCAGATAGCATCGAGGCACATAGGGGAGTTAGAAGAGGATATTCAATATTCAATGGAGTGGAGGAGTGGCCTAGTGGTTGGGGCAAGGTACTTCAGGCCGGAAGGTCGGTAGTTCAAATCCCACTAGAGGACAGCAACCTTGGGCCGGAAGGACTGGGGTTTCTAGTCCCACAGGTGCTCCTTGTGGCCTTGGGCAAGCCACTTAACCCTCCATAGCCCATGTTCCCTGTAAAATAGTTATCTCCAAGTTATAATGCCATGTTCAATGTAATTTCAGTTTGTTCAATGTAAACCGCACTGATGCAGAATAGCATGGTATATAACAGAATGTAAATAAAATAAATAAATTCAATGGCACTAATCATGTAAGTGCTGTTGAATATCCCCATTTAAGGCATTTGCATGGTTTACATGTAAATGCCTTTGGAAAATGGGGCTCATAGTGTTTTACCTATTCTAATATTCCTTTAATATTTTTATGTATGGAATTTGTCTATTTTTAACTCTTGATGCAGTTGGAAGATGAAATATAGCCACAATGGATTTTTGTGGTCACACTTGATGTATTTATTTGAATAAATATTTATTATTTTAGGGGGGATATTCAGCAGCAGCAGCTAGCGCTTCTAAAGCTATAGCCATTGCTGCTGAATACCAACCCCAAATATTCAGTGCCAGGGCCAAATCCAACCAGCGGGATTGAATATCTGGGTTGCCGCATACCTTGGAAACTAACCAGACAGTGGCAATATTGAGCTTCCACGGGTAAAGTTAGGTCAGTCTTTGCCGCACCTAACTTTGCTCACAGGTCGCTAACTGGGCAGCAGCTCAATATCGCTGCTGCCTGATTAGCAATGGGTATCATCTCTGCTCCACCTTAGAATGTCCCTGGAACTCCCGGTTGCTAACCATGTAGCATCGGGGTGTGCAGCAGCCGCGTGCCGCTGAATATACCACTAACTGGCACTTACATGGTTTGCAGGTCTGCAAACCATGAAAATGCCTTTTGAATATATTTCCCTTTTTAAAAATTTCCTTGATGTTTTTTGGTACATATTCTTTGTTTCTTCCTTTGGCTGGTGTGTCATGCACCCAAACCTCGTTAGTGTTTTTTCATTTACGTACACTGTATTCATAGAAAAGCCTTCTTGCCACTCCCCTAGATGTGTCCTTGTTCTCAGCTGTTGTGTTTGTCTTGACTAGATTGTAAGCTCTGATGAGCATGGACCGTCTTTTATGTGTGTCTGTACAGCGCTGCATATTCCTTATAGTGATATACAAATGAAAAGTAATAGTAGGAGTAGTATGTGCTGGCATAACTCGAATTATGGTATCTTGCGGAGCTTTGTGTCGTTTTCTTCTATTTGGTATTCTGATTTGAGTGTCTTAAAAGTTTTTGTTTCAGGTTAGATGGTTGCCAGAAGGGCTAAAAACTGGCGGAATGAGGAATGGGGATAATTTTATAAAGGATTTGTGTGCATAAAGGAATTTTATAAAATTACTTCAGGGGTGACGTGTAAAGTATGCACAGTGCCAAGAAAGTGTGTACTTTTATGTGACCAACATGTAGACCTGTTATTGGTTGTTTGTGCGGAGCGTGGGTGAAGTCACTGTTTGCATGCATTGCTTCTAAAGTATGTGTGCACATACTTACACATACATGATCAAAGGCACCACAATGCCAACACAGGACCTGAAGAAAAGAGATGTGATATGGAACAATTTCATTCATTGGAATACAATCACTTATCTTCAAACACGACCCTACATGGCCATGTCACGTCTCACACCGCCTGTCTTTTCTTCATGCTAACATGTACACTTGCTCTCGAGTTAGTTTAAACGTCTGTAGCTTAGGTTTAAGTGTAATTTCTGCTACTTTTGCTCTTGTATGTTATAAAACAAGTTTAAAATAGGCACCCATTTGTCCTTCACACATAGGCAACTGTTATAAAATTACTTGGAGTAATTTTATAAAAGGGCACATATCTTAGGCAGTAAAGCAAGTTCTTAATTTGGTGGTATTTTAGTCATTTACATGCAATATGTGACCACATACATTCATGGATGGTTTCTTATAAAATACCGACCAGTGTAAAAATATACATGTTCCCATGTTGGTCGTCTACAGTACATTGCCAGTAGGCATGCACAAGTACACAGGTGAGCACACTTTTTAGAAAGGCCGTGTAGGTGACATCTGAGACATTCAAGTCAAAACATCTGAAAATCAGTGGGAGGGGCAGCAGAGAAGATGGACAAGTGTTTTGTAAAATTGCAAATTCCACACACTGTAAGATACACATTTCTGTGAAATAAAAATAAAAATGGGGACATGCAGAGTGATGGGTCCAGCACGTGTAGATTTTTGCCCAGTTTTAGAAACCTGCATGTGTTCGATATGGATGTCTGCCATTTCAGGAGCACCGATGTGCCCACGGCCCTATTTCAGAATGCAGCCATGTAGCTCTGTCTGCGTGCATGTCCCTGCCTGCCTTCTTGAAAATGGGGACGTGCAGTGGTGCTGGGATGCAATATCATGATTTTTTTTTACGGGTTTTAATAACTTTATTTTTTTTTATTTTAACTTCTTTATTTATATTTTCAAACAGATACAACAAAACCAAACAGAATTTAAAAAGATACTTCTCTTTAACATAAAGCAAAAAAAGGCTTGAAACAGCCTTCCCCAACCTTAACCCACCCCACACCGTGTGATCATCAAAGGCTGTATATAAGAAAAACAAAAGGCCTACAAGGGCTATGGCACATCCGGAGTCCTTCCATTTGATTGGAAACAAATGAGTTGATTAATGACCCCTTAGTTTACATCATAACGTGCTTTGGAGATGTAGTTATACAGGGGTTTCCATTTAAGAAAAGTGGAAGGTGCCAGGGTTACACCATAACGTGGCATTTGTTCATATTTGCAGTATAAACACAGGCGATTCCACCATTCATGTCAACTAAGCTCTGCAGTATGTTTCCAGTTAGAAATGATGAGATGCAGGGCCACTCCCATCATAAAATCAAATAAAAAGTTACAATCCCTCTGTAACGACGAGATGCCATTTGCTGACCGAAAAATGACCACAGACCAGGAGAGAGTGTCCCTGAATCCCAACACCTCTTGGATACGATTCCAAATCGAAACCCAATAAGACTGAATGTTAGGGCAGTCAAATACCATATGTCTCAAAGTGCCAACATCACTCTGACAAGACCAACACTCACTTCCAGCTGCCTTATCCTACTTAGCCACCTTTACCGGAGTAAAGTGAGCCCTATGTGCAAAAAAGTATAAAGCTTGTGAAATAGAGGCAGACTGTGATACTCTGTTTGTCTTGCTCCAGAAATTCACCCATGCTTCCGGGGAAGTTGCTTCCCCAGTATCGTGTTCCCAAATTCATTGAACCCCAGTGGCCTGTGGGGTGTAATTCCGGACGACCGAAGCCATCCTAGAGGCCGTATGGGCAGAACCTATAATATTCAGCAACCCCCACTCCTCAGGCAAGGACTGAATTTCAATAGGGGATTTCTCTATACAATATCTCAGCTGGATCCACTGGAAGTACAGGGACTTAGGCAAATTAAACTCATGTTGTAAGGAGGCAAAAGGTTTCCACTTGCCATCTGATATCATTTGGCCAATAGCTCAGATGCCCCTACTGAACCATTGTTGCCAATGCAAATGGACTTTGGTGAATTTTCAAAAAAGGACTGTGCCAGATGGGGATTAGTTTCGCTAGGCATTCCTCCTTGGGAATAGCCTTCGCTACTTGTTGAAAAGCCCTTTGGGTGTCTGCTATTACCCTATGAGACTTCAACCTCTTAAAAGGCACCATGCCATGGAGGAGCCTTAAGGGGAATGTAGCACTTAGTTTCTCTTCCAGGTCAAGCCAAAATGGGCGTTTCCCTACGGCTCCCTCCACCCATCTTGAACTTTGTTTTAGCAAAAAAGCACAATGATAGGCTTTGAAAATCTGGAAAATTCACGCCACCCACTTCTTTTTTAGATTTAAGTTTCCTAAGAGCAATTCTAGGCGGTTTGTTTTTCCATAGGAATTGGACAAGAATCCTTTCAATTTGACGATAAATGTTACTAGTAAGAAAAACTGGTAACATTTCTAACACATAGTTCACTTTAGGAGTGATAGTCATTTTTATAGCTTCAAGACGACCCCACCAAGAGAGTTAGACTGGCAACCACTTTGCTGTTATATTATGAACTGCAGAGAGGATCTCCCCTTCATTATACTGTAGAGTTTCACTGAGTGGGTAACAATAGTGAACACCTAAGTATTTCACCATCTTGGGCTCCCATACAAAAGGAAAATCCTCCAAATCTGCCCTACATACTCTTGAATTTAAGGAGAATGCAACAGATTTTGACCAATTAATTTTATAGCCTGACAGGCCTGAGTACTTCTTTATTAACTCTAGAATAGCCGGTATACAGCTGGGCGTGGTGAATAGCAATAGGTCATCAGCGTACGCAGATAGTTTAATTTCCACGAGGCTTTGTCTTAATAATAGGACCAAAGGCTCCAAGGCCAGATTAAAATGGATGGGAGAAAGAAGGCAACCTTGACGGGTACCACACCCTAAAAGAACTTCTCTAGACTGAGTCGCATTCACAGAAATTCTCGCCCTTGGTCTCGCATACATAAGTTTGACTAGATTACAGAAACCTTCACCAAACCCAAACCATTTCAGAACAGCAAACAAGAAAGGCCACTCCAGCTGATCAAACGCTTTCTCTGCATCTAATGGTAATCCCACAAGTGGGCCTTCTACTTCATCCACGCCTTCCAGTACATGACAAAGCACTCTTGCATTGTCGGCCGTGGAGCGTCCCTCTGTGAAGCCACATTGGTCCAGATGAATCAAGGAAGGGAGCAATTTGGAGAGACGACCAGCTAAGATGGCTGCAAAAATTTTGTAATCTGCATTTAGCAACGAAATTGGGTGGTAATTGCTAACCAACTGAGGATCTCTCCCAGGCTTATAAGTACCACAATGTTTGCAGAGGCAAACACTCCAGTCTGGGCCCCATTTTCCAAGAGAAGACTATAGCATTGTTGAAGATATGGGCCAAGAGTTTTAGAAAAAGTTTTATAAATTTCAGTCGGAAGACCATCAGGTCCGGTAGCCTTGCCCACTTGCATAGAGTCAACAGCCTGGATGACTTCCATGACTGTAAACTGCTTATCTAGTCCCGCAGCTATTTCTTGATCTAACACCAGCCACTCTATATTGTTCAGTAAGCTAACAAACTTCTTCTCAGAAAAATCTATCTCTGGGGAGTATAATTGGGCATAAAATTGATAAAAGGTCTCTGCAATGTCAGAGTCCTTGACAATCAATTGTTCCACCTGAGGATCTCTCACAGCAGTAATGCGAGAAGCTTCCTTGCGACCTTTTAACGAGTTAGCTAGTAACCGTCCCACTCTATTACCTTCCAAATAGTACTGCCCTTTCTGACGTTGAATATTCTGTGAAGCCTCAGTAGTCAAAATTGAGTTATATCTAAATCTAAAGTGCTGTAACCTTATAAGAATGTTGGGATCAGTTTTCTGGCCTAACATGCACTCCCACTTTAATCTGCTTGTCTAATGCACCAAGTTCTGCTTTACGCTGCTTGGCCTGCCGTATGGCAAAACTAGCAATGGTGGCCTGCATATTAGCTTTGAAACCTTCCCACCATGCCCACCCCGATGTATCCTGAGGTAAATTAAGCTGAAAATACTCCTCAATTGGTTTGCAGCTTGTCGTGCTGTGAGGGCTTGTGTACATCAGTGATGCTGAGAGCTAAACTATCGGTAGTTTAACTACTGGCAGGGTCTCCCAAGATAGACAGGTCTCAGCTGAGGTGCCAGACCAAGACAAACCACCCATCTGGGCATCAGCAGAATGGGATAGTGTTGATGGCGGAGGATCACATTTCTGTGACAACGGCAATAACACCAAACTTAAACTGCACGGAAGAAAGGCCCGGCAATCTACTTCTGTAAATTGCCATGAAAACCCAATGGATAGTTACAACAAAACAAATTGTGCTGTAGTGCTGGAATATGAGACCCCCAGGTCGGAAGGCACTCAACTAGCTACTGCGGAAGAGCTGCGGGACGGCTGACTGCTGATGAAGCTGCGCATGAAATGAGAATCAGAAGCTGTGAAGATGTCTTACACATTGAAACATGGAATGTACAAAGCATGAACCAAGGGAAGTTGTAGGTTGTCAAGAATGAAATGGAACGTGTACAACTTGATCTGTTGGGTGTCAGCGAACTGAAATGGACTGGCATCGGGCACTTTGCATCAGATGATCACATGGTCTACTATGCTGGAAATGAAAGACAAAGAAAAAACGGTGTTGCATTTATAATAAAGAAGAAACTTGCAAGAACTGTAATGAAATACAATGCAGTCAGCGAACGCTTAATCTCTATTCGTCTATGAGGAATGCCTATCAACACAACTATAATTCAAGTATATGCCCCAACAACAGCTGCAGAAGAGAATGAAATTGAAGAGTTCTATGAACAAGTACAAGCTGAAATTGACAGAACATGCAAACAGGATATCTTGATAGTCATGGGTGACTGGAACGCAAAAGTTGGCAACAAAGAAGACGACAAAGTAGTTGGAAAATATGGACTTGGCAACAGAAATGAAGCTGGAGAAAGACTGATAGAATTCTATAAGACCAACGATCTATTCATCTCGGACACCTTCTTCCATCAACACAAGCGGCGACTGTACACATGGACTTCACCCAATGGATTGTATAAAAATCTAATTGACTACATCTGTGGAAAAGCTCTATAACATCAACAAAGACAAAACCTGGAGCTGACTTTGGTATAGATCATCAACTACTAGTATGCAAACTCAAGCTAAAGTTGAAAAAGAGCAAACCACTCATGAATGCAGCAAAATATGACCTTGATAATATACCACTGGAATTTAAAGACTGCCTGCAAAATCGATTAGCTGCTTTAGATACAAATGACAGAGCTCCAGAAGAGTTATGGAATGACATCAAGAAGGTTGTGTTGGAAGAAAGCGAGAAGTCTCTACAAAAGGTGAAAAAGCAAAAACGGCCAAAATGGATGACGGAAGAAACTCTGAAAATTGCCCAGAAACGCAGAGAAGCTAAAGCCAGAGGAGAAAGAAAGACAATCACAGAACTCAACAAAGATTTCCAATGTGCAGCAAGACAGGACAAGGAAAAGTAAAAAAAAATTAAAAACACACCTGTTTACCACACACTATGTCACACAGGTTAGCCTATGTCCCTTTGTGTATTTAGGTTAACTAACAATAACCTATATGTTAAAACTAAACTAATGCTGTCTCAAACAAACATTCCACCCTGTATATAGTTGCTTCTCCATTCCCTTGGTAATGTAAAAATGTAAAAATCTCAGATTACACTCCAAGTATACCTCCTGGAATGTAAATTGTACTGAATGTATATAGTTGCCATGTTATCTGTAAAAGGTTCACAAATGTTCCATGTAATATGACTAGGTATGCCTTTTACCATACCTTATAAACCGCACTTGATCCATGGGAAAGCGCGGTATAGAAATGTCTGTTAAATAAATAAATAAATAAAAGTACTACAATGATGCATGCAAGGAAATAGAAGCAAAATCTATTAGAGGAAGAACAAGATCGGCTTTCCTAAAGCTATGAGAGTTAAAGAAAAAGTTCCAGTCTCGAATTGGAATGTTACAAGATGCTCAAGGTTCTATGTTGAATGATGCTGAGAAGATCAAGAAAAGATGGAAGGAATATACAGAGTTTTTATATGATAAAGATCAAGTGGACCAACAGCCGTTTCAACCTGTACTTTATGATCGGGAACCATTGATGATGAAAGAAGAAATTTAAGCAGCATTGGAAGCCTTATCAAAGAACAAAGCACCAGGCATTGATAGCATTCCCATAGAAGTATTACAGCAATCTGATGCAGCTGTTACCATATTTACAAGGTTCTGCCAAGAAATATGGAAGACAACATCATGGCCAAATGACTGGAAAAGATCTGTGTTTATACCAATACTAAAGAAAGGTGATCCAACTGACTGTGGAAATTATCGCACAATCGCTCTGATCCCACATGCCAGCAAGATTCTACTGAAGATTATTCAAAAGAGACTACAACCATACCTGGAACAAGAACTACCTGAAGTGCAAGCAGGGTTCAGAAAAGGGCAAGGAACGAGAGACATCATTGCGGATGTTAGATGGATCCTCGAAAAGACTAAAGAATACCAAAAGGAAATCTATTTGTGCATTATCGACTATAGCAAAGCTTTTGACTGTGTAAACCATGAGAATCTCTGGGCCACATTAAGAAGCATGGGTATACCAGAACACCTGATCGTACTCTTGCACAATCTGTACATTGATCAAGAAGTAACAGTTCGAACAGAACAAGGAGAAACAGAATGGTTTAAAATAAGCAAAGGTATAAGACAAGGCTGCATATTTTCCCCCTACCTGTTTAATTTATATGCAGAACAAATCATCAGAGCAGCAGGATTGTATGAAGACAACAGAGGTGTGAAGATTGGTGGAAGACTCATCAACAACCTTCTCTGTGCTGATGATACCACATTACTGGCTGAAAGTGAAGATGATCTGAAACATTTGCTTCTCACAATCAAAGAGCATAGTCTCAAAATGGGCCTGCACCTTAATGTAAAGAAGACAAAGATCATGACAACTGACATAATCAACAGGTTCATCGTTGAAAGAGAAGAAATTGAAATTGTGAACAACTTTAACCTACTTGGATCAACTACACAGGTACACTAAAAAAATTTTTTTTTAAACTGCCTCTAATGTTTCGATTGATTTTTACATTTTTTGGTGCGCTGAATCCAAATCTGGTAACCAATTTGCTCCATCACGTACAGATTTTTTGCTACATTGGGTTAGCAGCTTGAGGTGAACATTTCAGATTGAGTGCGATCGAGATAAAAGTTTCTTGGATGAATTCTTTATACTAATTGTTTAGTAGTTATTCAAATAAGAATAAAGAAAATTGTAACAAGGCAGCACATAAGAATAATGTCAACAAAACACATTGTGATGGTAGCAAAATTGTCTGCACTTAAAACAACCACATACATGTGCACAAACATTGAGCATATAAGAGCGAGGTTAGACACAAAGCAAAGCAAAGAAATATGCAAAAAATGTTGTACAGGTATGTATGTAAGAATAGAAAACGCAAACCGCACCATTGCAATACATGAAGACAAACACCCGATGGTGTGAAAATAAAATTCTAATAAATGAGATCCGACACTGTGGTAATAACTAGCAAATTTTTATTTCAAAGTTTAGTAAAAACACGATATTTGTCAACACAGTTTAGATTTTAAAGTCATTCTTGGGTCAATCAATCTCCTGGTGGGCCCGTTTCTTCTTCCCCCGAATGCTTCCCTTGGTGCGCTGCTTGGCGTATTTTTCATCTGGGGTTTCCCGCAGCAGCAACCAGCAGAAATCAGCCATCATAGTGGTGTTCCATCTTCCTTGGTACTTCTCTCTGCGTCCTTGATGTGCAGGTGAAACCTTTCACCTTGTTCTTCACTGTATGCCCCCAGGTTTTCGTGAAAGTAGTTCACATGGGAGTGCAAGAAATGGACTTTCAGGCTCATGTTACAGCCTTGTTCTTTGAAGGCAATGAGCATCCTGGCAACAATATCCTTATAGTTCTCATCCCGCCTGTTCCCCAAGAATTTGAGAACAACATCCTTGAAGGAATCCCAGGCTTCTTTTTCCTTCTCAGACATCGTTTCAGCGAATGCTCCATCTGAAATGAGTTTCCTTATATCAGGGCCAACAAACACTCCTTCCTTTAGCTTTGCTTCAGAAAGTCGGGGGAACTTTGAGCAAAGGTACCGAAAGCACTCACCATCTTTTGGAAGGGACTTGATGAATTGCTTAATGAGACCCAACTTAATGTGGAGAGGTGGTAATAGAATTTTATCACGAGGTACCAAGCTCTCATGAAGAACATTTTTCTCACTGGGTCTCAAATACTCCCGAATTGGCCAGTCTTTTTTCCCCCAGTGTAGGTCGCGGGCCCGGCTATCCCACAAGCAAAGGAAGCAGGGATATTTGGTGAAACCGGATTGCTGCCCTAATAGCATGGATAGAATTTTAAAGTCTCCACAAATCATCCACTTATGCTCATCATAACGAATCTTCTGAAGAATCAGGGCCAAATTCTCGTATTTTTCTTGGAGAATAACAGAGTGAGCAATAGGAACTGAAGCGAATGTGTTGCCATTATGAAGAAGAACACCTTTTATGCTGTCTTTTGACGAATCAATGAACAGCCGCCATTCAGCAGGATCATACTTGAGTTTAAACTTTTCCATCACTCCGTATATATCGTTGCAAAATACCAAATCTTCCTCTTTGCTGAAATACTTCAAAAATTGTGTCTCGCGGTTGCGGTACCAATAAAAAGTTGTTCCTGGTGACAATAGATTTTTCTGTTTAAGCCGAGAACCTAGCAGTTGGGCAGCATCTTTTGGGAGTCCTAAATCCCGGACTAAATCATTCAATTCAGCTTGAGAGAAAAGTTCAGGTTTCGGATCTGGTTCAGTTTCAAACTCGGAAGTACTGGACTCATCGGGAAAAGCCATCTGATGAGTCTCATCATGATCAGAACCGTCCACACAAATATGATCCAAAGATTTTGGTGGTTCAGGCACAGGTACTTCATTGCTATGAGGCATAGGCCTAATTGCTGAGGGAAGGTTGGGGTAACTTATTACGTTCTTATTTTTTAAGTTGTATCCCTTCACAATGCAAGAGCAAAAATAGCAGTCACTGCTGTGGTCTCTTTGTTCACGCCACATCATAGGTATTCCGAAACGAAATGTTTGTTTTTTACCTTTCATCCATAAGCGTAGATCTTCCTCACATGTCTTGCACACTTTGTGAGGAGCCCACGGTTTGTCTTGATCTCCTAACTTCAAACCGAAATAGGCGAAATATACTTTTTTAATAAATGCAGAAATGTTCCTCTGCCGCTTTTTCACGGTATATTCCCCACAAATAAAACAAAAACTGTCCGGAGAGTTGACGCAACCTCTGGCTATGTGAGCCATCACAAATACACAGCACTGCAAACTACAACTGTAGTGAACCACTTCGGAATAAAGCTGGATTACGACTGAGCAAACAAAAGGTAATAATGAACTTGCAAGAAACTGAAATTTGACAGGAACGTTCATGTCGCAACCACCGTGTTTGAGCGAGCGAACGAGGCGAGGCGAACAGGAAAGAACATGCGCCAGCGCGAGTACTGGATTTAGCCCCCCGCCTCCCAATTGTCCTGTTAATGTATAAAATGAATACAAAACACTCTAAAATATCATGAGGGAGTGTTTCTAGTTAGTTAACCATTACAACCTCTATTTTGGGCCAAGAAAATAAACTGCAGTCGGCTAAAAAGAAATTATGTGAACATTCCTTATATGGGTAAGAAATCTAATTTTGCAAGAAAACATGACGTGATGGAACATTTTGGCTATTTTTCCTGGATTCAGCACCCCAAAATCTATAGGAATCAGTTGCAAAACTGGAGGCAGTTTTTTGGTAGTGTACCTGTGCTATCAATAAAGAAGCAACAAGCAGTCAAGAAATCAGACGACGCATTGCTCTTGGCAGAATGGCTATGAAAGACCTAGATAAGATTCTCAAGAGCTGAGATGTGTCTCTCCATACAAAGATTCGACTTGTTCAAGCCATGGTATTTTCAATAACATCATATGGATGTGAAAGCTGGACAGTGAAAAAGATAGACAGGAAGAAAATTGATGCCTTTGAATTATGGTGCTGGCGGCGAATACTGTGTATACCATGGACTGCCCAAAGAACAAACCAGTCGGTACTAGAGGAGATCAAACCTAAGCTTTCTTTAGAAGCTCAGATGACAAGACTTCGACTTTCATACTTTGGACACATCATGCAAAGAGAGAGATCGTTAGAGAAAGACATCATGCTTGGTAAGATAGAAGGTCAATGCAAAAGAGGAAGGCCAGCAATGAGATGGATCGATACAATAACAGCAGCTACAGATACCAGTCTGTCAACAGTGAGCCGCCTGACTGAAGACCAAACACAATTTAGGATAGCTATCCAGAGGGTCGCCATGAGTCGACTCCGACTCGACAGCACTTAACAAGAACAACACAGCCAACGGGATAGTCTCATGAAATTCCTGGCTGCCAAGAAGAGTTCTATCAAAGTTCCAAAGTGAATGAGATTGGCAGCTCGTTGAGTCTAATAGGGTGAATGAGATTGCAGAGTGATCAGAAATATTAGCTGCATGAGTACTGGACTCACTGATTCTAGAACAGAGTCCCTTGGAAACGCAGAAAAAGTCTATGCGTGACACCGAGTTATGAGAGGAAGATCAGAAAGTATATAATTTGTCCATAGGCATTGTGTTGCAACCGCCATATGTCTATCGGGCACAATTCTTGCATTAGGGACAGAAAAACAGGATGAGCCTTGGGAACCTTAATGGTTCTCACTGGACTCCTATCTACCAAGGGTGTCTAGTACGAGGTTGAAGTCTCCCACCAAAACAGTCGGATATTTGGACACCTCCTGCGCTAAGGCCGCAGTGGAGCTAAAGAAGGTTGGGGAATCTATATTAGGAGCATAGATATTAATTAAGGCCAGTTCAGTGGATCCAATTTTAATGACGGCCATTGCCCACCGCCCTTCAGTGTCAGATCTGGATTGTAAAACCATGGGGGAAAGAGATTGCCTCAGTAAAATGGCTACCCCATTTTTTTTTATGGTTGACAGCTGAAAAAGCCACTAATGAAAAGGATTTTATATCTAGTTTTAATGACGCCTTCATATTCAAGTGTGTCTCCTGCAGCAGTAAAATGTCAGCACTTTCTTTGCGCCCATATAGGAGAATTATTTTCCTTTTTATGGGATTGTTAATGCCCTTAACATTCAGTGAAACAATCTTAAAGGAAGACATATTGACAATATAACACAAAATGATAGTCAAATGTTACAGAAACATACCAATATATAACATACACTTTTACATTGTAATTCCACACCCTGAATGCCCACAAGATGATAGCTGCACATATAGCCCAAGAAAGAAAACCTAAGAAGAAAAGCCACTGTTCAGCCCTAACCCTTGCACGTGATCGCATACAGTAAGGACACACAGTTCTGAATAACAAACCACCAAAACTCTGGGGGGCTATAAAACACAAAAACTTAGTGGGTGAGCCCAAAAGTACAAGACAGACACGGAGGGCTAAGTTGCTACTACACGTCTACTTCTTTGTCAATTAAAGTAACTCAAACAATTCATCACCTATACCATGAACAGAGGGATTGTCTCCAAGCACAGAGCATTGTGGCAGGGCTGCCCCCATCAAAGCAGTTATAGTTAAAAAAAAAAAAAAAAAAAAAAAAAAGGCCCCATGTAAGTAGACAAGGGCCATCCCGCTCCTCCAAGCCCTGTTACCCTCCCAACACACCACAGACATCACCAACAACATAAAACATGAAAAAAGAAAGAGAAACAGAAAGAGAGACAATTTGACCAGGGTAGCACCCTGGAGTTTCTCCAAGAGAGACAGAATGAATGTCCCAGTGTATGACAATTCTGCATGATTGAATGTCACCCCTGCATGAATTTAGTTACAACTACATGAGCTCATACCAGTCAAATGCCCATGGTAGAAAGCACCAAAGAACTTCAGCAGGCCAGAGAATGCAATACAAACTTCACTGCATCAACACTAACTCCTTGTCCTCCAAGAATGCATGTAACTCCCCTGAGTCATCAAAAGTCTTAGTCTGGTTATGCAGTGAGACTCTCATCCAGGCAGGGTAGAGCAGCCCAAATCGGGCCTGTAGCTGCACCAAGCATGGACGTAGCGCCAACAAGCTCTTTCTCCAATCCGCCGTCGCCTTTGCGAAGTCAGGGAAGAATAGGAGTTTGTGCCCCTGATATTCCACAGTAGAGAGCACTCTGGCTGTTTCTGATCTGTGAAACTTGCTGAAAACGTAGAACTTTCAAGATGATTGGGCGTGGGTGCTTTCCCTTAATCACAGATTGAGTAGGCACTCGGGCGCATTTGATCTCAAACAACATGGCGAATTTCAATCTCAACACACCCAGAATCATTTCCTGCAGAAAGGCCACCATGTCAGTACCCTCAGCTCCCTCGGGAACTCCCAGTATTCTTACGTTGTTCCTTTGGGCATGCTTATTAGTCTTCCAACTCTCTTTGCATTGAGCGTATCAACTTTGCCTGCCTCTCGACGGCCCTGAGCCGCTCCCCATGCGTTGCCACCACGTTCTGCAACTTTTCCAAGCACGCCGTGATTGACTCCAAAGATATCTTTAAAGCGCTGATATCTTCCTGCATTGTACATAGTGAGTCTCCATTGGCTTTGACCAATTTGTTAATCCAGATGCGTCAGCTTGGGGCCAGACATATCCGGGATCGAATGATATCAGAGTAAGTAGGAACCTTTTAGTTTAAGACTGCAGAAGTCAGGATTCTTGACCATTGCCTTCCGGAGCTCAACTCTTACAGGTCCATCTTGCCCAAAGCCAGGCTCCGCCCCCAAATGTCATGATTTTTTGAAGAAGAATGTCTGGGGAGTGAGGAGGCATGCCTCTCTTTTTCTTACAGTTGTTGAATTGCTGAATCAAGCATTTTTCTGAGTTCTATTCATGCCCTGGGAGAGGTATAGCCATGGATTTCTCAGACTGTGGTTGAGAAATGCAGCACCAAACTAAAATCAGATGCATGTATATATCTATCTTGGCCCTCCCCAGACTCACACTGACTTTGACATGATTGCACCAGATATGTTTACATTTGGGGCTTTCTACATTGGCTCTGGGGACATCCATGTGATTTCCACATCTGAGTGGAGATTTTCAGACATGGAAAGCATGAATAGGGCTTCTAAAATGACCCTCATTAAGTTGTTTGTTTTTTTTAATTCATTTTCCGCACGTGGAAATGATTTTGCATACTCACATGTTTAAAAATTCTTTGTGAAGTTCTCTTAGGTTAGTATCAGGAACTATTTCTGCTAACCTCAGCTTATGACCTTGCTGGGAAGACTAGATGGACCATACTGGTCTTCATCTGCTGTCATATATTATGTTACTATGATCTTCCAGTGAGAAATGCTGGTTCTAAAAGGTCACCCCTAGGTGGAAATGTGGCAGGTTTGTCTTTACAATTTGTACCAGAATCAGTGACAACTGCTATATTGGTGGTTTCTTTTACTTTATAATAGGATTGTGAGGGACGTTTTGGAGGAGAGGTTTTTGGGTCAAATTATTTGAATGTTTCCTAATGTCTCATACCCTACCCAACAACGTAGATGACAATTCTAGAGATTGGTGCCACATTTACCTTAAATTATTATTAAATTATTTTGTGCAACCAAACAGCTAAAATCTTTTCTTTATGCCAGAAGGCCACAATCTGCTATGGATCTTGTTGAGTGATGCTGAGGAATTAATTGACAGTGTTTGAGTAGTTTGAATTTAAGAGATTGTAATTTAGATATTTTCTTTTGCTGATGAAGTGAACAATTTTGGTCCCCCCCTCTTTCAGTCCTTCAGTCTTTCATTTTTTCTTTTTTTTTTTAAATTTGGATTATGATATGACTCGCTTTGTAGTGTTAATTCTTATTAATGACGCCTGTTCACTTGGATTTATGTTATGAATGATTTTAAGGTAAGATTGTGTGTGTGTGTATTTATTGATTTATTTATTAGTGCTTATTTACCGCCTTTCGTGAATTAAAGCGGTTTACAAAGAACTTAAAACTGGTACCAGTTACATTTAACAGTGTTGACATAATTAACAAGATAAACTGGTAACGGTAACATTGTTGACATTATTGAGATAAACAGGCTAATACATAAAACAACTTAGCGTGAGTTATAGTTAACTTGGAGTGGGTGGGGGATAGGAAAAACAACTTAGGAGAATTGTTGGTTTACTTTTGTAATTGTTTATAAGTGAGCAGCAAGCTCTATGGAGGGATATAATTCATAACACAGGTACACTAAAAAAAATTTTTTTTAAACTGCCTCTAATGTTTCGATTGATTTTTACGTTTTTTGGTGCGCTGAATCCAAATCTGGTAACCAATTTGCTCCATCATGTACAGATTTTTTGCTACATTGGGGTTAGCAGTTTGAGGTGAACGTTTCAGATTGAGTGCGATCGAGATAAAAGTTTCTTGGATGAATTCTTTATACTAATTGTTTAGTAGTTATTCAAATAAGAATAAAGAAAATTGTAACAAGGCAGCAGATAAGAATAGAGTAATGTCAACAAAACACACTGTGATGGTAGCAAAATTGTCTGCACTTAAAACAGCCACATACATATGCACAAACATTGAGCATATAAGAGCGAGGTTAGACACAAAGCAAAGCAAAGAAATGTGCAAAAAATGTTGTACAGGTATGTATGTAAGAATAGAAAACGCAAACCGCACCATTGCAATACATGAAGACAAACACCCGATGGTGTGAAAATAAAATTCTAATAAATGAGATCCGACACTGTGGTAATAACTAGCAAATTTTTATTTCAAAGTTTAGTAAAAACACAATATTTGTCAACACAGTTTAGATTTTAAAGTCATTCTTGGGTCAATCAATCTCCTGGTGGGCCCGTTTCTTCTTCCCCCGAATGCTTCTCTTGGTGCGCTGCTTGGCGTATTTTTCATCTGGGGTTTCCCGCAGCAGCAACCAGCAGAAATCAGCCATCATAGTGGTGTTCCATCTTCCTTGGTACCTTCTCTCTGCGTCCTGGATGTCCTGGTGAAACCTTTCACCTTGTTCTTCACTGTACGCCCCCAAGTTTTCGGGAAAGTAGTTCACATGGGAGTGCAAGAAATGGACTTTCAGGCTCATGTTACAGCCTTGTTCTTTGAAGGCATTGAGCATCCTGGCAACAATATCCTTATAGTTCTTATCCCGCCTGTTCCCCAAGAATTTGAGAACAACATCCTTGAAGGAATCCCAGGCTTCTTTTTCCTTCTCAGACATCGTTTCAGCGAATGCTCCATCTGAAATGAGTTTCCTTATATCAGGGCCAACAAACACTCCTTCCTTTAGCTTTGCTTCAGAAAGTCGGGGAAACTTTGAGCAAAGGTACCGAAAGCACTCACCATCTTTTGGAAGGGACTTGATGAATTGCTTAATGAGACCCAACTTAATGTGGAGAGGTGGTAATAGAATTTTATCACGAGGTACCAAGCTCTCATGAAGAACATTTTTCTCACTGGGTCTCAAATACTCCCGAATTGGCCAGTCTTTTTTCCCCCAGTGTAGGTCGCGGGCCCGGCTATCCCACAAGCAAAGGAAGCAGGGATATTTGGTGAAACCGGATTGCTGCCCTAATAGCATGGATAGAATTTTAAAGTCTCCACAAATCATCCACTTATGCTCATCATAACGAATCTTCTGAAGAATCAGGGCCAAATTCTCGTATTTTTCTTGGAGAATAACAGAGTGAGCAATAGGAACTGAAGCGAATGTGTTGCCATTATGAAGAAGAACACCTTTTATGCTGTCTTTTGACGAATCAATGAACAGCCGCCATTCAGCAGGATCATACTTGAGTTTAAACTTTTCCATCACTCCGTATATATCGTTGCAAAATACCAAATCTTCCTCTTTGCTGAAATACTTCAAAAATTGTGTCTCGCGGTTGCGGTACCAATAAAAAGTTGTTCCTGGTGACAATAGATTTTTCTGTTTAAGCCGAGAACCTAGCAGTTGGGCAGCATCTTTGGGGAGTCCTAAATCCCGGACTAAATCATTCAATTCAGCTTGAGAGAAAAGTTCAGGTTTCGGATCTGGTTCAGTTTCAAACTCGGAAGTACTGGACTCATCGGGAAAAGCCATCTGATGAGTCTCATCATGATCAGAACTGTCCACACAAATATGATCCAAAGATTTTGGTGGTTCAGGCACAGGTACTTCGTTGCTATGAGGCATAGGCCTAATTGCTGAGGGAAGGTTGGGGTAACTTATTACGTTCTTATTTTTTAAGTTGTATCCCTGCACAATGCAAGAGCAAAAATAGCAGTCACTGCTGTGGTCTCTTTGTTCACGCCACATCATAGGTATTCCGAAACGAAATGCTTGTTTTTTACCTTTCATCCATAAGCGTAGATCTTCCTCACATGTCTTGCACACTTTGTGAGGAGCCCACGGTTTGTCTTGATCGCCTAACTTCAAACCGAAATAGGCGAAATATACTTTTTTAATAAATGCAGAAATGTTCCTCTGCCGCTTTTTCACGGTATATTCCCCACAAATAAAACAAAAACTGTCCAGAGAGTTGATGCAACCTCTGGCTCTGTGAGCCATCACAAATACACAGCACTGCAAACTACAACTGTAGTGAACCACTTCGGAATAAAGCTGGATTACGACTGAGCAAACAAAAGGTAATAATGAACTTGCAAGAAACTGAAATTTGACAGGAACGTTCATGTCGCAACCACCGTGTTTGAGCGAGCGAACGAGGCGAGGCGAACAGGAAAGAACATGGCCAGCGCGAGTACTGGATTTAGCCCCCCGCCTCCCAATTGTCCTGTTAATGTATAAAATGAATACAAAACACTCTAAAATATCATGAGGGAGTGTTTCTAGTTAGTTAACCATTACAACCTCTATTTTGGGCCAAGAAAATAAACTGCAGTCGGCTAAAAAGAAATTATGTGAACATTCCTTATATGGGTAAGAAATCTAATTTTGCAAGAAAACGTGACGTGATGGAACATTTTGGCTATTTTTCCTGGATTCAGCACCCCAAAATCTATAGGAATCAGTTGCAAAACTGGAGGCAGTTTTTTGGTAGTGTACCTGTGTAATTATCATCATGTAGGGGGGATTTGAATAATGTTTGATAGAACAGGCTGTAAGCATTGACTGTTCTGTGGAGTTTTCTTTAATTAATTAATTCACAAACGTGTTCATTGAACAAATAAGTTTTTAACTGTTTGCGGAAGGCTACTGGGTCCTTGGTGGCTCGTGTGTGTATGTATGTGTATATATGTGTATATCAGAATAGCTGCCGTGAATGCTGCAGTTCCTGTGATGTTCATCTTGCTGTGCTGAGCTGCATTTCTCTGCTGTTCTTGAGCTAAGTTTCTTCAGCTTTTCTGTTCTATCTACTAATTTATTTAGTTATTTATTTTATTTATTTGCAGATATTTTTATACCGCCTCTTCCAGAGATCAAGGGTGGTTTACATTGTAACAATTAAACTAGAATGATTACATGGAACAATATTCTGATTATAGCTGTTTTTCACCACATACTGTAATACTGCCTTTTGGGGTTTTCTTTGAGTCTTTTTTGCTTTTTGTGCTGTTTGACTCAGTTCCCCGCTATAGAGATTTTTTTCTGACTGCTGATGTCTTTTTGAGCATAGTCGATCGCTTAGGCACCGTTGAGGCATTGCTTGTGACTGGTTTGCCATTCGACTGACTCATCCTCTCTGCTTAGGTTTGCAGAAGGGTTGGCTGAGGTCTTTTTTTTTCCTCTATAATATTTTTGTTTTGTTTAGTTTAGCTGGTATTTAGTTGGTGTCCTTCTAGAAACTCTCAGGTTTAGCCTGGTTTTGCTTTTTTGTTTTTTATTATTTTTTTTTTTTGCGCCTTGTTGGTAGTCTTTTCATCATTTTTTTTCTTATTTTATAAGCCATTTTTAAGCCCTTGATTGGGCATGAGTAAGATATCAAGTATATGCAAACAAATAATGTTGGCTGGAAGGAACAAGGACACTGGAAGAGGACCAATATGGCACTAAGATTGACTAGAATGCCCTAAATCACCTGAAGAGAGCTTACACAGCAAGAAGACAGTTTGGAAGACACTAAGGAACCAGAAGAGAGCCAAGACAGCATGAAGATCAGTTGGAATGCCCTAAAGTACCTGTAGAGTGCCAGTACTGCTGCAAGACAGACTTGAAATCACAACACCACCTAAAGAGAGTCAACACAGCATCAACATTAACTGCAAGGTGCTAAGATACCTAAAGAGGACCAACACAGTAGCAAGATTAACAAGGTCCTAAAAAACCCAGAGAGCAGCAGAAAACCACCGCAATTAACTGTAAGATCCTAAACGTACCAAGAGGACCAGCACAACACCACAATCAGCTACAAGGTCCTCAGAAGCTGTGAGAGGACAAGCAAAGCACATTGATTGGTTCTAAGGCCCTAAATAATGCAAGAGGACAAGCATACCATCAAGATTGCAATAAAAACCTAAAATATTCGAAGGGAACCAACATTGCACCAGTATTGGCTGCAAGGCTCTAAAACATACCAGGAAGTCCAGCACATAAACAAGATGGATTGCAAGGCCCTAGAACTAGCCTAGAGGACCAACAGAAGAGCAACTCAAAGAGCTGCAAAGCCCTAAAACACTCAGAGGACCAGCATGGCACCTTGATTAATTGTAATTAATTGTAGAAACCATCATAAAGAATAAAATTGCTCAGCATGTAGATAGTCATGGCCTAATGGGAGACAGCCAACATGGCTTTAGACAAGGAAGATCTTGTCTTACTAATCTGTTATGTTTTTTTGAAAGTGTGAATAAACAGGTGGACAAAGGCGAGTCGGTTGATATAGTGTATCTGGACTTTCAGAAAGCCTTTGACAAGGTCCCTCAGAGACTTTTGGCAAAACTAAAGAGTCATGGGTTAGGAGGCAGTGTACTACTGTGAATCAGGAACAGGTTAAAAGATAGAAATCAGAGGGTTGGGCTAAATGGCCAATTTTCCCAACGGAGAAAGGTGAATAGTGGTGTACCCCAGGGATCTGTGCTGGGTTTGCTGCTTTTTGACATATTCATAAATGACCTGGAAAGTGGAATAACGAGTGAGGTTATCAAATTTGCAGATGACACAAAACTATTTAAAGTTGTTAAAACCCAAGAGGATTGTGGAAAATTGCAAGAGGATCTTGATAAATTGGAAGACTGGGCATCAAAATGGCAGATGAAATTTAATGTGGACAAGTGCAAAGTTATGCACCTAGGGAAGAACAACCCAAACTATGGTTACACAGTGCAAGGTTCCACATTAGGAACCACCACCCAGGAAAAAGATTTAGGCATCATTGTGGATAACATGTTAAAACCCTTGGCCCAGTGTGCAGCGGCAGCCAAGAGAGCAAATAGAATGCTAGGTATCATAAGGAAAGGAATGGAAAATAAAACAAAAGATATTATAATGCCTCTATACCGTTCCATGGTGAGACCGCACCTTGAATATTGTGTGCAATTCTGGTCGCCGTATCTTAAAAAGGATATAGCGTTATTAGAAAAGGTTCAGAGAAGAGCCACCAAAATGGTAAAGGGGATGGAAGGA
Organism: Ichthyophis bannanicus; assembly: GCA_033557465.1. Classification (NCBI taxonomy): domain Eukaryota; kingdom Metazoa; phylum Chordata; class Amphibia; order Gymnophiona; family Ichthyophiidae; genus Ichthyophis; species Ichthyophis bannanicus. Next base: position 539,739,586 of record CM066036.1, on the reverse strand, counting down.
TACTCCTATGAAGAAAGGCTAAAAAGGTTAGGGCTCTTTAACCTGGAAAAGAGACGGTTGAGGGGAGATATGATAGAAGTCTATAAATTAATGAACGGAGTGGAACGGGTAAACGTAGATCGATTGTTTACGTTATCAGAATACAGAAAGACTAGGGGACATGCAATGAAGCTACAGGGTAAAATATTTAAGACTAATAAAAGAAAATATTTTTTCACTCAACGTGTAATCAAACTCTGGAATTTGTTACCGGAGGATGTAGTAAAGGCCGTTAGTGTAGCTGGGTTTAAAAAAGGTTTGGACAAGTTCCTGGAGGAAAGGTCCATAAACCATTATTAAGAAGGGACCCAGGATATCAATGCTTGACCCAGTACAAGCATTGCAGAACCTGTGTCTTTTGGGAAAACTGCTAGGTACATATGACCTAGATTGGCCACTGTTGGAAACAGGATACTGGGCTTGATGGACCTTGGTCTGACCCAGTATGGCATATCTTATGTTCTTATGTAAGATTCATAAGCATGCCAGTGGGCAAACACTGCTCCTAGAGCATTCATGAACTGCTCAGATCATATGCTGAGGGATTTAAAATAAGAATAAGATGATGCCCCGTGGTGAAGGCTTGAAAAGCAGTAGGAGTAGGACTGCAGCATTAGCGGTGACAGCTCAGAAGAGCTGAAGGATACTAATGCAGCAGCAAGATAGGCTAGAAGCCCTTATAATGAAAGGCTAACAATTCTAGCAGAGGAATACGGTATAGTAATGGATGGTGGATAAGAGGGCAATCTGTCGTCCCATGTTAGCTGTGGTTGAATCAGTTAGCAGGATGACTAGGTGGGTGTCCCATCCTCCGTCAGTGCTGCATGCACATCCCTCCTGAGAGAAGTACTAAGGATGAACCTCCCAAGAAGTACAATAATGGAAATTTGGACATAACATTGAAGAGGGAGGTCAAGGTTCGTTGATGGTGGTAAGATGGTAGCATTCCCAAACAGTGCACAGAGTTCAGTTTATTCCAAACTCAAGTAGTTAAGAGCTGCCTGCTAAAGTGGGTGGAAGAACACCCAAAGAGCTGTAGAATGATAACCCAAAGGCACCCACAAAGATACAAAGCAGGAGGATGATGAGGAGTGACTCAAAAGAAACCAAAGCACACTGGTCGTAGAGCAACATAGCAGCAGTGGTGCCATGAATCATCCAAATCACCAGGGGATGGGCAAAGGGTAACAACAAAGCTCAAGGTATGAACAAGGCCAGCCCAAGGGTTTCTGCTATCCAAGGCAGAAACTCTGGACTCACCGCCCCCCACCCCACTGACATCGCCTCCCCAGCTGCCGCCCCCCCCCCCTCCCCAGCTACCACCAATTCCGTCTCGGGAAGGGGAGGTGGGCAGTGGCAGTATTTTCAAAAGTGGTGTTCTACTACCACCCACCCATACTGCTGCTGCTGCCCACCCGGGACAGCCACTTAGCTCGCCTAGTGGATGGGCCAGCCCTGGATATGAGAGCAATGCCAACACAATAATGCATGCTGGAGTGGCAGAGAGAGAGGCAAGGGAAAAGGAGGGGTTTTTTTTTTCAGTTTTGCCATTTGGGCCTAAAGGGATTCACTACAAATATGTATTTTGTTTAATGTAAACCGCACTAATGTCAAATAGCGCGGTATATAAGAGCTGTTAAATAAATAAATAAATAGCAGGCCACAGAGCAGCTGTGCAGGAAGATGACATGGCAGCTGAGCAATATAGAAGGGATTTAGATCTGAAGAGCCGAACCAACAATGAAGGGGCAAGCTGTGACAGAATCGGCAGCATGCTGAAACTTTATAATTATTTTTGTTTCAATTGCTTTATGTTTTTGTTTTTTGCTTTATATATATATTTTTTATTTCTTGTTTTTTTTCTTTAAAGTTTTGGCATGGGAGGCTGAAAGGTAGCCACTGGAAATAGGAACCATCCCACAGAGCCTGCAGTGGAAACTGTCAAAAACATAGCTAGACACTGAAGGCAGAGGGTATGGGAAACTACTCCTCAGTAGAACTCTATATTCTCCAGGACCAAGCAGGAAGTCAGTCCTCACATATGGGTGACGTCGGCGCCGACGGAGCCCTCGCGGAGCAATTTTCCCCAGCTTTCAAAGAAAGCCTTTGGGAATTGCAGCGCGCATGCGCGGTCCCCTTCCCGCCCAAGGGTGCCATCTTAGCCAGTCTTCTTTTTTCCGCGGAGCCCTACAGACGTGGTCTTCCAGTCCCCGCAGAAAAAGTTGATTTCTTCATTTATTTTCTTTTTTTTTTTAAACTTTTATTTTCATTTTGCAACAAACAAAAGAAACAACACACCAAAGGAGACAAAACAAGTATACAATAAGGAAAAGTAAACCCAATTACCCCCCACCCCCATGCTTCTTCTCTAGCCGATTATGTCAACATGTGAGCGCTTCCTAACAACAGTGATTGTACATCAAAACTATCAAAAGAGTAGCTACAATACTGAATGATACAGAATGATCATGGGACAGAGATATATACAAATTTAGACAGTCAGATGAGAGCATTTAGCAGAATGTACATAGTCATTGAGCATCTTCCATTTAGACCGATGATGAGGAGTCTGAACGGGGGAGGCAAACATACGAGGTATTTGTTCATATTTACTGTAGAGACAGACATGATTCCACCATTCATTGGGGCTCAGATGGGAGCTATTTTTCCAGTATTTCGTAATTAGAGAAATAGCAATGCCAAGCATAAAGTCCAAAAGGAAGTAAGCCGTTTTTGGAAGAGAGGGGATCCCCGCAGCTGAGCGAAGTCCCACTATCCTCCAAGAAAGGGGCTCTTGAAAGTGCAAAGTAGACTGGATACGACCCCAGACCCGACGCCAGTAATACTGTAGTGCGGGACATTCATACATAACATGAGGTAGTGAACCAATGGCCGCATGGTCCAACAACTATTGCCCTGAGTAGTGTTCCATTTGGCTAATCTGTCAGGAGTGTAAAAACACCGGTGGGCTAGGAAGAAGAGTGTCTGAGTGAGTGAGGCGGATCGGGAAACCCGTGTCACTCTACTCCAGACAAGGCTCCATTGCTCCGGGGTCAAAGTCACATGCAGTTCTCTCTCCCATGCTTTCTGCGCTATAGGGGTATCTCTAGTTATAGCATTACATAGGGTTTTGTAAAAATTGGATGCTACACCCGGTGAACTACCGATAGATCGGATAGTCTCCGACCAACCTTGTGTAGGGGATGCCGATGGCGGGAGCACCTTAGCACTCCGAAGGCAATGCTGAAGTTGCACCAACTGAAAGTAGTGTTTCGCTGGGAGACCAAATTCAATTTGCAATTCACTAAAAGTTTTCCAGCGACCATTATGGAACAACTGGCTAGGAATCCAAATGCCCCTAGTGTACCAGGGGCTCCACGCCATCGGCTTATTTTGTATTCGAAATCGAGTATTGTACCAAAGCGGGAGCCTGTCTAACGGACAGAGTCGGGAGTCTAGAGATTGCATAAGAGTATTAAAGGCACCTAAAGTGTCTAAAAGCATTGGTGGATAGTGGGAGTCTGATGGGAGAGTCATACCAGGGAGAAAAGTAAGAGGAATCGGTTTGCAAAGGTCCTCTTCTATGTCTAGCCACACAGGTCTACTCGGTACTAGATCTTCCAGCCAACGAGCGCCTTGTTTGAGAAGAAAAGATTGATGGTACTTCAGGAAATCTGGGAATCTGACACCCCCATTTTCCTTATCTGCTTGCAGCTTATGTTTCGCTATCCTAGGTGTCTTGTTTTGCCATAAGTATCTAGTCAGAAGGCCCTCTATATCTTTATATGTATGTCGAGGTAAGAGACAGGGCAACATTTCTAAAATATAATTCACTTTCGGAACAATCATCATTTTTATGGTTTCTAGGCGACCCCACCAGGTAAGTGTTAAAGGGGTCCAGCGGTGAGTAAGCGCCCGGACTTTAGAGGTTAAGTCTTTGGCATTGAAGGAGATAGTGTCCTCCAAAGGAGAACAATAGTGAACCCCAAGGTATTTGACCATGCGAGGTTGCCATAAAAAGGGGAAGGGTTGCATATCTGCCTGATGGAGCAAAGGATTTAAAGGAAAGGCTACCGACTTGGTCCAATTTATCTTATAACCGGACAGTTGTGAGTATTTACCAATTTGCTCTAGGACAGCCGGTACTGAGTCTATAGAGACAAAAAGCATAAGGTCATCAGCATACGCTGAAATTTTGATTTCCCTATGGGAGAAGGGGACTCCATGAATCTCCTCCGATTGCCGGATTAGTAAAGCCAAGGGTTCGAGTGCAAGATCGAAAAGAAGTGGAGACAGTGGGCATCCCTGGCGAGTACCGCGTTGGAGGGGAAAAGGCTGAGACTTTAAAGCATTGGCACATATACTGGCTGAAGGCTGTGCGTACATGGTGCGGAGACAACGGAGAAAACCTTCCCCGAATCCGTACCAGCGGAGGACTGCAAACAGGAAGGGCCACTCTAAACGATCAAAGGCCTTCTCAGCATCAAGGGAGAGGCCGACAAATGGGCGATCAAGATTAACTGCGGCAGTCAGTACATGACATAGAGTCCGAGCATTGTCAGCAGTTGATCTACCAGGAATGAAACCGCATTGATCTGGGTGTATTAAGGTAGACATCCTATCAGAGAGCCGGGTGGAGAGAATGGTGGCAAATATTTTATAGTCCGCGTTTAGGAGGGAAATTGGACGATAATTAGCTGTTAGTTGCGGGTCTCTCCCCTCTTTCTCAAAAACTACTACATTCGCCATTGAAAAGGACCCAGAAGGGGAACCCTCCTCGGCCAGAGCAGAAAAATAAAGTTTCAAGACTGGGGCTAAGTCATCGTGAAAGGTTTTGTAGAATTCAGCAGGGAGACCGTCTGGGCCTGCGACTCGACCTGAGGCACATTTCTTGATAGCAGAATGAATTTCTGACAGAGTAAATGGTTTGTCCATGGCCACTCTATCTTCGTCGGATAGGGTCGGTCTTTGTACCCCGGAAAGTAAGCGTTCAAATACTTCTGGCTCAAAATCACATTCAGATTGATAAAGCCGAGTATAAAAATCACGAAAGAGTTCTAAGATTTCTGTATCTTTAGTGACCAAGCCCCCCCCCCGACGGATTACGGAGGGCGGTAACACGCTTGGCTTCTTTTTGACCTTTTAGGGAATTTGCTAATAATTTGCCAGCACGGTTATTTTCCCGGTAATATATCCCTTGTTGTGATTCAATATTTTTAACAGCAGCAGTGTACAAAAGCTGATTGTATTGAAAACGCAAGCGTTGTAAACGGAGTAAAATACATGGGTCAGTACGGGACGTGAGGAGACGCTCCCCAGCTTGTATCTGCTGCTCTAGAATCAGTAAGTGCTGCTTTCTTTGTTTCCCCTGCCGAATTTGATAGCTAGTTATAGTTGCACGGATAGATGCTTTAAAACCCTCCCACCAAGCCCAGCTCGCTGTGTCATGGGGTGAGTTAAAATGAAAATAATCTTGGATAGCGGCCTTTATATCAACCTGAAAGTCTTTTTGACCTAGTAGGGATCTATCAAAAAACCAAGCTCGGGGAGAATCGTCCCGCGCAGTAATATGTAATGATAAAGATATGGCAGCATGATCTGAAATATGGAGAGGATGAATCCTAGCCGTGTCCACTTGAGAGATCAGTGCTTTGGAAATGAGAAAGAAATCTATTCTAGATTGGGAGTGATGGGGGGCAGAAAAAAAAAGTAAACTCTAAGTCGGAGGGGTGAAGCAGCCTCCATATATCCACCAGCGCAAGATCTTGCATCAGAGCTGTAAGGGTAGCAAGACTCTTGGGTGGACTACTCGTTCTGGGCGGCTGTCTATCTATCAAAGGGTCTAACACTTGATTAAAATCACCACCAAGTATTAATGGAGTATTGGCAGAGGCCTGTGCCAACTGCGCAATACTTGCATAGTAAGCAGGGTTGTCCACATTCGGAGCATAAATGCAAATACACGTGAATTCACTATCTCCAACCTTAAGGTGTACACGGGCCCATCTACCCTCCTTGTCAGCGCTAGTATCAATTATAGTAGCTTGCAAAGACTTCTTAACCAGAATGGCTACCCCGCACCGTTTGGAAACGGCGGGAGAATAGGCAGCCACCATGTAAGGCTTAGCATTGAGTTTCAGTGTTTCAGCAGAGTTTAGATGCGTTTCCTGAAGAAACACTAAATCAGCATGCTCATGGCTAAGATAGCTAAGGATTTTCTTTCTTTTGATTGGACTATTAATGCCTTTTACGTTGAGTGATAAGATTTTACATAAGGCCATTCAGAAAAGTTAAAAATTCTGAGCATGATAACGCACATAATTTCACAATGTCCCTCATATTGACTGTATCTGGCTGTACACATGACATAAAAGAAACTAAGCTAATATAATACAATGAAGCGCCCCACATTAAAAAAGAAAACCCGCAGTGCGGTAGAGAAGAAGCAGAACCCCAGAAATTACTGGCGACCATGTGTCTGCGGGGAGAAACCCCAGAGAAGGCCGCTATTGAAAAAACACATAACCTGTAGGACTGTGCATGCTCCGAATCCGACCGAGGCACACATCATGGAGGGATAGGAGACCAAAAAAGTCATATAGAGAAAGAAAGAAAGTCCAGGCAGTCTCTGCGTTTGACTATGACCGCCGCATCGGGCCCTTCAAAATGGCGGACAGAGCCGGCAAATAAAAGTCCAAGTTTTGGATTAGCGCATCTGCTCTGCTTCTTTGGAGTCTAAAAATGTTGATAGTAGATCAGGATCTTCGAATGTCCTGGTTTGGTTGTGGAGGGTCACTCGGAGCTTCGCTGGATACAACAGGCCGAAGCGAGCCTGTAGCTGTTGAAGTCGAGGGCGAAAAGCAAGGAGTTTCTTCCGACGGTCTACGGTAGGCTTTGCCAAATCAGGGAAGAAGGAGACTTTGTGACCTTCAAAGTCCAAATGATGATTCGCCCGGGCAGCATTTAAGATTTGTTCCACTTGTTGATATCGTAGCAAGCGAAAGATAATAGGCCGGGGGGTCGTTCGGTTGAGCGCCATGTGGGTAGGAACACGATGTGCACGATCGATTTCCAGTTCTCTATGAAAAGTGATCTTCAGCAAGGAGGGAAGAGTTTTGAGCAGGAATTCTCTTATATCTCCTGCTTCCACCCCCTCCGGTATTCCAATGAGCCTCACATTGTTGCGACGGGCTCGATTATTACTATCTTCTAACTCCTTTTGAAGATTCTGTATCTGGCGCTCAGCCTTGTCCAGTTTGCCCAAGCGCTCCTCGTGCGAGTCGAGGACCCCCGCCATGTTGTCCTGCCGTAACGAGAGACTTTCAAGTCGGTCCTGGAGCACTCCAAAGTCTTCTCGCAGGGCTCGAAGCGCTTCTCCATTGGACTGCACCAATTCCTTCACGCCGCGTATTTCCTCTAAAATCTCCAGGTGCATTTCGGGGTTTTCACGAAATGGAGCCATCTTCTGTGGGGAGGACACCTCTGTTTTGGAGCGTTTTCCGTGAGAAGAAGAAGGAGACCCGAAATCCAAGCGCGCTGGTTTATGGGCCGCCATCCCCCCCGAGGTACCCCGGTCAGCTCGGAGCGAAATAGTAAGTTTGTATAGGTATTAAGTCAGGATTCTAAGTAGGCCTCTCGGGAGCTTCAGCGCAAAGCGTCTTACCCGCTGGACATCAGGCTCCGCCCCCCATCTTCATTTATTTTCTATTTTTTCTTCGGTTCGACGCCGGTCTCTTTCCTGCCCGGACTCGCGACGCCGTTGCGAGTCCTTTTCTTATTTTTCGGTTTTTCTGATTTTTCTTGTCAGTTTCGTTTTCGGTTTTTCGCTGGCAGCCCGGTCCTTTGACCTTGCAGGAGCCCTTTTTCCCCCGATGGCTGCCAGTGGCTTCAAAAGGTGTGTTCAGTGTGACAGAAATATGTCTCTCACTGACACACACGATCATTGCCTCCGCTGCCTCGGCCCAGATCACGAGGAACTGATCTGTGGGGCCTGCAGCAAAATGTCCTCCAAAGCTTTACGGAGTCGGCGGCATCAGCGGGAAAGAATCTTCGCAGATCCCACCCGTACCCGGACCTCGTCGGAGGCCTCGGCGTCCAGAGGTTCCAGCTCTGAGCATCGCCGGAGTTCCTCCGACAGAGGTTCTTCCTCGGGGAATCATCATCGGAAGACGAAACCCGCGAGGGCGGCGTCGGTGGACGCTCCTGGTTCCGCGAGGGCCAGGTCGCATAGCCCCGATAGCCGTCCCGGGTCTTTGGAGCAGGATCGTCTCATGAAGCGACCTCGTCTGGAATCGGAATCGCCTGCTCGGGTAAGTCCTGTAGTCCTCCTGGACTCGCCTCCGAGGGATCTGACGTCGGGCCCGACGCCGTCGGGGCCCGAGTCGGGGGCTGCTGGGTCACCTGAGGTCGGACTCAGGTTGACGGCCTTGGAGAGCAGCCTGGCTGCCTTCATGGACCAGCAGCGGGCACTGATCGCTAGCCTCGCTGGCGCCTCTGCTCTGGCCGCCGGGACGTCGACGTCTAAGTCGACCCCGGAGACCAAGCCGATCCTCGAGTCCATGCGGGCTCGAGTCGATCCCCGGTCGAGGTCTCCCTCGGCCTCCCGTTCGGGACAGAGGTCGTCGACGCCGACTCCCTCGGCGTCGGGGCAGCCGACGCCTACGCCCGCCCGAACCGACCCCACCGATTCCTCCTCGGAGTCGGCCTGGGAATCTGAAGTGGAAGAGTCACCTGATTCCTTTCGGACTCGGTGTGTCCCCTCGGACTCCCCTGAGTCCGAACCTCGGAAGCAGTCCCCCCCGGAGGATGCCCGGTTCTCGGACTTCGTCAGGGATATGGCCAAGGCTTTGGCCTTCCCTGCGGATCCCGAGGAGGAGCCTCGAGCCGAAGAACTCGACGCCCTCCAGTATGACTCTCCAGCGAAGGAGCACTTTACTGTATCGGTTCCTCCCATGCTGGAACGACTACTCTTCCGCATGTGGGAGAGTCCGGCATCGTCGCCGGTATTAAGCAAGCGGGTCGATTCCATCTATCGAGTCCGCAAGAGCCCGGGCTTCCAGAAAGCACAGCTACCGCACCATTCCATGGTGGTGGAATCGGCCATGCATAGGCTCAAGAGCCAGAAGATGCACTCCTCGGTGCCTCCCGGCAGGGAGGCCCGCAACCTGGATGGCCTCGGTAAGAAGTGTTTCCAAGGCTCTATGCTTGCTTGTCGGGTCCAGACCTACCAGCTCTACATGGGCATGTACCTTAGAGACCTGGCTAAGGAGATAGCCGGATTCTCTGCTGGACTTTCCGAGGAACCTTTGCGGAGGTTCCTAGCCTTGTCCACTGGAATTCGAGAATGCTTCAAATTCATTTCTCGAGCAGCCTATGATGGCTTTGAAGCATCGGCTCGAGTGGCCGCAGCCGGCATCGGTGCCCGCCGACAGGCTTGGCTTCAGTCGTCTGACCTTGAACCCTGGGTGCAGGACAAGTTGGTCGATGTCCCCTGCCGAGGTGAGAACCTATTTGGCAAGCCCATGGCTGAGAAGGCTGCGCAAATCGAGACGGAGACTCTCACCAGAACAAGGCTCTCTAGAAAGACCTCTGCCCCTTCCCAAAAGAAGAAGGGCTCGGGAAAAAAGTCCTTTTACCCGAGGAAGGCGGCTGCCTATAAACACTACCCTCAGTATCAAGCCTCCTCAGCTCCCCAACAGGGTCAGCAGGCCAAGGGACGGGGTAACGGGTCCCGTAGGCAGCAAGCCCCCAAGCCTGCACCACCGGCCCCTGCTCAGCAGGGTGGGGGTTTTTGACTTCATCGACATAGCCTCTCCCCCTCAGCTGGTTTCTCCCAGCACAGGAGGCCGGCTGGTCCACTTTGCCCACAGGTGGTCCAACATCACATCAGATGCCTGGGTGCTTCATGTTGTGCGAGAAGGCTATCTTCTCCACTTCCACCAGGTCCCTCCCTCCTATTTTCCGGGAGAGCCTCCACGACTCCCTCTGCACAGGGACTTACTCCTTCAGGAGTTAGCAAGTCTTCTTCAGGAACAGGCTGTGGAACCGGTGCCCCACCACCTGAGAGGTCAAGGCTTTTATTCCAGGTATTTCCTAATACCAAAAAGAACAGGAGGCCTCAGACCCATCCTGGACTTGCGCAACCTCAACAAGTTCCTCGTGAGGGAGAAGTTCAAGATGCTTACCCTTGGAATCCTTCTGCCCTACCTCCAGCAGGGAGATTGGCTATGCTCCTTGGATCTAAAGTATGCCTACACGCACATCCTCATCCACCCAAGCCACCGCCAATACCTAAGGTTTGTGGTGGCAGGAAATCATTACCAGTACAGAGTACTGCCCTTTGGCCTATCCTCCGCACCACGAGTCTTCACAAAATGTCTCGCGGTGGTGGCGGCTTATCTCCGGCTTCAGGGCCTCTATGTCTTTCCTTACCTAGACGACTGGCTCATCAGAGCATCGTCCTCTCAAGAGATCACACAAGCCACGCACCGCACTGTGACTCTTCTCCAGTACTTGGGCTTTGTCGTAAACTTCGCAAAGTCCACTTTGCTCCCCTCGCAAGATCTCGAGTTCATCGGCGCAAGATTGCACACTCTTCAGGCGCGAGCTTTCCTGCCTCTCGACAGAGCTCAGCGGCTCATGGACCTAGCCAGCCGTTTTCGCAGCCAGTCCCTGGTCTCGGCCAGGCACTTTCTGAGACTACTCGGCCATATGGCTTCCACCGTCCACGTGACCCCCAACGCCCGCCTGAATATGCGGCCTGCTCAGTGGTGCCTTCGCAAGCAGTGGCAACAAGCCACGGGCAGCCTCGCCGACTTAGTGCAGATCTCCGGCCCGCTGGCCTCTTCTCTGCAGTGGTGGCTTCATCAGCCGAACCTGGTACTCGGAATGCTTTTTCAATCTCCTCCGCCTGCTCAAGTACTGACGACCGATGCTTCTCTCCTGGGATGGGGAGCGCATTGCCAAGGGGCATGTACTCAAGGTCTCTGGACCTCGTGGGAATCTGCGCAGCAGATCAACTTCCTGGAGCTCAGAGCAATCCGTCTGGCTCTCAAGGCTTTCTCCCACCTGACTTCTCGCCGGTCCGTCCTTGTCCAGACGGACAATCAAGTTGCCATGTTCTACGTGAACAAACAGGGGGGCACGGGCTCCTTCCTTCTCTGTCGGGAAGCGCAGAGGCTCTGCTCTTGGGCCGTCAGCCGCGGCATTCTTCTCAAGGCAGTTTATCTCCCAGGCCAAGAAAATTGCCTGGCGGACAAACTCAGCAGAATCCTCCAGCCGCACGAGTGGCGACTGGATCCCTTGGTAGTTCAGAAACTTTTTCTGAAGTGGGGCCTCCCCACGCTGGATCTTTTTGCCAGTCCTCTCAACCGGCAACTTCCTCGTTTCTGCTCTCGGCAGCCGCATCCCCTCCGAGTAGCGGCGGATGCTTTTCTGCTCTCATGGTCGAAAAGCCTTCTGTATGCCTTTCCTCCCATACCGCTAATCTCTCGAACTCTTTTCAAGGTTCTCCGAGACAAAGCTTCCATGATCCTGATAGCTCCTCGGTGGCCCAGACAGCCGTGGTTTCCACTCCTGCTGCAATTGGCGGTGGAGGCTCCGTTCCCTCTGGGTTTTCAACCAGATCTCCTAACACAGGATCAGGGGTCCCTGCTACACCCCAACCTCAGATCTCTACATCTGATGGCCTGGCTGCTGAAAGGGTAGTCCTTGCTCCCCTTCTACTGCCGGCAGAGGTGGAAGAGGTCGTCCTAGCTTCCCGGTGACCTTCTACCCGCAAATGCTACGCCCTTAAATGGCGTCGTTTTTTCCGTTTGGTGTACCCAGCAGTCTCTGGATCCCTTCTCCTGCTCGGTGTCAGTGGTCTTGCAGTACTTGCTCTACCTCTCTAATCTTGGACTTAAGTCCAACTCCGTCAAGGTTCACCTCAGTGCTCTTTCAGCACATCATGTGCCAGTGGACGGCAGACCTCTTTCCAACGACCCTCTCGTGGCAAGGTTTCTCCGAGGTCTCCTTCTCCTTAAACCACCTCTGCGCCCGCCAGCGCCTGACTGGGATCTGAATGTGGTTTTGCAGTGGATCACCTGTCCGCCTTTTGAACCTATGGCTACCTGTCCTCTCCGTTTTCTTTCTTGGAAAACCTTATTCTTGATAGCCCTCACTTCCGCTAGACGCGTAAGTGAACTACAGGCCCTCGTGTCTGATCACCCTTACACTCGGTTCTACAAAAATAGGGTAGTCCTACGGACTCACCCTAAATTTCTTCCAAAAGTGGTCTCCCCTTTTCACATTAATCAGGAGGTGGTACTTCCGACCTTCTTTCCCAGGCCACACTCCAGCCGAGCTGAAATGGTCCTGCATACCCTGGACTGTAGAAGGGCGTTGAACTTCTACCTTGACCGTACGCGGGAGCACCGCAAAGCTGCTCAGCTCTTCGTGTCTTTTGACCCCAATAAATTGGGGCTCCCTGTCTCCAAGCGTACTCTGTCCATCTGGGTTGCTGACTGTATCGCTTGGGCTTATGGAGCAGCCGGACTCTCGTTAGAAAGTCGGGTCACGGCTCATTGTGTTCGGGCGAAGGCTACGTCAGTGGCTTACCTCCGCTCTGTTCCATTGGCAGACATCTGCCGGGCCGCTACTTGGTCTTCGAGCCACACTTTTGCGGTCCATTACTGCCTCGAGAGGGAGTCCCGCAGGGACAGTGCTTTCGGACAGGCAGTACTCCGAAATCTCTTCGAGGTTTGAGCAACTCCTACCCTCCATCCCGGATGTTGGGCTACCGGTGGGTAATAATTCTGTGAAGATTCCTTCCTTCTGTGCTGCTGAGCTAGAGGGAGCTCATTTTTGTGCTTAGGGTCTCCGGTAGCCTTAAGCTTGGGAGTCCCATATGTGAGGACTGACTTCCTGCTTGGTCCTGGAGAAAGCGTAGTTACTCACCTGTAACAGGTGTTCTCCAGGAGCAGCAGGAATCAGTCCTCACAACCCTCCCTCCTCCCCTTGGAGTTGCAATCATCTGCTTTAGTTTTTTTTTGCAAATTTTTATGCTGTCTTTTAGCTATGTCATCTGACTGGCTAAGATGGCACCCTTGGGCGGGAAGGGGACCGCGCATGCGCGCTGCAATTCCCAAAGGCTTTCTTTGAAAGCTGGGGAAAATTGCTCCGCGAGGGCTCCGTCGGCGCCGACGTCACCCATATGTGAGGACTGATTCCTGCTGCTCCTGGAGAACACCTGTTACAGGTGAGTAACTACGCTCTCCTTCCTCTTCCCAGTCACATGAAAATGAATGGAAACCAAACAAGAGGAGGTCTGTATTCAGAAACACCAGTTTTTCCATCAACTCCTGTGCTAGCTATAAACGATAGAGATCCACAATATCCCCTGCCATGGAGAATATACATTCACTGGGCACACTGGTTGGAGAGCAGGACAGAAAGTGCTGCATCCAGGTTTGGCCACACTGTCCACTTGTGTGCCCAGTATACCAAGGGATCTGTGTGCATGGGCTTGGTGTGTCACTGAAATCTATGCAGGAGTCTGAATTGGGGGAAACTGATCTCTGATGCTTAACACTTGAGCTAAGGACTTGATCACCAAATATTTTCCCATGCGGCAGGGGAGGGGGGGTGGATGGAGTGGTATATGAGACAGTAGTGCTCTGGTTACCAGTACTGCTAATCATTTGCTTTACAGGGCTGCTGCTTCCCTTGATCCCCAGTCCTAGGGATCTGACAACCAGCTGCAGGAAGTGTGCAAAACATCTGATCCTAGGAAAGCACTAATCATGTCCCACCATCACTCTCAAATAACATTCTTACAACTTAATTGCTGACCTTCAATACAAAGCCATATTCCCAAAGCTTCAAAGTTCAATAGCGACACAGTAATACCTCCAACCTTTGGACATTTTAATACCATACCAATCTCTTTCAGCTATTGGTCTATCCCTTCCAAGCAAACATTTATTGAGCGAATCTTCGCCAAACTATCTCCTCCCCCTCCCCCCCAGGAACCACCAATTTAATAACGTCTAACTACAAAAAAACCCAGAATGTTGCATTCCCTAAGTAACTTACTTTGTAGGAACGTGCATTCATTTGAAATGAAATAGAAAATTTCACTGATATTTTCCATTTCGTTTCTTTTCAAAACATGGCACTGAAAACTACAAAAGTTTGGGTTTTTCTTCCTTGTTTTGTTACAGCAGGCCGGACTCAAGCTGGTAACCTTTGGGATGGATGGTAGTTATCTTTTAGAAAAGCCACCATGACTCCATGAGGGCTGATTCTAGCAAGCATTGTTGTATTGCTGGTGATTTTTATTCCTGTTTCCTAATTGACTCAGAGTTTTTGTCTGGTCTGCAACTCTATGTAAATTGCTAACTGACTCCTGCTTTAGAGATTTACTTCAAAGATTTTTCTTTTGCCATGTTCTTGTCTCAGAAATTCTTTCTCTGATAAGTATACTTAGACATGGTTTCACAGAAGTTTTGGGACAAGAACATAGCAAAACAAAAATCTTTGGAGTAAATCTGTAAAGCAGGAGTCAATAGATTCACAAGGGAAAAAATCCAACTAGCATTTTACCGAGAACTGCAGACAGGACAAACTTTGGACCAGTCAGGAAACAGGAAAGAAGAAATATTACCAGCGATATAGCAATGCTTGCTAGTACCAGCCTCCACCCCACCCCCACCCCCACCCCCAATGGAGACATAATGGTGGCTCATCTGAAAGATGCATGCCTTGTAACCAGGTGGTCAGTGGAATCAGCAGGGTGGTTCTGGACAAAATAAAAACCAAACAATATGAGAAGCAAACTGGAGAGAGAGAGAAAATTAAGGCCACCCTTGAAGCTTCCCAAAAGAGTGCCTGAAGAAGCCACAATGGTGTAGTAATTTTAAGGGTTTCTGGGTTTGAAGTCACCTCATCTATAGCAGTGGGCATGGCTACTTGCAGATGGGCAGCAGAGAGAAGATGAGAACTGGTTTTCTCTCTTAAAAAAATGCAGAGAGCAACATCAGAAAAAGTCAAACTAGCACAATGTAGTTCAATTTAATAAGTAAAGACACTGCGGAGATATGGTAATGTTCAGGTTGTCTGGTTCTCTGCTAACTCCTCCATAGCTGTAGGTGTGACTTTTTGCAGACAAGCAGCACAGAGAGAATGAGAACTGGGTTTCTCTCTTTAAAAAAACACAGAGAGCGACATCAGAAAAAGACAAGCAAGCAATCTGACAATTTCTTCTAGAAGCACTGCAAATTCCATTTTCTTGTCAGGATGAAAATTATCTCCATCCATTTATCAAAAGGTTAAATTGATACAGCTTTGTATCAACCAAGGGGCCTACACGAAGTATTTTCCCATACATACAAATAGGAACAATCCTTTGAAACCTCAGACTGTAGCCTGCTGTTATCACCCACAACCTACTATTTTAAGGAAAATACATGGGAAAAATTTTTAGTGCACTAAAGGGCATGTTTCCTAAACTGCAGGCCTCAGACGTTAGTGGGGAAGATGGTATGCTAACTGTTGGGAGCATGTCTCCCTGAAGTTATAACATTGAAGCCGCATCTCACCTCACTAACCAGCAAGAACACCTAATTTGGATATACTTACTGTCCCCCCTCGAGGAGACAGCAGGTGCACCTGCACTAACAGCAACATTCACAGCGCACACCAATGCGGCCTGTGCTAACCGTGATCTGCCATCCACACCCATGTTCTGCCCTGAACTTACCCGGTCCCTGCCCCCATCTCATGCTAAGGGGTCAGAACGAGACTTAACTGCTTTGCTCCATGCTAACAGTCAGCACAGTGCAATTAGTGTGTGGTACACCCAGCACTTGGAGTAGAGGAGCAGCCTAGTGGTTAGAGCAACTGCCTAATACCCAGAAGATAAAGGGTTTGATTCCCACTGGCATTCCTTGTGACCTTGGGCAAGTTACTTTACCCTCCACTGCCTCAGAAGAAATGGCTGGCAATCTACTTCCAGTGATACATTGCAAGAAAACCCAAAGCTAGCTGGGTTGCTAGGAGTAAGCACTGACTTGACTGCCCTTAAAAAAAAAAAAAAATACCCAGCACTAAACATTAGCACACTTTAGTAAACCTGCCCCTAAATGAGTGAACCTTGAGCAGAGCATACATAAGAGAGACAGCAATGATTTAAAGAGTGTTTTGCAGCTGACATAGTAACAGAAAGGCACTCTGAAACTGCAAGCTTCAAGTCATTTATCTAATGAAATCAAACGGGCCCAGAGCTGTAAATAAAGCCAGGCTGGTGCCCAGAGTGAAGTAATTTATTTGTTCAATGGAAAAGTCCTCTCTGGATATGTGTTACAATAGCATCTGATGAATTACTGTTTCTGCAAGGAGTGTTTACTGTATAATCACAATTGTAATAGTTTGTACCTGGAAGTATTAAAGGGCATTGGCCCAGACAAGAATTTGATCATGAGCTTTCATCTTCATGTTTCAATGTACTTGTAGCTGCCGCTGCACATGGGTCTATAGTTTTCCAAAGTGGGAAATCTCTAAGTCCACTGAAAAGCTGCATTTTTTTATGAACTGGTCAAAGAAAATTGTTTTCTCTTGAATATTAGATATTTTCCTAGCCAGAAATGAATTTTTGGGGGAGCCCAAGGTTAACATGGATGGACACTAAGCATACAACTCTGAGCGGTGCTAGTTACTGTACACTTTCACTAACAAATCATGCCATGCAGTGCCCCTGACAACAGAATTTTAAGTAGCCTGCAACAGTTATGTATCATTGAGGACAGGGCCGGCCTGTCCATTGTGCAAGAATGTTGTTTGCACAGGGCCCTGCGTTTCAGGGGGCCCGTGCAAACAACATTCTACATCTGCCGGTAAATTAAAAAAAAAAAAAACAAACTTGCTGCTGCTGCTGCCGTGCCAGTGGCAGAATCGAGCGTCCCGCGGGGCCTCCGTGCCCGGAAGAGTCCTCCATGTGGCCTCAGCTCCCTAAGTGCCGGTTTTCAGAGCCGCGAAGGGAGAGAGCTTCTCCCTCGCAGCTCTGTTAAGCCGCTGGCTCTGATGGGAAACAGGATTTCCTGTTTCCCATCAGCCCTGCGGTCTTAAACAGAGCCACGAGAAAGGGAAACTCTCCCTTCGTGGCTCTGAAAAGCCTGCGCTGAGGGAGCTGAGGCCGTATGGAGGACTGTGCCGGGCAGGGGGGGCCCACGGAACGCTCGGTTCTGCTGCTGCCCTACCGGCAGCGGCGGCGGCAGCAGCAGCAAGTTTGGTTTTTCAAAATCTACCTGGGCTATGGGGGGGGGGGGGGGGTTAATACTGGAAGTGAGCTGATGGGGGGGTAGGAATGGTAATGGGCTATGGGGGGCTATGACTGGAAATGGGCTATGGGGGGCTAGGACTGGTAATGGACTATGGGGGGGGCTAGGACTGGAAATGGGCTGATGGGGGGATAGGACTGGTAATGGGCTATGGGGGGGCTAGGACTGGAAATGGGCTGATGGGGCTTGGACTGGTAATGTGCTATGGGGGGGGGCTAGGACTGGAAATGGGCTGATGGGGCTTGGACTGGTAATGGGCTATGGGGGGGGGCTAGGACTGAAAATGGGCTGATGGGAGGGTTAGGACTGGTAATGGGCTATGGGGGTGGGGCTAGGACTGGTAATGGGCTGGGGGGATTTCTAGGTCTGGAACTGTGCTGAGTGGAAGGGCGGGGCTTGAACTGCAAATAGCTGATGGGGAGGGGGGCTTGGAATGGAAATGGGCTGTGAGGGGAGGGAGCTAGCACTGGAAATGGGCTGAGTGGGGGGGAGCTAGGACAGGAAATGGGCTGATGGAGGTGCTAGGATAGGACTGGAAATAGGCTGTTGGGGGGTGCTAAGATTGGAAATGGGCTGTGGTGGGGGCTTGGATTGAAATGGACTCATGGAGGGGCTAGAACTGGAAGTAGGCTCATGGGGGGCTTGCATTGGAAATGGGCTGAGTGGAGAGGAGCTAGGATTTGACATGGACTAATGGTGGGGCTAGGAAAGGACTAGAAATGGGCTGATGGTGGGGCTGGGATTAGAAATGAGCTGATGGAGGGACTCGGATAGGACTGGAAATGGATGGGGGAGCTAGGACTGGAAATGGGCTGATGGGGGGCTAGGACTGGAAATGGGCTGATGTGGGGACTAGAAGGGAGCGGATGCTGGGTGGGGCTGGAACTAGAAGGGAACTGATGTTGGGGGAGGATTAGAATGGGATGGAGCTGGAAGAGTGAAATGGAGAGGGGAAAATATTTTGTGTGGGAGGGAAGGCAAATCTACAATTGGCCGGGTATTGGGAGAGTAAGTGAGGATTGAGTATGGAGGGGTAAAATTTGAGTGGATGAAATAGGAATGAGGAAAGAGCAAAAGGAGAAAGATTAGTATGTTAAAGCAGATGTAGAGAGAGAATTGAAAATAAACTAGAAGAGAGAAGAAAGGACAAATGGACAGCAGACGATGGAGAGTTAGCAGAAGACACGAATAAAACAGAAGAAAGTGGCTGGAGCAATTGCAACTGAAAAAAAATGCACAAAAGGTAGAAAAATATCTCTTTATTTTGAATTTATTAACTGGAATATGTCAGCTCTGGGAAATGTGCATCATTAACGTCTGCGCTTTGTTTAGTACAAGAGGAAATTAATTTATAGTTTTATTTCTACATTGTTGTACATTCCAAGTTTGGCTTTTGGGGTTCCCAGTTTAATTATTGTCTTCCTGTTTCTAAATTGTGATTCCTTGTTTGGTGATGGTCTATGTTCTGCATGTGTAACAACTGAGCTGAGGTATTCTGCTTATATAATTCCTATTTGACATTGCCACTTGTTCTCTTTCCCCAGTAGGTCATGTATTGTTATTCTCTGAAATGTATTGGTTTAATATTTGCAGTGTTGCCTTTTGATAGGTAATGGTGCTTTGTGAGTCCTGGTAGTGCTGTTACGATATGGCGGGTTTGCTATGGGTTCTAAATGGGCAGTGTTTGTAGTAGTTCCTAATGTGCCTGGTGGTTGGTACTGGATTATAGTAATGTAGAAATCTTTTAGTCTTTCTTTATCCATACACTCATTAAGAGGCATGTTTACTAAAAGTTAGCGTATGGTAACATTATGCAAATATTTATGCAGATGAGGTTCCACACCCAGTCTCCGCACATGGCCCTGCACCCCCCTTGGACCGCCCCTGATTGGGGACCCTTCAATTATTCACTTACTAATGCTAAACCATATATACATACACTAATGGAAACTGTGGAATTATATTAAAAAATATGGCAATAGGCAGTATCCTTTATCTTAATGTAACTTAACTAGAGACACACTTCTACATCAACCCACATCAAATATCCTGGAAAGAAAAGACTGTAAAACCAAATGTTGATATTTATTTTCAGTGCCTTTTCAGAATGCTCAGGGCAGAAAACGAATTACTGTACAGTAAGACGGCAATCCTGATATTCACAAACGCAAGAAGTGAAATAGGTGCACAGAAGAACTAGGATGCTTCACTTTACAATCCAACATCTGAAAATATTATATTCAAGTTCTGGTGTCTCATCAGTAACAGCAGTGCAAGCTCCATACACTGTCAGACACACTGTAAAGAAGCACAAATCCCTACCAGACAGAAATTTACTATAACATAACATTACTTCCCAAGGCTCAAACAGCAACAGTCATATGTGCGAAAAGGCAGCATTTTAAAATTACACCAGGTGCAAGAACGCCATAATATGTCGTAGTGGGAAAATAGATCATTGGGCTGTGACAGATTCCCACACAGAAACTACATGCTAGACCACAGACAGATCTTCACCAAATCCTGTACAGATTAAGGGATTACAGATGAGAAACAGAAGCACATATACAAAAACTGAAATGGAAAGTGCAAGAAACCAGACTTTCAGCAGTGAAACACTGAAGAAAGAGAAATGGAAATACATTTTGTCCTGTACCGAAGCAAAAAACAGAAGGATATAAAAAATGCACATTCCCAAAGCTGTACTGGCACTGAGGCAACTGGCTGGAGAAGACTTGCAGATTAAAAGCAATGACAGCACAGCATTTAGCAGTTGACTTCTGCGCTAAACTGGCTACCGCCTACTACACATGGATGTTTTGCCTGCGTGTAGGGGAGGAGTCAGCCACCCAGCCACCTTTCTGCAGCACCCACTATAGCCAGAACCAGCCAATGCCATATCCTGGGATGAGGCTTCGGCGCAGCTCAGCAGGGCCCTGTGTAAAGTACATGCTGGCACATGCTTAGGACTAGCTTTAACTGGGGGGCCCTATGATAAAATTGGAGGGTCCTAGGCCTCCCAGCACCCTCACTATAATTACACTTCTGTTTTATATTTATACTGACTAAGGAATTGATTTACCCATTTTAAAACCAGGAAAGAGCCTGAGGTTATGCAGACTGACCAGGGCCGGAGCTATCATTAGGCGAATTAGGTGGTTGCCGAGAGTGCGGGCCCTCACAAGGACTTACAGTGGCGGAAATGGCTTGAAACACTTGCCTTCAAAGTTAGGGCTGTGGGGCTGTCTGCTTCCATTCCCAGCAACGCTCGATGCAGACTTCCTGTTTGGATGGGAAGCACTTCTGCCCCCATACAAAAGAAGTCTGCATCAGTGGGAGTGGAAGCAGACAGCCCTGCAGCCCGAAGCTGGAAAGCAAGTGCCGCAGGACTGTTTCAGGCCATTGCCACTGTTGTAGGTCCCAGTGAGGGGCTGCAGTGTGGCAGTGAGGGGTGGTCAGGGGAGAGCGCAACAGATGAGGTTTGCCTAGGGCACCTCATCCCTTGTGCTGGCCCTGAGACTGACAAATAAAAATATTTGCTATTAAGAGCTGAAGCAGAGGCTGCATAGAAAGCTAAACGGGGACAAGTGGTCTGGAAATGTGTGTTTAATGCTGATTTTAGGGCCTACTCTTCTTCAAGCTCTGGAATACAAAAATTCAGAGCTTCCCGAACCTATCTTGGGACACTCCCAGCCAGTAATGTTTTCAGAATATCCACAATAAATATTCATGAGA
The DNA here is from genome assembly GCA_033557465.1 of Ichthyophis bannanicus. Classification (NCBI taxonomy): domain Eukaryota; kingdom Metazoa; phylum Chordata; class Amphibia; order Gymnophiona; family Ichthyophiidae; genus Ichthyophis; species Ichthyophis bannanicus. The sequence continues at coordinate 539,718,497 of CM066036.1, read as the reverse complement.
TCACTGCCTCCATTGCATTCAAATTTCAATCATGCATATTTATTGTGGATGTCCTGAAAGCCTGACAAGCTAGCTTTTCCTCGGGGCACGTTTGAGCACCTCTGCACTAACTGATTGATTTTGTTATGCCTCTGTCTCATTATTCCTTGTCAGTGGTGAGCATACATGCACTATCATGTCAGTGTGACTGAAGAGCGAGAAATCAAAAAATGCCTGCCTATACTTCAGTCTTCACATCATATCATTTGTCTACTCTCTGAAACCCATATTTACTCACCTCCTTAGGAATCAATGGGAAAACCCTCAGCATTAAGAGGCCAATAGTGCTATCAATGTGTTGCACTTTACCGCAATTTTAAAAGCAGAGCTATTACAGAAATGTCTAAACCATAAATACATACCTTCATGTGCTATGCAGGTTAAGTGGTTAATCATGCAGGCAAAATATTGAAGATCTCTATTTTCTCATGAGTGATATGGTATGGATTTCAAAACAAACATACTGTAACCATGCTGATAGAATAAAGGAGGCACCTCCATATAGCTCAGTTGTCTTTTTGAGGTACTATGGCCAACCACTTTTTTTTGTTCATCAGGACTAAACATTGTATTATATATATAACATAGTGACAGAGTACATGACTCCAGATAAAGACCATTTGCTCTTTCAGTCCTGCCCAGCTGAGATTCTTTCACTACCACTATCGATAGATGAAAATAAAAAAAAACTCATACATAGGCCACTCTGGATAGATGAACATACAAATTTCCATATGCAGTGCAACACTAGCTATCCCTCTCTTATGTTTTTCATCTGATATCTCAGTTCCTCTCCTTCCCTACCCTCCACACCTGCCTCATTCCATGTCCAAGCTCTGCCATAATACTAGCCTCCACCACCTCCACTAGAAGGCTATTTCAGATCTTGTCTTTCTCTTTGACTCTTAAATGACCAATACTTGATCTAATATCCAAGTCCCCTTCTATGCCTTTTGCCCATCTTTATTATAATCCACAAAACCACTAAAATTAGTGAAATTGTGGTCCAAAACCTGTGTCCTCACCAGGCTTATTTATGATTGGGTTTTAACCATGGTCACACTATGGAGATTGTCCCAGCCTTCTTGGGAACATGATGCAGCCATACTGCTTTTGTTAGGATTGTAACTACTGCTTGAAAAAGGTAATAGTGTAAATACAATGTAGATAGTTTCCCCAGTTGTTTCCATGTTGATTTCCCTGTTTATTGTAAAGTTTACAACTCAGAATGCCTGTGTTGTATAGTTGACGTTGAATGTAAACCGCACTGATCTGAAAAGCGCGGTATAGAAGAACTGTTAAATAAATAAATAAAATAAATATATGCAGGTTGCATCTGTACATTCTTAGACACCTAAACAGTCATATCACCCCCATAGGGCTTTTATTACTGTGCATATTATCTTAGTGCTTCTCTAACATACTAAGTAGAGGAGCATATAAAATCCTGTACATAACCACACTCTGATACCTCCATGTCTTACCACCAAACTTACGGGATGGTACCCAGCCCCTATCAATCTGCTGACATCAAACTAGTTTGTTTTCTTAGAGTAGAAGGATCTGTGTGCTTCACCTAACCCAATACTACTTCTAGTTCAGGAAGCTGGTGAATAGCTGTTTCTTCTTCCAAGCCTTCAATGGAAGAGGCAACTAACTAGGCATTCGTACACACAGGCCTATCAGCTGCATGTACATTAAGATTGGCTTTCCATATAAAGCTGAGATCGATCACATGCAACTTTTTAAATTGCACAGAACACACTCCCTCATCTATTTCAGCACCCGTTACACTACTCTGTTTATATGTTCTACCCCCACTTGTTTCTTTGCTGTCTGTTAAGATGTTCTAACATGTGCTAACAATGGAAATAGCAAACTCCAATTAGATACAGATATTTTATTATGCTGTAAAGTGTGTAATGTTACATATTACACTGTTGTAATTACAAGGTACTCGTATATATTGCCTATGCCCATGTTATACTTGCTGTAATTTGCCTTGGGTGAATTTCTTCAAAACCATGGTAAATCAATTTTAATAAATAAAAATCGACTGTGGCTGAGACCCATTAACCCAAACTGTGCAAATTCACTCAAGAGTGGAACTGCCTCCTGAGTCAGATTGATAAATATTAAGCTGATATGCAAAAGCTCTAGGTGTCTTACTTTAAGGGGGATATTTTAAAATCATTCCCATGTCTCAAGAGCAGCATTGACACATATAGATTGGCATGCACTTGTATTCGTAAATGCCATTTTAGAACAGACTTTTTCCAGATGTGGGAATGCTCATCACGTCTACTTTCCCTGGGGGAACGGTGGGGGCAGGGAGAGGGGTTGGTTCGTTCAGGCTGACAATGCAGACATAGAATCTTCATTTTATGTAGGGAATCCACGTCTCATTGCCAGTTGATAGACATTGGCATTTATACCTGCCCCTAGGCAAGAATAAATGCCAGTTGGCAGAGACAAATGTGAATGCTAGGTGAAGCAGCTCACACTCCAGTCCCCATCCCTGAATCAGCCTACATTGCCAGTTTCCCCTCCCACCAAATCAGTGCACAGCTCTGATCTCGCTTCTGAATTGGCTCATTCACCTGATCCCCACCCCCAGATCAGCCTACATCTCTGATCCTCCCCCTCCCCAGAGGCAATTAAGTCAAGCAAGGTTAGGATAGGTTGTGAGGTGTCAGACTGGGCATCACTTCTACGGGTGTTTTGCAAGGTTTGAGACTCTTGGGATTGCTGTTTAACCCTTATGCTGCTCCGGTCCATGCTTTGATTTGAGAATTTGATGTTTTTTATCATGTTTTTCGCAGATGATTTTATGCTTTCTATGCCTTTTAACGTTTCTGTTGCTTTTGGGTCTTTGCCTCTTTTTGAACATATGCATGCTATTTCAACATGGTTTGCTGAGCATGGGTTACAGATTAATTATCAGAAAACAGAGGCACTGTTTGTCACGTGAGACAAGACTTTTGTGCCACCTTGGAGGTGTTCATAGATAGGTAGCCAGTAGCTGTTTGTAATGAAGTTGTGTATCTGGGGAGTTACTTTGGATTCCACTTTGAGAATGCAGTCTTATGTGAAGATTGTTTATCGTGCTTCTTTTCAAATTTGGATGTTGATATGTCTGACTTTTAAACGGTATTTCAGGCTATGTCGTTTCTTTCCTTGGATTTCGCAAATGTAATTTTAGTATGTCTTCCTTATTCTACTATTTCAGTTTACAGTTGGTACAGAATGCTACAGCTATGTTTTTTTTGTTGGCTAAGTCTCGCTATGACCACATTACACTGGGGTTTGTTATTTGCATTGTTACCGATGCATCAGCTGATTGTTTTTTAAATTTTATGTATTATCTTGAAAATTAAGTTGGAGTTATATGCGCCTAGCTTGTCTCAACTGTTGCAGTGGTATGTTTCAACATTCTTAGACATTTGTGCCATTATCCTTTATTTTATTTTCGTCAATGATTTGGAAGCCTATACCTGATGATTTGGAAATTGGAAGACTGGGCATCCAAATGGTAGATGAAATTTAATGTGGACAAGTGCAAAGTTCTGCACCTAGGAAAGAACAACCCAAACTATGGTTACATGATGCAAGGTTCCACGATGGGAACCACCACCCAGGAAAAAGATTTAGGCGTCATTGTGAATAACATGTTAAAACCCTCCGCCCAGTGTGCAGTGGCGGCCAAGAGAGCAAATAGAATGCTAGGTATCATAAGGAAAGGATTGGAAAATAAAACAAAGGATATTATAATGCCTCTGTATCATTTTATGGTGCGACCGCACCTTGAATATTGTGTGCAGTTCTGGTCGCCGTATCTTAAAAAGGATATAGCGTTATTAGAAAAGGTTCAGAGAAGAACCACCAACATGGTAAAAGGGATGGAAGGCTACTCTTATGAAGAGAGGCTAAAAAGGTTAGGGCTCTTCATCCTGGAAAAGTGACGGCTGAGGGCAGATATGGTAGAGGTCTATAAATTAATGAATGTAGTGGAACGGGTAAACATAGATCGATTGTTTACGTCATCAGAATATAGAAAGACTAGGGGACATGCAATGAAGCTTCAGGGTAACCTATTTAAGACTAATAAGAGAAAATATTTTTCCACTCAATGTGTAATCAAACTCTGGAATTAGTTATCTGAGGATGTAGTAAAAGCTGTTAGTGGAGCTGGGTTTAAAAAAGGTTTGGACAAGTTCCTGGAGGAAAGGTCCATAAAACATTATTAAAAGGGACCCAGGATATCACTGCTTGACCCAGTACAAGCAATGAGGAACCTGTGTCTTTTGGGGAAACTGCTAGGTACTTGTGATCTGGATTGGCCGCTGTTGGAAACAGGATACTGGGCTTGATGGACCTTGGTCTGACCCAGTATGGCATATCTTATGTTCTTATGATTTGCAAGGCTCTGGTAATTTACTGGAGTTCTGCAAAAAAAACAGAAAACATATCTTTGTATCCAGGCTTTTGGAGATGATAGGTTTTAATATTGTCTTCTGTGAATGTGTATGTTGATTTGATTGTTTTAGATGTATTTGTGCCACTTTGAACTTTGTGATTAAGTAGGTTATAAATGTTATAAATAAATAAAGATAACGCCCCTGCCCCCCATGATATCTCCCAGAAGACCAGCGCTTTCACACTCCATGATCCCAACCCTTTTCTTACTGGGGGTCATTGGTGGACAATGGGAACATGACATGAGTGATACCTACTCGCTCCTGCTCAGCATGCAGTCAGATCGAAAATGGTGCTGATGATCTCTAGTAGTAATCTCATGATACTGTCACCATAGATGCCTAACTTATGAACATTGCCAAAGCTCTCAGCCGTCTTTGAATATCATTAATACACATTGAGTGGAGGAGTAGCTTAGTGGTTACAGCAAGAGCCTAGTACCCAACAGATTGAAATTTGATTCCCACTGGCCCTCTTTGTGACCTTGGGCAAGTCACTTTACCCTCCATTTCCTCGGAAGAAAAGGCCTGGCAATCTGGGTCACCAGGAGTTAGAATTGACTTGATAGCACTTAAAAAAAATGCACATATGTTATGTTTCTTTTAAGAAGCTATATTCAGTGTGAATAGACAGTGATCAAGTCTAGCCCGAAGCTGCACTTAGTGCAAAATTCACAGTATAAGTGAAAATGGCAGTAATGCGCTGATCATTAGGAGAATATTTCTGCTGCTAATTGCAGTCATGCTAAGATAACACTAATATGTGGCCAGCAAAACTTTAATAAACGTTAAGTGTCTTCATACTTATGATGTTAACAGAAAAAAATTAGCCTATTAAGGTTTTTATTAAGATCAGAGTCAAATATTTTTTGTTTCATTTCCAGATAGCTTGAATCCTATTGTATTTACTGCAGTATTTAAGTTTGATTATGTAGAATAATTTACATTTCTACATACCAGGACTGAAAAATTACATTTTATTTTAAGCATGATTTTTTTTTCCAGTGGCAAGATGAAAAAATGTCAGATATCAAAAAATATGAATGCTTCTGTGATAGTCCTTATTCTTGAGCAAACTGGGTTTGAAATGTCAACTATGTCCGATTGTTTTTTTAAATAGCAGAAATGTTGACTGTCCTGAAGCATGTTATGGGAAATGTCGTGTCTTCTAACATAAGAATATATAGAAGGAATACAAGCTCAGATTCTGAGTATAGCTTCTTAACAGAAATCATAGAAGCAGTTTATGGAAAATTATTGAATTTAATGCTAATACTTTTAACTGTGGTCAGGTACTGCATGTCCTAAAGATTTTAGTCTGATTAATTGCTGTTATTGCACCGATATTTTTACATCAACATTTTATATAAACCACTGTAGTCAGAATTTGACCATGTTGAAATTCTCATTGTTTTCTGTAAAGTGCTATTATATCCTAGGACCTAGGATTTAATTACTTATATAATTATACACTCCTTTCATAAATAAAAAAAAACAATTTTTTAAATAATTCGCCTTCAAGAGTTTTTATATTCCTAGTTGTTCAGTCACCCTTCTTTGTATATCATTAGTCCCCTTCGGAGTATTGCATCTCTTGAAAGGACTATAGCCCTGTGCCCTAAGCATTTTCTCTATCAATGCAAAATGGCGGGAACCTTTTAGCATTCAGGCTAGCCTGTTGGTTCAGTTGGTAAATGTTGTACACCACTATGCTGGAGATTCCTAATTTAATCCTAGAGTTGTCATCATCTCTCGAGGTTGGCTAAGTCTGAGGATGGCATGTTATTTAACACAAGCCATGGTATTTTCAGTGAGGCCTATTTTTTTAAAGCAGCCTTGAACTAGGCTACAGCAAAATTTTGCTGTTATTGAGTGTTAGTTGCAAAACCTAGAAGGTTACTTTAGAAGCATCCCCACTTCTAGAAAGCATCATTTGCACTTGTAGATTCCATTACAGAACAGGGGCTTTTTAAATGTGGGGGATGCTTATCACATTTAAATTCCCTGGGGGCAGGGAGAGGAACATAAGAACTACCATAGTAGGTCAGACCAAAAGTCCATCAAACCCAGGTCACAAGTACTTGGCTTATCCCAAAATTACCCAGTTCCGTGCTACTTATCCTCAGGGACAAGCAGTAGTTTTCTCTTAGACTACTTTAATAACTGTTTATTGACTTTTCCTCCAGGAATTTGTCCAAACCTTTTTGAAACCCATTTACAATACCTGCTTTTGCCACCTTCTTTGGAAGTAAGTTCCAAAGATTAATTATACACTGAGAGAAAAAATACTTTCTCCTATTTGTTTTAAATATACTACTTTGTAGTTTCCTGGTGTGTCTCCTAGTCTGTGTACTTCTTGAAAAAGGGAGGCAGGCTCACAGTATAGACATGGATTCTCCATCTCACATCTCTAGTCATTGACATTTGCAGCTTCCTCTAGACATATATAAGTGTCTCCTGGCAGGGGCATTCATGAATGTCAAGGTGTGCCCCCCCCTGTGATTTATTTATTTTTTATTTATTTAAAAGGTTTTCTATACCACTTTATCATAGATTCAAAGCGGTTTACATTGTAACTCAAATATGAACATATGGTACATTATAACAGGACCATAAACTTGGAGGCAACAACAGGGGAAGTGAACTTGGATCACTCTGCAAGTGGATGTAAATTTCCTATGTTAACGGGATATGATGGTTACATTAGGTTAGGGAAAGGAAAGAAGGTAAATAATGAAGTGAGATGAGGGTATGGCTTGATGCAAATTGTCATTCCAGTCACCCCCCCTCCCCCCCAATCACCCGCCAACCTTGAACACTTTCCATGCTGGCCTTGAACCTTGTAACCTCCCCATGATTCTGCATCACACGGAGACACCTCCCCTATCACCCACACCACATGCAATTTCCCCTTCCCTAAAGCATCTGATCTCTCCTCCCTTCCTCAAAGTATCAAATTCCTTCTAATGAAATACCTTGCCATGAATTTTCCTCCCCCCCACCATCATCTCTCCTAGTAGCCCTCTAGTAGACCCCAGTCCCAATCCCTGGGCTTACTTGGGGCCCTTGGTGGCTGGTGAGAGCTTGAGTGATGCCAACTTGCTTCTGCTCAATATGTGGCCAATTCCAAGATGGCACCAGTAATATCATAGTACTGTAGTGGGCATACAGAGCGGGAGCAGTGATTTTCAGAAGCTGTTCCCATGCATATGTAGGGAAATTTACATGTTTTCTCCATGCAGCTTCCCATTTCACATCCTGTCTAAAATGTGCCTTCACGTGTGGGAACTGCAAAGCCTCTGCTTTAATTGTTGGGGTTATACCTAGCATCATCCCACAGTTAACAGAGAGACAATACACTTATATGCATTAACTGCATTCCACCTCCAAAAAGCAGCATTGAAATGTATAGATTGAAATATACATCTCAGTGCTATTTTAAAACCTTCTTTTTGTAGATGTGGGAATACTCAATCAGGGGGAGTGGTGGGGGCGGAGAGTGGGAATGGTGTGGGCAGGGTCTGCAGTGTAGATGTGGATTCCCAATTTTATAAAAGAAAATCTGTTTGGAACAAAAAATGCATATGTTGACATTTATACTTGCCCTCAGACATGAATTAATGCCTGCTGTTGGGGCAGATGTCCATGCTGACATTGTCCTTCCCCCAACCCACAATTCCCTGGCAGCCCCTGATCTGGCTCTCTCCCACATAGATTGGATCACAACTTCCTCCCTTCCCCAGGCATGAAGCAGATCCCCCTCCCTCCCTTCCCCCCCTTTCCCCAAAGAAAGAAGCAGATCCTCCCCTCCTTCCTTAAACTCCCAAGATGGTCAGAACTCCCTCCTTCCCCTGAAGGCATCTGAATGAAACACAAAGTTGTGCTCCACGCAAAGACCCCTTTCCCTGGCAAATTGGGATGACCCCCCCCCCCCCCCCGGGCTTACCAGGGTTGTTGGTGTATAGTGGGAGTAGGAGTGAGGTCCACTCGCTCCTGCTTAGCACGAGGTAGCACTTTAAAAATGGCGCCGCTCACCCCTACCAATAATCGGCATAACTTTTTTCCCCACATGCAACTTCCTAAAATGGCTGCTTCTGCCAGACAAGCAGGGGTATACCCATGTAGACTTGTAGCTATTTTACAAAGGGGTCTACGTTTGGCAGAACCTCTTGTAAAATATTGTCCTAATTCTCGACGTCCTGAGATGGACGTTGGAATTCCTCTCCCCATGTCCTTTCCAAAATTCCTCTTCATATTACCATATCCCATTCTCCACTCCATTCTCCATAATGCACATAGGAGGTAATTGTATAAGAATCCACTTAAATTTATGCATAAACACATGGAAATCATTGTATTTTAGCAATTTATGCATGTACATGGGCATTTATTTGTTTATTTAAAACACTGTTAGGGAGAGGTGTCACGTGACGCATGAGTGAGTAGGACGTGACTCTGCTCGCTCCGGGGCTGTCCCGCTAATAATCTGCACATTTCGCGCATATCTATCGGTGTAAGGAGTCGGGCACCGCACGGAACTCTTGCGGGAAGCAGCGAAAAGCCCCTGAATAAATTTTGCGCCTTACCATGCCTCCTCCGTTGCGCCGAGAGCGGGAGAAACCGCCGAAAGCTGGGGCCTCCTCCACTGCGAGCCTGGCTGCCAGTCTGCCGCTACAGCATTCCCCGGGAGGAGAGAGCTCAGAGTCGGGGGCAGAGGAGCTCGCCCGGGAAGTAGCGAGGTTCCTAGAGCCTAAGTTCGATCTTATATTGAGCAGACTGGACACAATGGGAGAAACGCTTACTGAATGTAGCCAGAGGCTGGATGAAGTCGAGCACCGCGTGTTGGTGTTGGAAGAGGAGGAGGGCCAGCGGACACGTAGCACGGATCAGATGCGCAAACAGTTGGACACACTGCTGGAAAAGGTAGATGACCTGGAAAATCGTTCCAGGCGGAATAATTTGCGTATCGTGGGGATCCCAGAATCTAAAACGGATGCCATGCTGGTGTCACTGGTGGAATCATGGCTGCCCAAAGAGTTGGGCCTGGAAGGCCTAGTGGGGCAGCTTAAAGTGGAGCGTGTGCATCGTCTGGGGCCACGGACGGAACATCAAAAACAGCCAAGAGTCGTCCTAGCGAGGATTTTGAATTTTCAGCACAAATGGCAACTACTGCAAGCGTTTCGGCGAAATAGAGACCTGCATTTGGACAACCAGAAAGTGCTGTTATTTCAGGATTATTCAGCACATGTGGCGGCGCAGAGGAAGGAATTTTCCCCAACATGTGCAACTTTATTTAAAAAGGGGATCCGATTCACCTTGGCGTTTCCCGCTGTACATCGGGTAACACACCTCGGGAAGACTCAAGTGTTTAAGACGGCGGAAGCAGCTCAGACCTTTGTGGCGGGACTGCCTAGTGCTGCGGAGAGTCCCTTGGAGGGGAATGGATTCGTGCCCTGAGGAACTTGCAGTTGGCCGTTGTTTTTCCATGGTGCTGGAATTGGCAGTATATTCTCTGGGTCCTGAGGAGCGAAGCCTACGAACCGGGACTTTGTGAGATCTGGAAGGGGATAATATTGCTGCCATGATTCTGAGTATTCTGCTGTTTCCTGTTGAGTTTAATTTGATGTTTATTTTTATTCTTTGTTGTTTTTTCTCCTCTCGCCTCTCTCTCCTTCCCTCCCATGCTTGCCTATGGAGTTTTGCTGCTGGTGATGGGATATGGGGAGTATGTAATGGGAGGGGGGCAATTTTTGGGAGGATGAGAGGTATATTGTGCGGGAGGGGGGGGGGTTCCTGTGGATGATAATGGGCTGCCGGCCTTATTCTATGGGGCTACATATCATGTGGCCACCCTGAACTGCTGACGTTGTTCGGCACGAGCCGGTGGCATCAGGGACGGCCATGCGGAAGAGTGGGTTTTCCATGAGGGGATGGGCGGGACGGCCCTATTGCGCCCGGAATGGCACCTCGGCCTGGCACAGAAGGCCAGGGAATGGATGAGTGGCAGTTTATTGGGGGGTGGGTAGGAGGTAATCATGGGGGGAGGGGGAGGATGGAGATGCTTCAGGGGGGGAGTAAGGGGGGGTGGGGAGGGGTTTGGGCTTGGGAGGGGGCGGGAGGGCTGGTAGGAGGAGAGGGGTGGGAGGGGGTCGGGGTGGATTGTACGCACATATTGGGCTCAATGGGGGCCTCGGGGGTTGTAAATGGACTACAGCACGTGTGGAGCGCACAGCGATGGCGACAAATGTGTGAGAGTGCAGAAGAGGGGGGAGCTCTAGGCTGGGAGAGCTCTCTCCATATTTATATGTGGTGGTATGCCAAGGTCTGGTTAGCGGACTGGTAGATAGTCATGGGTGATGATTTGCGAGTGGTGACGTGGAATGTATGTGGCATAGGGACCCCAGTGAAGCGTCACAAGATTTTGCGCGCTCTCAGGGATCAAAGAGCAGACGTGGCCTTTTTACAAGAAACTCACCAGAGTGCCTTAGAACACGGTAAACTTGCAAGGGGCTGGGTGGGGAATGTCTATGGAGCTTCTTCAGGCGGGAAGAAAGCGGGTGTAGTGATACTCATTCGGAGGGGGGTGGACCTGGTAGTCGAACGTACCACATGTGACCCGGAAGGGCGATTCGTTCTCATCGTAGGGAACATAAAAGGGGTTAAAATAGGCTTGGTGAATATTTACGCTCCCAACGTTTATGACGCTAATTTTTGTGCCAAGTTGGATAAATGTTTGAGTGCCCTTGGTTCAATTCCCTTTATTCTGGGGGGAGACTTTAATTGTGTGTTAGATGACACGGTTGATCGCTCTGGGCAACGAGGGTTGACCAGGGATCGGAAGGCTCAGTGGATTCGGGGAGTATGTGAGGGCTACAATCTATTAGACTATTGGAGGGTGCTGCACCCATTGGATAGGGACTACACCCACGTCTCCAGGGCGCATGACACGGGTTCCCGGTTGGATTACTTTCTGGGGTCGCAAGAATTGTTCACCAAAGTAACCGATGTCGAGATAGGGCCGATAGCGGTGTCGGACCATGCTTATGTTAGGTTGGACGTGAGATGGGGGGTCCGCCGGGGGGGTTCTTTGTGGCGTTATCCGCTCAGTTATACCCAGGGAGCCCAATATGCGGCCTTTTTACACTCACAGTGGGATGAGTTTCTGGAATTTAATGGGCAACATCAGGTAGACCCCACCCTCTTTTGGGAAACCGCCAAAGTGGTATTGCGTGGGCGAATCATTGAATATGGAGCTCGAAAGCAGAAAGCCTACATGTCTCGTTTGATTTGGATGGAAAGACAGCTGTGTCGGGCACGGCGGAAGTTGGTGCAATGCCCCACGCAAAGCCAGAAACGGGAATATCATAGGTTGCAGCAGGAAGTGGGTTCGCTTTTACAGGAAAGGGCACAGCAGTCCTTACTATACTATCGGTACAAACTTCATCGGTACGGTAGTCGAGCTGGGCGTATGCTAGCCAGACTAGTGAAAACTAGCCGTGGACAGACCACTGTTGGGGCCTTGCGGGACCCTCAGGGTGTGGTCCGGTCTGGACAGGACTATATTGAAGGCCGATTCCGTGCGTACTACCAGACTTTATATAGTTCGGGCAATGAGGACCTGACGCAAGCTGCAAAATTTCTTGCTAAGGTGGAGTTGCCTCGCCTCTCAGAGGAGGAATGTGCCACTCTCAATGGTCCAATTACGGACGAGGAGATTCGGGGGGCCATAAAGAAACTACATTCTTGTAGGGCCCCAGGTCCTGATGGATACCGAGGTGAATTCTATAAAACGCTGGGGGATCGGGTGGTGGGGCCACTACGCGGATACTACTCCGATTTAATTGATCATCAGATATTCCCCTATGCGAAAAATAGTGCAGTGATTACCCTGATTCCGAAGCCTGGTCGGGATCGATTATTGGTCAAATCGTATAGACCGATTTCACTTTTAAATGTGGATATTAAACTCCTCGCCAAGATCATGGCCGATCGATTGGCTGAGTATCTCCCACAACTGATCAAAGAGGACCAGGTGGGTTTTGTGCGCGGCAGGCACATTGTGAAAAACTTGCGTAAGATCATCTCGTCCTTATATATGTCCGCAGAAGCGGGGGAGCAGGCCTTATTGATTAGTTTTGACGCTGAGAAGGCGTTCGATCGGGTCGGCTGGTCGTATATGTATCACCTGCTTGAGGTGATCGGAATCGGCGGGTTCTTTTTAAGCGTGATTAAACTCTTATACTCAGACCCATGCGGTCGGATTTTGGTTAATGGTTCCCTCTCCCAGGATTTTTCGATACAAAGGGGGACTCGACAGGGTTGCCCCCTGTCTCCCCTTCTGTTTGTCTTAACCCTGGAGCCTCTTTTGGAACGCATACGGACGCATAGGGGTCTGTTGGGAGCTCGAGTGGGTGCGCACGAATTCCGGGTTTCGGCTTTCGCGGATGACCTTCTAGTATATTTGGGCGCACCCAAACGGACCTTACCAGTCCTGTTGTGGGAGGTCGCAGATTTTGGGCAATTCTCGGGTCTCAAGTTGAACCTGGATAAGTCAGAGGCATTAGATCTGCGGCAAGAGTTGTTTGGAGACTGGGCCTCTTTTCCATTAAGGTGGGCAGGGACGAGCTTACACTATTTGGGGATATACTTACCCGCGGATATCACGAAACTACAAGTGGTTAATTTGGAAGTCTTGAGACTGCAGACTGCGGAGCGTTTGTATGGTTGGCGTGATCTACCCCTTTCTCTGAGCGCCAGGGTAGCCTTATACAAGATGGTTGTCTTTCCCAAATGGCTTTATATGTTGCAGAGTCTACCCCTTTTGCTGACGGGCAGAGATATAACCAAGGTGGAAAAACACTTGAATTGCTTTTATTGGAGGGGGAAGAGACCTCGGTTGCGTCTTCAGACTCTGCAGAGACCCTGGGGCAGTGGGGGTATAGGAGCGCCTGATTTGAAGAGCTATAATATGGCATGCCTATTACGGAACTTGCGCGACTGGCTCGCAACCTCTGGAGACTATACCCCTCTGGCTTATGAACAGGAGGTGGCGAAACCTTTGGCATTACGCTATGTCCTACATGCGAAGGCGACTGCCCTGCCGCCTCTGGTGAGGAGACACCCTGTTTTTCGGGTGATGCGGCAGGTTTGGTGTCGGTTATGTTCCCTATACGCATGGGACTTTATGACGACCCCCTTTTTGCCGCTCTATGGAAATGGGGCGTTTGCACCGGGAATGTTAGGGAGGGCATTTCGCGATTGGGAGGCTAAAGGGATTGTGGCGCTGGAACAGGTAGTGAATGAAAAAGGGGAAGTTCGGGGGTTTGCTGATCTGCGGAGTGACTATGGTCTGGTACCTCGGGACTGGTTCCACTACTTACAACTCCGCAGTTATGTTCGGAGTTTGGATGGGGGGAACCTTTGTGCGACCATTTGTTCCCGGCTTGAAGAGTTGTTATATGCTGGGAATATGCAACGGGCCCGGGTGGCCAACTTGCATAGGGAATACCTCGCTCTTCAGGACTTCCCAGAGGAACGAGTCCTGGCGGAGTCTTGGGCGCACGATTTGGGGTGGAACTTGGGGGGGCTGCGATGCGGTCTTTGTTAGCAGAGATCCCTCGGCGCTTTAAGTCGGTGGAGTTTAGAGACTTGCAATACCGTATTCTGCGCAGGTGTCATTTTGCTCCTTGTAGGGCGTATAAGGCGGGGTGTGGGGCCACCGCCAGCTGCCCACGCTGCGGGGTGGCACGAGCGGATCTGGGGCATATGTGGTGGCAGTGCTCGGAGGTGGCTCGCTTTTGGAAGGCCCTGGTGGGCTGGCTCACCAATGTTCTGGGTTGTGTCATCCATCGGGATCCAGGGGTGTTGATACTAGGTATAATTGGTGGGATGGTTGGCTTAAGGGGCGGCTCGAAGCGCTGACTCAGTAAGGTTCTCTTGCTGGCACGGAGGGTGATTTTGTTAAATTGGCTGCTCCCTTGTGGCCCGTCACTGGGTCAGTGGATAAGAGAGGTGCATCGGTTGTTGTTGCTGGAACACCAGGGGGCTAAATGTGGAGCTATAGGCACTGATCAGTTCCTGGGAGAATGGGGTCCATATATACATACTTTGTCTCCACGTGAGCGGAGCCGCATTCTTAATGTGCTGGGCTATTGAAGCTGTGCGTGGGTTGGTAGGGTTGGGGGGGGGGAGGGGCGGGGGGAGGGATAGGTTAAGGGGGGTTATTGTTTAAGTGCTGTATCTCTGAGCACATATTCTTTTACGGGGCACTGGCGGGTGTAAGAGTACCCTCCCGCCGGGCGAAACTGCGGATGGCTTTGTTGCTCTGCGGGTAGAAGCTTACGTGGGTTTGTCGGAAAAGGGCAACCGGGAAGGGGGGGGTTCTGGGGTTGGGGTGGGGAGAAAATACAAACTGTATCATATGTACACCTGCATCTTGTATGGTTGTTGTTTTTTTTTCTGCGAAGTTGATTGTTTAGTGTATTGCTGACATTGCATATGTTTGTTCTAATAAAAAACAGATTTACACATAAAACACTGTTAGACTGTAATATCTCACATTCTAGGCAGGTTTCATTACCGCACACAATATTAGCACAAAATATAAATACAGCCATATAATACACAATACATAAAACATTAAAAAATGCTAAAGATAAATAAACACGTCAATTGCAGTCAATCAGTAATCTATCAACTATGGCCAGATATAGTAATACCCTGAAAAGCTAGTGCAAAGAAATAAGCTTTCATTTTCTTCCCAAATGTTACAATTGAGTAACTGACCTCAGCTCATAATAATGCGGTAGCTATTTAGTAAGTCTGCATGTTACCCTGATGGCACATACTTTCTCTTGGGTGTGTGCATGGGCAGAGTTTTGGCAGAGGGTGGGCAGTGCATACAAGTATGCGTATTCTTTGCAAATCTAGATGTGGGCATTTATACCAGCTCCAGGACTGGGGTAACTAACCACCTTAAATCTCAACCCAGTCCTCGGGACACACCTAGCCAGTCATGTTTTCAGGATAAACACAATAAATATGCACTGCAAATCTTTCCCTTACACATTCATTGTTGTTATCCAGAAAACTGGACTGGGCTAGGTGTGTCCCAAGGACTGAGTTGAGACACCCTTGTTAAATTAATGGATATACTTGACTTTATAAAATAGGAAAAAAGTGTATGTGTGCAAACAAGAGTTAACTAGGCATCAGTTTTTGAAATTACCCTCCAAATGTGGGAATTAGCTCTCACTAGGTGTCAGGCCTCCTCTGCATGAGTACACATTAGCAGTGTGCACTAAGGTTAACTGCCCATGTTAACTTCCCATGTTAACTTCCTAACGCCCATTAGAGCATTAACACTGGCTAGTAAGTGAGGTCCTAAGGGGCCCTTTTACTAAAGTGCAGAAAGATTTTGCACATTACTAGGCGTTAGGAGCAAAACCCAGTGTGTGTTTATTTATTTATATATTTAACACTTCTTCTATACCGCGCTATTAAAATCAGCGCTGTGTACATCGAACAAAAGTACCGCAATGCATACAAGCAACATTGAGTTTACAAAGAACAGGGGATTGAACATGGGATCGAAACCGTGGAAACTATATACATATCAACTTGAAACTATGTACAAAAATCTAATGTAAGTGGGTGTTGCATTGAATTTGTGGAGAAGAAGATTAGTGGTTGGTTGGGCTTGAGTGGGGACTACCTATTGTCTGTGGTGTTGACGTGCAGGGGCAACTGGGGTATGAGGGAAGCTTGCTGGTTGCGCTTCTATCACCAGAAGTTTCTGGGTAGCATTTTGTGAACAGGTGGAGTTTTAAAGCTTTTCTGAATAGGATGAGGCTTTTAATTCCACGGATTTCATGGGGGAGTGCATTCCAGTTTAAAGGGGCGAATATGGAGAAGGCTCTGTTAGAGGTAGCCTTTGTGCATGTAGTCATTAGCTTGGGGACTACTAATGTGTTCAATGCAGTAGACCTTCTGTTTCTATTTTCCAGGGTACTATGGACTAGCTTGCTGATTGGCGTAGGGGGGTAGTTATTTAGGGCTTTGAAGGTGAGGACAAATGACTTATATTGGAGCCTGGCATGTAATGGTAGCCAATGCAAATCCTTCATGATGGGCGTCATGTGATCGGATCTTGACAATCCGGAGAGGACTCTTGCGGCTGCATTCAAAGCTAAGCGGAGCGGGTTTAAGGTTGATTGTGGGAGGCCATGGAGGAGGATGATTGCGAAATCAAAATGTGGAAGGACTAATGCCTGGAAGGTTGTTCGGTAGTCTGTGAAGTCCAGTAGATGTTGGAGGTGCCGTAGAGTTCTGATTTTATGGTATATTGCCTTTGTAGTGTTTTTCACATGCGTTGTCATATCCAGGTGCTGGTCCAGGGTGATGCCGAGGTAACGGATTGTGGATTTGGACTTCAACTCTACATTGTTGACAAGTAGTGATGAGGGAGGTGTGAATTTGTGGTTCCTCGTGACAAATAGGACATCTGTCTTGCCGTGATTGATCCGTAGGTTTTGTGACAGCAGCCAGTCGGCTACTGCTTCGAAGCAACTAATTATTGGGGAGAGCACTGGTTGGTCTGTCAAGAACGGCATGTAAAGGAGGATGTCATCAGCGTAAGCAAGGCATTTTACGTTGAAGGATCGGATTAAGTCACATATCGGCTGCATATAAATGTTGAACATTAGTGATGATAAGGATGATCCTTGGGGAACACCCTGTGTTTGCAGAAATGGTTCGGAGGATGAGTGGCCGGCCTTGACTTGCTGCCACCTATTGGATAGGTAGGATTCACACATTTTAGAGCTGTGCTTTGGATCCCCTTTTCTCTCAAGCGTTGTAGAAGTATGTCATGACTCACCGAATCGAAGGCGGCAGAGATGTCCAGGAAAATAAGGACAAAGCCTTGTTTGATACTGTTGATTCCTGTGTCCAGATCGTTGAACAGGGTTGTAAGGACAGTGTCGACTCCATGTGCTTCTCTGAATCCGTGTTGGGTGGGATCCAATGGTGCTTCGGTGTCGATATGTTGCTGGATTTGTTGTTGAGCAGCTTTTTCAATGATCTTGGCAAGCTGGGGGATGCTCGAGATTGGTCTGAAGGATTCTACTTTAGATGGGTCTAGTCTGCTGTTTTTTAGTAAGGGCTTAATAGAGGTGTGTTTGAGGCTTTGCGGGAATGATCCTGTGATAAAGGACTGGTTCAGTATTTTGCACAGAATGTGGCTTATGTCATGTCGCAGTTCTTTGATCCAGCTGGCTGGGCAGGGATCGTTGGGTGCCGTGCTGGGGTTAACAGAAGCAATGATGTCTTCAACCTCTTTATTGGATACTGTGGTGAAATTGCATAGAGGAGTTGCTTGAAACGCTTTAGGCGATGTGGAGGGGTTATTAATGTCTACGTTTGCGTTGGTCTTGACCATCTTCGATTGTAAGTAGTCTGCGTAATCCTGTGGTTGAGGCATTGGATGGTGGACTGATACTGGCTCTCCTGTTATGGACTTTACTATGTTGAACAAGGCATGTGGTTTGTTGATGGAGCGTTTTTAATATATCGGTGTGGTAGAGTTTCCTATTCTGCGTTATCTTCGCACGGTGGGTCAGTAAGTATGAGTTGTAAGCAGTGTGGGCTTCAGAGGAGTGGGTTCGGCGCCACTGTCTCTCGAGTTTGCGTAGATGGTGTAGAGATGTTCGTAGGTCCGTGGAGAACCAGGGTGCATGTTCTCTTCGTTTTGTAGACTTTTCAGTGTATGATGGACAGGAGGCAGCTCTAAGGTTTTCATCCCATTTAGATATAAGGTCATCTAGGCTGAGGGATGTGTTGGTCATAAGAGGTTGGAGGTTCTCCATGACTTCGCTCTTGTTGAGCGGACGGAAGCGGGATGCTGGAGTTCTGGATGTATTTGGCATTGTCTGACTGTTACTGGTGGTACTTATGGGTATATGGAAGCTGAGGAGATAGTGATCGGACCAAGGCACTGGTGTCACAGACAGTGCGAGGTCTTGGGATGTCATGGCGTTGGAGTGAGGAGCGAAGATGAGATCTAGCCTGTTTCCCTTATTGTGTGTGGAAGAGTCAACACATTGTTTGTATCCTAGATCCTCTAGGGCCTCAAGGAAAGCTGCTGCATGGCTATCTTGAAGAGATGGGAGGTTGAAGTCGCCGATTAACCAATTTGGAGAGTGTGGGGTGGAAGTGGTACATGCGAGCTTAATTATAGTCGAAAGGTCATCTGGTGATGGAGTGGGTGTCCGGTATATGAGGTTGATTGCGCAGAGCTCATTTGATATGGTGAGAGCGTCGAAGTGAGTTGAGCTGGAGGTGTTGCGCAACTTAAAGTGAAGGTCGGCTTTGGCGAGGATGAGTGTCCCGCCTCCTTTCTGAGTGGATCTGTGGCATGTATATAGGGAAAATCCTGGGGGTAGCATCTGGTTCAAGAGAACATTGTCGCAAGCGGACAACCATGTCTCGGTGATCATCAAAATGTCGAGATTGTATAGGGGTATCAGGTCGATGGCTGCAGGCCATTTTGAATGTACTGATCTGGCATTTATCAATGCACACTTCAGTAGGCATTGCTGGGGTTGTTTCTTGGCTCGCACCTTTTTGCAGAATTGAAGGGGGATGTTAAGTAGGTGGGAGTGGGGTGTGTGGTTGCTTTTCGTTGTGGTGTGGTGTGGGAATTCAGGCCGTCTCCTTCCGTGGTGTAGGATTGGAATGTGGTTAGTGCCCTGATTGAAAGCATTTGAGATGTTGTGGAGCCCAAAGGTAAGGAAGGAGATGAATAATATCAAGAGTTTGTACATTCTTGTTTGGCAACAGAACAGATAATAATGTGTACAATGATGGTAATAATGAAGGTAGCTATAACTGGTGATGATAATGTCAAGTGTAGAAAGGTTAACAGTGCAAGAATATACTGGCTACTGGCGCTCAGGATATTAAGTGCACTGGTGGATGGCAGTTGAAGGTAATAGTAATAATAGTACTTTGCTGGATAATTTTAGAATGCTAGCAGTAAAAGGTGAACTGCAAAGATCTGAACAACCGTACAGTGAGTGCAATTGGTATCGGACAAGACAGCAGTGTGCTTATACAGGTAACAACAAGACAGCTGTGAGCTTATACAGGTAACAGCATATGGCTTCAAGAGTCTAATGGGTGAAGGACTTGCCTTTTTCTGAGACGGACGGCTGGCTCTGTTCTGGGTGAGAGTTCTGGCTTTATTCGTAGAGTTGCTGAGGTGCCACTGCCTAAGGGCCACGCCAAAGGGCCCTCTGGCGAGGCCCTCAGGCGCGGGCCCGACAGGTGCGGGCCCGCCTGACGGCGGCTTTTTGTCGGCTGGGCTCCGCCTCCCACAGCCCCGATTGGGCCGGAGGCTCCTGAGCGGGGAAGATGGCTGCACCCCGTTCAGGTGTGCTCTACCCCGATCGGGGAGCACGGAGCCAGAGGAGGAAGGAGGAGAGAGGCTTGCTCCCGACGGCGGCTTCTTTTTGTCGGCTGGGCTCTGCCTCCCACAGCCCCGATTGGGCCGGAGGCTCCTGAGCGGGGAAGATGGCTGCACCCTTCTCAGGTGTGCTCTACCCCGATCGGGGAGCACGGAGCCAGAGGAGGAAGATGGAGAGAGGCTTGCTCCCGACGGCGGCTTCTTTTTGTCGGCTGGGCTCCGCCTCCCACAGCCCCGATTGGGCCGGAGGCTCCTGAGCGGGGAAGATGACTGCACCCCGCTCAGGTGTGCTCTACCCCGATCGGGGAGCACGGAGCCAGAGGAGGAAGGTGGAGAGAGCGTTAAATGTGAAATCTTTATGGTAACTGTTGGGGGGTGGGGGGGGCATCTAGCATGTCCCCTGCACTTACCATATGGAAAAGTCCCTTTCCTGCATTAAGCTCATTTGTAATTAGCGTGAGTTGGCACTAATTGCCGCATTCACAGCGCTCAGTACTTATCGTGATAACCACAGCGTGCAGTCGACATTCACTCTCTGCTCATAACCCACCCAGGCCCTGCCTCATTTGATGTTAAGCATGTGCTAAGTGGCTCAGTCATGTGTTAGCTGTTAATACATGCTAATTTGTACGTTAATTGCTTAGCACTTTTTCATAAAAGGACTCCTGAGTGGAGGAATAGCCTAGTGGGTAGAGCACCAAGAGACCAGGGTTTGATTCTCACTAGCACTACTTGTGGGCTTGGGCAAGTCACTTAATCCTCCATTGCATCAGAAGCAAGGCCTGGCAATCTACTTCCAGTCATAATGCCAAGAAAACCCAGGAGCTGCTGGGTTGCCAGGAGATAGCACGGACTTGAAGGCACCCATTGCATTTTTTGACTTTGTACCCGAGGCGATGGAGAGTAAAGTAACATGCTCAAGGTCACAAGGAGCATTAGCAGGAATTGAACCAAAGTTTCTACGCTTGTCAGCCTGTTGGTTTAACCACTAGTCTAATCATCAGATATTTTAGCATAAATGCAGTCTAAGAACTATCTTGAAATTTCAGACCAGTTTACAACCCTCAAAGACCGCAGTTGAGAATCTTTGCACTTCAGTATATGAGTAATTGCTGAATAAATATCCTAAAGCTATTCTTGGCCAGATGATTATTAAAAAACATATCCATGGCAAATAAATAAGATTATTATATTTCAGCATAGCTGACATTTCACTTTGATGATATATAACTTTAATAGAAAGAGAGTACATAATTTAGGCCATTTGATCAGTTCCATGCTAACCATAAAACATTCTAATTCAAATCATATAAATAAATTGCTAAAAGTATTTACTTTTAGTTTGATTGAACAAATTAGCAAGTTTTCAGCTTTTTTCCCCTAAAATTGCTATAGGTTACCTCAAAGCAAATAGCTAGAAGAATATTGTTCTACATTTTGAGTCCCAATAAAAGCAGCCTAAGAAGCACTAATAATGAGGAACAAACAAAAGAGAGGAATCCCCACAGTAAAACACAAAGCAGGAATAGCAGAGCAGGGAAAATAGGAATCCAAAGAGGAAATCCAATTAAAATTAATTCACTATGGACCCTACATGGCTGTGTTTTGACAATACAACACCTGCATCAGAGGTCTTACAATACCTTCAAAAACCAACATATGAAAAGACAATAGCAAACAATAACAAAGTACAAAATCATCTAAAACATATCAATAGATACATAAGAAAAACAATTATTACATACCAAGGAGTAAAAATTGAAACACTTTATGATATAAACAGCAAGAAGAAAAGGAAAAAAGGAGGAAGAAGGTAAAGCATCATAAACCTAATAACACCTTTTAGACATCCCGAGTGTGAAAATATGTCATAAAAGAGCCACATGCCCACAAAAAGAAGAAACTTCTGAAAACTGAGAATGACTTACACACAGAACCCTTCTAATAAACTTAGAGGGTCTTTTACTAATGGGTGCTAAATTGTTGCACCTAATCTGTGTTTAGTGCCGAAACCAAGGCATATTACCTGCAACATGTCCGCATTAACTGTCAAGGGCGTGGAAAGCATTTTCCTGGCAGTTAACACAGAGCCCTGTCCCATACTGTGTGCTGCATTAATGCAGGTGCACCTAACGCCACCTATTAAGGTGGCTTTAGGTGAATCCATGCTATTGCAGTTAGTGCACAGTGTGAACACAGCGCTAACTGCACCGAGCTCACTACGCCCATTCTCCACCCACTCATACCTCTAATGCAAGTTCTGCAGTTAGTGCACGGTGTGAACACAGCGCTAACTGCACCGAGCTCACTACTCCCACTCTCCACCCACTCATACCTCTAATGCGGGTTGTGCAGTTAGTGCACGGTGTGAACACAGCGCCAACTGCACCGAGCTCACTACGCCCACTCTCCACCGACTCATGCCTCTAATGTGGGTTGTGCAGTTAGTGCAGGAATCATCCTGCGCTACTTGTCATGGCCCTATGCTACCTGGCAATGCGTGTCCTAGTGCACCTTTAGCATGCCGCAGAACACGTGCTGCTAGGGTAGTGCCTGTTAGTAAAAGGCCATTTTAGAGAATCTGTGCAGGTAAAATACCTAAAAACAAAACAATGTAAAAACAAAGACCATTGTTTAATTCCATCAATCCCCTCAACTAAAAACAAAATAGAATTGAGAGGATACTTTGTGAAAAACTATAAAACATCTTTCTAAAACCAAGAGACTTCAAATAGTACAATTAGTACCAAAAAATATATTAAAAGACTGCAACACACTGTAACAGGCACTACCATTGACAGTGTGCCATAAGCCTCTAAAAGTAATGATAAATCCATGCAAGAGGTAGCAGTAGGTGCAGCCTTGCCACTGGCAGCAGAGAAGCACGGCTGCAGCTGATGGCCCGCTGCCGATCAAGTCATAACATAAGAACATAAGATATGCCATACTGGGTTAGACCAAGGTCCATCAAGACCAGTATCCTGTTTCCAGCAGTGGCCAATCCAGGTCACAAGTACTTAGCAGTTTCCCTAAAAGGCACACAGGTTCCACAATGCTTGTACTGGGGTAAGCAGTGGATTTCCCGGGTCCTCTTTAATAATGGTTTATGGACCTTTCCTCCAGGAACTTGTCCAAATCTTTTTTAAACCCAGCTACACTAAGCTTTTACTACATCCTTTGATGATGAATTCCAGAGTTTGATTACATGTTTGAAAAACATATTTTCTCTTATTAGTATTGAATGGGTTACATAGTAGCTTCAATGCGTGTGCCCTGGTCTTTCTACATTTTGACGGAGGAAACAACCGATCTGCATTTACCCGTTCCACTCCATTCATTAATTTATAGACCTCTATCATATCTCTCCTCAGCCGTCTCTTTTCCAGGTTGAAGAGCCCTAACCTTTTTAGCCTCTCTTCATAGGGATATCTTCCATCCCCTTTACCATTTTGGTGTCTCTTCTCTGTACCTTTTCTAATTCTGCTATATCCTTTTTAAATTATGATGACCAGAACTGCGCACAATATTCAGGGTATGGTCGCACCACAGGAATGATACAGAGACATCATAATATCTTTGATTTTTTTTCTCCATTCCTTTCCTTATCACTCCTAGGTGCATAACTTTGCACTTGTCCACATTAAATGTCATCTGTCATTTGAACGTCCAGTCATCTAATTTATCAAGGCCCACTTGCAATTTCTCTCAATCCTGTTGTGTTTTAAGAACTTTGAATAATTTTGTGTCATCTACAAATTTAATCACCTCACTAGTTATTCCCATTTCCGGATCATTTAATGAATATGTTAAAAAGCAGCGGACCCCCTAGATGATTCCCAACAACACATTTTCCATTGGTAACCTCCTACCCACCCCAGTATTACCCCCACACCCCATTGGCACCCCTTTTCAGGGCCAGCATAGCTGGAAAGTTTCCAGCCATGAAGACCTCTCTAAGGGGCCCATCAGCATCAGGGTCTACA
This sequence comes from Ichthyophis bannanicus, assembly GCA_033557465.1. Taxonomy (NCBI): domain Eukaryota; kingdom Metazoa; phylum Chordata; class Amphibia; order Gymnophiona; family Ichthyophiidae; genus Ichthyophis; species Ichthyophis bannanicus. The sequence goes on along the minus strand of CM066036.1, from coordinate 539,694,537 downwards.
AGCTCCCCACCCACAACCCCCTTCCCTCCCTATAACTTACCCAGTGTTCAACCGGGTCATCCCTGGTAGACTAGGGGTGATCGGGGGAGGAATGGCCCCCCTACACTTCTTCCCGAGCTCCTGCAGACTTCAAAATGATGCCAGGATCACCCTCTGCTAGTCTCATGGCACCACTACGAGGGGTGATGCTTGTTCACCCCTAGACCACCAAGGATGATCCATTTTGACACTGGTATTGGTTGGACCCTTTGCAGGGCATTTATGGCTGGAAAGTTTTCTGGCCATGGTGGTCCTATTAAGGGGTACCAATGTGGGGGAATATCAGGGCGTGTGGAAGGTTACCCAGGGGAATGCATTGGGGGGTGATCCTGGGGGATGCAATCATGCGGGGGGGGGGGGAGGCTAATTGGCCATGAGAGGGTGTCTGTTCACCTCTTAGTCTGTGGTACCTTCCTTGTCAAGGAATGTGAGTACTCCTGTGTTTCCTGGCAGGTAACACAGTGCTCCCATACTCTCTGGCAGAGAACACAGTGCTCCCATGCTCTCTGGCATAGAACGCAGTGCTCCCATGCTCTCTGGCAGAGAACGCAGTGCTCCCGTACTCTCTGCCAGAGGACGCAGTGCTTCCATACTCTCTGGCAGAGAACGCAGTGCTCCCATACTCTCTGGGAGAGAACGCGGTGCTCCCACGCTCTCTGGCAGGTAACGCAGTGCTCCCATACTCTCTGGCAGAGAACACAGTGCTCCCACGCTCCCTGGCAGGTAACGCAGTGCTCCCATACTCTCTGGCAGAGAACACAGTGCTCACGCACTCCCCGGCAGTGCAGAGTTCAGGGGCCCCTGCAGTATTTGCAGCCCTGTGCACTAAATACAGGTCATGTCCCCTGCATTTACTGCGCAGGCTTTGCATCTACTGTGCGGTTTTTCCAGCGATAAGCCCATGGTAAATGCAAAGCCCTGCTGCATTCTAGTAAGACCCCTTAAGCTCCAACATTTGTGCCCTATTTTCAGCCATACTTAGGAGCCTAACTTGTGAGCCTAAATATAGGAACTCAATTATTTTGAATATTGAGTCCTTGTAAAACCACAGGAGTGTTCAGCATAATAATAACAGCAGCCAACAACAATGCAAAATCTAATAATGGCAGAAAACATAGCCCAATAATTAGGCTCAATGCAATTCATACACTTAAAAGTCTCAGACGTAACATCTGAAATTTTGATTTTTGAAAGCCATTGTAATGCGTCCAGTAATTGTGACCACTACTTCAAACTTCTCCAGTATTGAAGAGTGACTTGTTCTTACACCAAGGATATAATTCACACTTCTCTCAACAGGTGATACAAACTTAAATTTAAATTTGAACTTACCAGTCAAGAAAAACTTTAAAATTCAACATAATGCTCTAGTAAATAAGCTTATCAGCGACTGATCAAGGGGTTCTTTTACTAAAGTTCATAACGTTTTTGCACTTAGTTTTAGCACTAAATGCACATTAATTTGCAAAGCCTCCACGGTAACGGTCAGGGACGTGGTCAGTGTTTTCCCTGCACTTACCCTAATGCAAGGCAGAATTATCACTAGTGCACCATCCACCTATTCAGGCAGCTTTGGCTGCACTCACGCTAATTGCAACTTGAGAGCACACAATATGTCCCTCTCTTTAACTGTAAAGTGCTCTTCATGTCCATTCTCCGAGATTAGCACTTAGTGCACAAATCAGTGCTCAGTAAATGCCATCCCCTTGCAGTTAAGTTACTTCCGACCCTTTTGCACAGTTATCATACATGAAAACGCATGTTAACTGCTTAGTTAAAGCATCCCCATATGTTATCTGCCATAGTAAGAATACGTCTTCCATGATAATACTGTAATTGATTTTCATAGGTGGTTTAAGACATTGAAATAGTTCCAGTGTTCTGCAGTATATCATGTAAGTACCGCATCAACTGTTACCTCAGTAGTGCACAGTGAGCCTGATTTATATAAGTTGTTTTCTCATTGGCACAAAATGGGTGAAATTCCTGTCTAGATTAGACCCAATTCTTAAAATATAACAATTTTTGAACTTCCTGGATGTAACTTTTAGATGTGTTTCACAAAGGCATATTCTCTGTCCTCAGGGGTTCAACAGGCACTGAAACAGTCTGTATGCATGTTTGTTTGCTCATGCATTAGCATGCGTAAAAAACAAGTGCATGCTCTCCTACTCCTCCAAACTACAACTGAAGAGGAGAAGGCGCCATGATTGTGACTAGGAGTTCTGCATTGTACCGTTTCCCACGGGCAGAGGAGAGCAGCAAGGCTGTGATCTCAGCTAAGAGTGGTGCAGGAAGAAGAGCTGGGGTCAGAGAAGTAGTAAATATTTAAAGGGTTGCCGGTTTGGGACAGGAAGATGGGGGGAGGGGAGTGGAGGGCAGGAAATGACAGCGGCGGAGGGATAAAGGGACAGAGTCTGAGAAGGTGAGCAGAAAGTGGGTGAGGGGGAGCAGCAGAATAGGGTCCGTAGGGAGAAGGGAAGAGTGCAAGAAGTTGGAGGTTGAAGAGAGAAATATATGAGGAGAAAAGATGTCATCTGTCAGTCTTGTAAAAGAGACATGGGCACCCCATCTGCATATCACACACACATACACAAGGACAGAATAATCCATCTTCATATGTGTACAGAACATATAAATAGGTTTTAATCCTTCGTTTAAATTTTTGTTAAAGTTATTTTCTCTTTCAGCCCCCAGCACACCTTGTTAGCACTGTTCCAACTAGTACTTTGTTGGATGTAATATTTTATTGAGTTCATTGTAAACCACTTTGATTTATGGAAAGGTGGTACTTAAGTGCACATAAATAAAATAAAATGCACACACACGCGCGTGCACACACACACAGGCACTCTGCACCCCAACCCTGTACCATACACAAAGGCATCAAACACACACACACCACCCCTGCACGCCCCCCACACCACCCCTGTAGTTCACCTCACACACTCAACATCTGTGCCACACTTATACATACAGGTGGGCACCCCACCCCTGCACCATGCACACACAGACACAGACACCCCACTGATGCACTACACACACACACACTCACCCCACACACACACACTCACCCCCCACACACACACACACTCATCCCACCGAGCCACTACACCCATACGATCTCACAATAGACACAAATATAGAGATAACACCAGTTATCAAGATTCCTTATAGCCCTTGCTACTGTTGGGGTTTTCCTGGACTTCCCCCTAAGATTATTTGGGGAATTTTCTATTTTTGTTTGGCTGTTTGTGTTCAACCCCAACATACATACAGGACTGGCTTTAAACAAATTGTTCATGCCACCATAAAAGCATGGAAACTTTTTTATTTTATCTTGTCAGGTCTGTAACATCACAAGCTTTACTTTTGATTTATAAGCTACAAATTTCAATATCAATCCATAGCATCAATACATCTATAACAAGCAAAGCACCTGACTTAAGTGTAAAAAGGTCCTGGAGACAGAGACAGCCTTACTCCAATGAGATCAGCTAATGTCTGTCTGCTGCTTAGAATTTCTTCTCTATATTTATATTCATTTTTAGGCTCAAATTGCTGATAAATAGATTTTCCTTCTTTTCTCATTCTCCATTATTTTAAGCAAATCTGCTTTCCAATCTCTACCCTTTATTTTTTCCCTTGTAGCACCCTGTCTTCTCATTCTCACGGCAGTCCTTGTCGCTGTGTGCTGGATGTCTTTCCTGTAGATTAAGTTCTTCGTTCTGTTCCCCTTTGTTCATTCAAGAGGCCCAGGTGACAGCCTTTTCACTAGCTGTGTAGTTTTCAGAGCCTCTCATTGTGTCAGCTCTCTGGGACAGGATATTAGCTCATTTCATTGCTCAATCTTGCTGATTTTGCAGTTTCAGTGTGAAAAAGTCAACAAGCTGTTTCTTTTTAGGCCTGAGCTATAGACATTAGCACAAGATGGATTCAACCTGTAACAAAGGTACCTGAAGGAGGATTCATTTTTCCCTTCATTCCCCTCTTGAATCCCACTTCACGTCCCTTCTACTGTCTCCACAGTGTGCCCTTCTACACTCGGCCATCCGGAACCTCCAATGACACTCACTGAAGAGATGGAGACATGATGAGACCAAGTTGCCACGTGAGATCTGAATCCCATTAATTCTATACCTAACATAGGGAACTTGGAAAGAGAGGAAATCCATATAGGGTTACTTGTTACCTGAATATTGGACCGCTACCAAGTGGAACCCCTCTGGAATAAGAGGATGGGCATCAGACAGGTTACCATTTATATTAGTAACTCTAGGTCTATGGGCTAGGGAAGTATATTCATTGGCCTGATTTTGGGAAGTAAGAATTAGAGTTGTGGTAGACACCTTAGTCAAACACCTTCTACAGAAAGCTAGAATAAATGAAAAAACACAACAGCTAACTGATAAAGCAATGAGCAGACCAAACAAGGCTACAAGTAAGCCATGTAGGCCAGAGCTTAGGCCTGTAAACCAAGAAGCAACATTATTCCACCACGATCCAATCTGAATCCCACCCTTGAAATCATCCAAATTTAATTCTGATGTGTCTAATTTTGTCCATTGCATTAAGTACAAAAGTTGTATGGTTTGCTATAACTGTGCAACAATTTGTTTCATTGATGAATTTACATGCCCCTCCCTCAGCTGCTAACAATAGATCTAAAGCTCGTCTATTTTGCAGAGTAATTTGATTGTTTTGCTCAAGGGATTTGGCTAGGAGAGTAATGGATTCAGTGACAGAACGCATTTGGACATGAAGCAAACATTGCAACCTATGTACAGCCATACCTAGTTCAGCAGTAATTGCAGGGGTCTGAAATACAGGAATCCAAGAGGTATATTTCAGGGCATCAAGCTGTGTTTTTTGTCAGCGGATATGTGGAATTAATATATTCATAAGAGGCCATGAGAGCAGCATCTTCGGATTTATCATACCAGGGGGAGGTGTCTCTTTTGTGTCTGTGGGCGCTTGTGTGATAGTGACTGACATTGAGAGGGATTAACACTGAATAGGCCTCAGCCCTAACCAGAGCACAAGGAAGATGATTCAGGCCTATAGCCTGATATAGGAAACCCTGACAATACCAATAGTGGCCTGCAAGGGCCGAGAATCGGGTATTTTTGGTCCAGGTCCAGTTCATTTTGTGTCCCCATGCAATTGAAGTATGCCTTATGATAAATTGATCATTACGGGGAAAGTAACAGGAGGAATAAGGGGTACCAGTTCTGCGTCCAGGTGTCTGGACTGCTGAACCATTTTTATAAATAGGACCCACTGTGTATGTGTTGTGCTAATAAGCAGGGGTAACATTCAAAGATGCATTAGTGATAACAAACCAATTGTCCAAGCTATAAGGAGCCGAAAAGCTATAAGGAATTATGGACCTGGGGGAAACAGTAAATCGCTGTTGTGCAGGATGGTAGGTGATATTACACTTCAGCGAAGGGCGTGAGTCAGAATGGACTAGCCCCTCATTACCAAAACAATATGGATATATCAAATGAGAAGGGGCATAGACTTGGACTGGGACCGGGTCAGATAAATTGAAATTCTCCCAAGTATGGGAGCCAGGGGCGGCCCAAGGGGGGTGCGGGGCCATGTGCGGAGACTCGGTGCGGGGCCTCATTTGCATAAATATTTGCATAATGTTACCATATACTAACTTTTAGTAAACATGCCTCTTAATGAGTGTATGGATAAAGACAGACTAAAAGATTTCTACATTACTATAATCCAGTGCCAACCACCAGACACATTAGGAACTGCTACAAACACTGCCCATTTAGAACCCATAGCAAACCCGCTGTATCCTAACAGCACTACCAGGACTCACAAAGCACCATACCCTACCTATCAAAAGGAAACATGCAGATATTAAACCAATACATTTCAGAGAACAACAATACATGACCTACTGGGGAAAGAGAACAAGTGGCAATGTCAAATAGGAATTACATAAACAGAATACCTCAGCTCAGTTACACATGCAGAACATAGACCATCACCAAACAAGGAATCACAATTTAGAAACAGGAAGACAATAATTAAACTGGGAATCCCAAAAGCCAAACTTGGAATGTACAGCACTGTAGAAATAAAACTATACATTAATTTGCTCTTGTACTAAACAAAGCGCAGACGTTAATGATGCACATTTACCAGAGCTGACATATTCCAATTAATAAATTCAAAATAAAGAGATATTTTTCTACCTTTTGTGCATTTTTTTTCAGCTGCAATTGCTCCAGCCACTTTCTTCTGGTTTCTTCGTGTCTTCTGCTAACTCTCCATCGTCTGCTGTCCATTTGTCCTTTCTTCTCTCTTCTAGTTTTTTTCCATTCTCTCTCTACATCTGCTTTAACATACTAATCTTTCTCCTTTTGCTCTTTCCTCATTCCTATTTCATCCACTCAAATTTTACCCCTCCATCCTCAATCCCCACTTACTCTCCCAATACCCGGCCAATTGTAGATTTTTTATCCCTCCCACACAAAATATTTTTCCCCTCTCCATTTTACGCTCCCAGCCCCATCCCATTCTTATCCTCCCCCAACATCAGCTCCCTTCAGGTTCCAGCCTCACCCAGCATCCATTCCCTTCTAGTCCCTGCATCAGCCCATTTCCAGTCCTAGCCCCCCATCAGCCCATTTCCAGTCCTAGCAACCCTCCAACCCAATACCAGTCCTAGCAACCCCCCAACCCAATACCAGTCCTAGCCCCCCCCATCAGCCCACTTCCAGTCCTAACCCCATCAACCCATTTCAAGTCAGCCCCATAGCCCATTGCCAGTCCTAACCCCCCCCCCAACAGCCCACAGCCCATTACCAGTCCTAACGCCATCAGCCCACCTCCAGTCTTAATCCGCCCAGCCCATTTCCAGTCCTAGCAACCCCCCCAACCCATTACCAGTCCTAGCCCCCCATAGCCCACTCCCAGTCCTAATCCCACCAGCCCATTTCCAGTCCTTTTACCCCATCACCCAATTTTCAGTTTAAGCCCCCCATACCCCATTACCAGTCCTAACCTCCCCATCAGCCCACTCCCAGTCCTAATCCCACCAGCCCATTTCCAGTTCTAATCTCCCATCACCCAATTTTTAGTTTAAGCCCCCCCATAGCCCATTACCAGTCCTAACCCCCCATCAACCCACTTCCAGTCCTAATCCCATCAGCCCATATACAGACTTAGCTCCCCCATAGCCCATCACCACTCCTAACCCCCCCAGCCCATCACCACTCCTAACCCCCCCAGCCCCCCCAGCCCAGCCCAGCCTAGGGAAAATTTAAAAAAAAAAAGCTGTCTGCTGCCGCTGCCGGGGCCGCCGCGGCAGAATCGAGTGTGCCGCGGGGCCCCCCCTGCCCAGCAGAGCCTGCCCTCCCCTGTATCACCTCTCTCTTTGCAGCTGCAGTCACACGCGCCGGCTTTCAGAGCGTGAAGGAACTAGTTTCCCTTTCACGGCTCTGTTAAGCCCGCGGGGGCTGATGGGAACTTCTGGACAAGTGAAACTGAGCCAGGCAGCTGGCATTTGAAAGGAGCTAGATCTTTGTCTAAACATCAAGTGAAAATTGAGGGACTATCTGTGTATCCCTGAGGTAATCTAGTCCACTGAAAATGTTGTCCATTATATTGAAATGCCAGCAATGGCCTACTATCGGGATGGACCGGGACCCCAAAAAATGCATTTGATAAATCTAAGACAGTACTATATTTCCTTGGTGGGTTTTGCTTAACAATGTAGCTGGGTTAGCTACAAGAAGGAACTCTGCCTCCACCACTGAATTAAGACTTCTCAAATCATGGACCACTCTCCACTTACCATTGGGCTTTTTTTAATAGGAAACAGGGGTGTATTAAATTGAGAAGTGCTGGGTTCTATAATACCATTTTGCAATAACATATCAATCTCCTCACTTGCTCCTACAGCTTCCTGCTGTAGTGGATATTGAGCAACATTTGGACCCTGACAATTTTCTTTTAATGTAATTCGGACAGGTGATGCAGATCTTATTAGGCCAAAAGGGTTTTCTGGGGTAGCCCAAACTTCAGGTGGGATATTAGCAAAATTTGGCTGACTCTCTGTCTGCAGGAGCAAAACAGATGGTGTGCTGATAAAGGTCATCTGTACCTCAAAGGCGGATAGTAGATCCCATCCCATCAAATTAACTGGACAGTGTGGGGCATACAATAGGGGTTTACAGATATGTTGCCCCATGAGTTCTACCTCATTGGGTACTGTCATTTTGGTAGTAATTGGGTCTCCATTAAACCCTGTTGTCACAGTAGTTTGATGAGAGAGGTTTACGCCTGGGGGTAGGGAATTCAGTACTGATGTTGTGGCTCTGGAATCCACCATCATCTGCACTTTATACCCATTCAGATGGACTTCAATTATCGGCTCACGCTCATTGAGCATGGCCCACATCACCATAGAGAGTCATTGTGGTCCCCCTTGAGGAGGCTGCCACTGGGGAAACCTGCTCTGAGGATCCTGGTAGGCATTGGGTGGCCCTTGTGGTTTTGCTGATCCTCGGGCTGGGGGGCTTTTGCATTCACCCTGAAGATGTCCCCTTCTGCCACAGTTCCAGCAACTAAGGGTGCTTCTCTGAAAATGCTGTGACTGAGGTGGTCCTGCCCGTCCCCCTTTCCAAGTACCCCCACTGTTTGGTCCTGTCTGGTTCCAAGCCTGAGCATATAAACCAAAATTCTCCCAGGGGTCGTCTTCAATGTCATACTGTTCCAAATCTCTAATAATTTCATTCTTCTGTTTTATAATGGCCCTAAGTTTTTGCTTTTCGCCTCATGCTGCTTTTCTGTTTTATTTGAACCTTCTCTTTCTTTTCCTTCTCATCGTCCTTTTTCTTGTCCTTCTCTTTAGCCTTACTTTTATCAAAATCCTCCTGCAACTCTCTCAGTTGTAATGCCGTTAATTTTGTCTGCAAACTTTTCATATCTTTCTCAGGTTTTATCTGTTCTTCAGCTAATTTGACAAAATGGTGTATATGCGACTGCTGTCTTGCCCAGGACTCGTCTTCTAACCCCACAATCGTGTCCAGTCTTGATTGAACTGATTTAGGAAAGTATTGCTAAATGTTTGGAAAAATAAGGGCAGGAAACCTGGGTCAGAATAAACCATCCCAGTCTGGATTTCCCACAAATCTTGAAATCGGGTAATATATGCACTAATATCTTCTCCTATCTTAAAACGCATTTTCAGTAGTGGCCCTAAATTCTTTTGGGTGGGGTATAGTTCTTTTATAGAATTCCAAACTCTGGGTCGGTGCTCATTAAACTCAGACCCATCATATCACATTTCTGCTACAGTAACTTGAGGTAAATTAGCTCTGGCAAAAACTTGATTTGTTGCATGAGTTCCCAGGAGTTTTGCTAACAGTGCTTTAACATCCCCTAGCCCTAAAGTATACCCTGCCGTAACCTTCTCAAACTTTTGAATCCAGGAAGCCCCCCTCTACTAAGAGGAGGTAAGGCACTAGCTATATTATCCATATCAGTAAAATTCCAAGGAACATATCGAATAGTTCCTCCTCTTGAATGCAAGAGGGGCAAGCACAGTTTTTCTTCATATTTTTCTCATGTTTCTAATCCTGTCTTCATGTAATTTAAATCCCATTGTGGGTCTCCCACTCCCCCATGAATGCAAAGTCTAGCAGTGTTCTAATGTGCAGTGTCAAGTGCTCCCTCGGGAAGCCATTGCAACATTTGCGGTTGGTTCTCTAATGTCTAGCCATACATATTGTCATTCTATCAGTTGATGAAGTAACGATTTCCATCACCCTCAGGCATTAGTGAGGCTCCAGCCTGACTGTTATTTCTTGCAATCCCAATGTGCTTTCTATTACTTTCCTTGTTTTCATAGCTGGATCTCAAAGAGGTCCAGTCTTTCTTGAGCTGCGTTTAATTTGTCCCACTCCTCTTTCATCCTGTCTGTCTCCTTTTTGTTATGCTGTTCCCACTTCTCCAGTGCTGACTTCCGCTCCTCCCAATCTTTAATTCGTCACTCTTCTAATTTCTTTTGTTCTTGTTCTTTATATTTATCCTGCTCTTCCTTCTCCTTAACTTTCTCTTCCCACTCAGCCTGCTGATTTTCTAGGCTTATTCTAAATTGTTCCTCTTGGTCTTGACGAGCTCTTTTCCATTCCTCAATACTGGCTTCTAACACTGCCTTCCATTGTGCTAATTCGTTCTCACAGATTGGCTGCTTACAATATTCTAATTTAACTGTCCCTGATATTTCTGCCCACTCTTCTTTCTCTCTCCCTATATCCTCACATGCTGCCCTCATCTCAGGATCATCTATCGGGCCTGGGAGCATTTTATCATAAAATCTCCTTTCGGGTGAGGTCTCCTTTTTATTACTATGGCGGGTCCCCTTGGATTGTTTAGGTTCCTGATCTATAGGAATAGGGTCTTGGTATCCTATAGCTGCAACTGCAGTTAAGGTAGGATATAGTCCTGTTTCTCCCAGATTATGTGTGGGGTTATAAGGAGGGGGCTCCTCACCACATTCTCTCGCTACCTCCATCCATAATGTGACATATTGTAAGTGTTCCACTAATTTCTGTCCTGTTTTGTCGTTCTCTATCTTAGTTTGCAAGTCATGTAGCGAACGTGGGTCTAGGGTACCGCTTGCTGGCCAGGCAAAAGCGGAGTCCTGTAGTGCCCAGTTACGCCACTTCTTGCAGAACTGTTCTAAAGTTTTAGCAGCAAGTGGATATCTCTTAATAACTTTCTGTAATGCAGTCTGCTCTTGTACATCCACTTTTCTAGTGTCGGAATCAGTTTCTTTTTTTTTTGAAACTTTTATTTTCATTTTGCAACAAACAAAAGAAACAACACACCAAAAGAGACAAAACAAGTATACAATAAGGAAAAGTAAACCCATTACCCCCCACCCCGGTGCTTCTTCTCTACCCGTTTGTATCAGCATGTGAGCGCTTCCAATTAACAGTGATTATACATCAAACGATCAAAAAAGTATCCACAATACAGCATGATCATGAGACAGAGATATATACAAAGTTAGACAGTCAGATGAGAGCATTTAGCAAAATGTACATATTCATTGAACATCTTCCATTAAGACCAATGAGAAGGAGTCTGAACGGAGGAAGCGCACAGACGAGGTATTTGTTCATATTTACTGTAGAGACAGGCATGATTCCACCATTCATTGAGGCTCAGATGGGAACTAATTTCCCAGTATTACTTAATTAGGGAAACAGCAATGCCAAGCATAAAGTTCAAAAGGAGATAAGCCATTTCTTGGGAGAGAGGGGATCCCCGCAACTGGGCGAAGTCCCACTATCCTCCAAGAAAGGGACTCCTGAGAGTGCAATATAGACTAAATACGACCCCAGACCCGACGCCAGTTATACTGTAGTGCGGGATATTCATGCATAACATGAAATGAAGTAATAAACCAATGGCCACAGGACGTGTCCAGCAACCATTACCCTGAGTAGTGTTCCATTTGTCTAAACTGTGAGGGGTGTAAAAACACCGGTGGGCTAGAAAGAAGAGGGTCTGAGTGAGTGAGGCGGGTCGGGAACCCGTGTCCCTCTGCTCCAGATAAGGCTCCATTGCTCCGAGGTTAAAGTCACATGCAATTCTCTCTCCCATACTTTCTGCGCTATAGAGGTATCTCTAGTGATAGCATTACATAAGGTTTAGTAAAATTGGATGCTACACCCGGTGAACTACCGAGAGATCGGAAGTTTCCAATCAACCTTATGCAGAGAGTGCCGATGGCGGGAGTACTCTAGTGCTCCGAATGCAATGCTGAAGTTGCACTGACCAGAGTCGGGAGTCGAAAGGTTGCATAGGAGTATTAAAGGCACCTAAAGTGTCGAAAAACATTGGTGGATAGTGGGAGTCTAATGGGAGAGTCATACCAGGGAGTAAGGTAAGAGGAATCGGTGAGCAAAGGCCCGCTACTATATCTAGCCACACAGGTCTGCTCGGTACTGGAGCTTCCAACCAACGAGCACCTTGTTTGAGAAGAAAAGATTGAGGGAACACTTGAGTAAAATCGCCACCAAGTATTAATGGAGCATTGGCGGAGGCCGAGGCCAACTGCGCAAAACTTGCATAGTAAGCAGGGTTGTCCACATTCGGGACATAGTGCAAATACACGTGAATTCACTATCTCCAACCTCAAGGTGTACACGGGCCCATCTACCCTCCATGTCAGCGCTAATATCAGGTACAGTAGCGTGCAAAGACTTCTTAACCAGAATGGCTATCCCGTACCATTTGGAAACGGTGGGAGAATAGGCAGCTACCATGTGAGGCCTAGCATTGAGTTTCAGTGTTTCAGCAGAGTGTAATGCGTTTCCTGAAGAAACACCTAATCAACGTGCTCGTAGCTAAGATAGCTAAGGATTTTCTTTCTTCTGAGTGGACCAGCAATGCCTTTGACGATGAATAATAAGATTTTACATGAGGCCATTCAGAAAATTTAAAATTCTGAGCATGATAGCACACATAATTTCACTGTGTCCCTCAAACTGACTGTATCTGGCTGTACACATGACATAGGAAAAATAAGCTAATATAATACAATGAAGCGCCCCACATTAACAAAGAAAACCGCAGTACGGTAGAGGAGAAGCAAAACCCCAAAATTACTGGCGACCATGTGTCTGCGGGGAGAAACCCCAGAGAAGGCCGAAATTGAAAAAACATATAACCTGTAGGACTGTGCGTGCTCCGAATCCGACCGAGGCACACATCATGAAGGGATAGGAGACCAAAGACAAAAGTCATACAGAGAAAGAAAGAAAGTCCAGGCTATTTCTGTGCTGGGCTATGACCGCCGCATCGGGCCCTTCAAAATGGCGGACAGAGCCGGCAGATAAGAGTCCAAGATTTGGGATTAGCGCATCTGTTCTGCTTCTTTGGAGTCCAAAAATGTTGATAATAGATCAGGATCCTCGAACGTCCTGGTCTGGTTGTGGAGAGTCACTCGGAGCTTCGCTGGATACAACAGGCCAAAGCGAGCCTGTAGCTGTTGAAGTCGAGGGCGAAGAGCAAGGAGTTTCTTCCGACGGTCAACGGTAGGCTTTGCCAAATCAGGAAAGAAGGAGACCTTACGACCTTCATATTCCAAATGATGATTCGCTCGGGCAGCATGTAAAATTTGTTCCACTTGTTGATATCGTAGCAAGCTAAAGATAATAGGCCGGGGGGTCGTGCGGTTTGAGCGCCATGCGGGCAGGAACACGGTGTGCTCGATCGATTTCCAGTTCTCTGTGAAAAGTGATCTTCAGCAAGGAGGGAAGAGTTTTGAGCAAGAATTCTCTTATATCTCCTGCTTCCACCCCCTCCGGCATTCCGAGGAGCCTCACATTGTTGCGACGGGCGCGATTATTGCTATCTTCCAACTCCTTTTGAAGATTCTGTATCTGGCGCTCAGCCTTGTCCAGTTTGCCCAAGCGCACCTCGTGCGAGTCGAGGACCCCCGCCATATTGTCCTGCCGTAATGAAAGACCTTCAAGTCGGTCCTGGAGCACTCCAAAGTCTTCTCGCATGGCTCGAAGCGCTTCTCCATTAGACTGCACCAATTCCTTCACGCCGCGTATTTCCTCCAAAATCTCCAGGTGCATTGCGGGGTTTTCACGAAATGGAACCATCTTCTGCGGGGAGGATACCTCTGTTTTGGAGCGTTTTCCGTGAGAAGAAGAAGGAGACCCGAAGTCCAAGCGCGCTGGTTTATGGGCCGCCATCCCCCCCGAGGTGCCCCGGTCAGCTCGGAGCGAAATAGTAAATTTATATAGGTATTAAGTCAGGATTCTGAGTAGGCCTCTCGGGAGCTTCAACGCAAAGCGTCCTACCCGCTGGACATCAGGCTCCGCCCCCCGTCGGAATCAGTTTCTTTTGTCCTTTACTTAAACATCCTAACTAGTCTACAATATCCTACTTATGCAAAATTTCCTACCTGTGCAAAGTGAAAAACAACAATGTGTATGTATATATATATATATGTATATATATATATATATATATATATATATATATATAATATATATATGTGTGTGTGTGTGTAAGAAAAACATCTCTTACCCTCTTGACGTTTCTTCTGCAAAATCACGCTTACCTCCTTCTCGACCTGTGCTTCATCCAGTGAACATGGGAGAACACGTCCCAGTGACATCGCTGCACTGTGAGTCACCAAAATGTTGGGGTTTTTCTGGACTTCCCCTAAGATTATTTGGGGAATTTTCTATTTTTGCTTAACTGTTTGTGTTTAACCCCAACATACATACAGGACTAGCTTTAAACAAATTGCTCATGCCACCATAAAAGCATGGAAACTTTATTTTATCTTGTCAGGTCTGTAATATCACAAGCTTTACTTTTGATTTATAAGGTACAAATTTCAGTATCAATCCATAGCATCAATACATCTATAACAAGCAAAGCACCTGACTTAAGTGTAAAAAGGTCCTGGAGACAGAGACAGCCTTACTCCAATGAGATCAGCTAATGTCTGTCTGCTTATTAGAATTTCTTCTCTATATTTATATTCATTTTTAGGCTCAAATTGCTGATAAATAGATTTCCCTTCTTTTCTCATTCTCCATTATTTTAAGCAAATCTGCTTCCCAGTCTCTACCCTTTATTTTTCCCCTTGTAGCATCCTGTCTTCTTATTCTCACGGCAGTCCTTGTCACTGTGTGCTGGATCTGTTTCCTGTAGATTAAGTTCTTTGTTCTGTTCCCCTATGTTCATTCAAGAGGCCCAGGTGACAGCCTTTTCACTAGCTGTGTAGTTTTCAGAGCCTCTCATTGTGATTGTGTCAGCTCTCTGGGACAGGATATTAGCTCATTTCATTTTTATTTATTTATTTAACATTTCTTTTATACCGCGCTCTTTTCCATCAGTGCGGTTTACAAATAACAAAGTGGCTCAATGACAGCGAAGGCAATCAGAGTTTACATAGAACAGGGGAAAACAACTTGGAGTGAACTGAGGGAAACTATGTACAATATACATATGAACAGTTTGCATATAAAACTATGTATAAATTACAAGTTACCATGTTAATCTTTCCATTGTTTCTAGGGTTATGCAATTGCTGAGAGCAAGTGTAGGACAGCAGGGTGTAATCTGTCTGAGGCTGTTTTGCGTAACCTGACAGTTGTCCCTTGTGGATTGTGAAGTTCAAGTTGAGGTGTTAGGTGGAGGGGAGGGAGGTGTGGTGGGGTAGTTGTGTTGAGAATAGTGTATGAGGAACAGGTGGTGTTTGATGGCTTTTCTAAACTGCATGAGGTCTTTGATTGCTCTGATATGGGGTGGCAGATTGTTCCAAGCCCTGGGGGCATAGGACACGAAGGCACATTTGTTTGTTGATTGTGCCCATTTTGTGGTTGTTTTTGGGATGATTAGCATATTGTTGGCGAGTGCTTGCTTAGGTCTGTTGCTGGGAATGTGGGAAAGAAGAGCTGAGATTGATGAGGGTGATATGTTATTTAAGGCTTTGAATGACATAAGAAGGACTTTGTAAGTTATCCTACTGCTTACTGGGAGCCAGTGTAGCTTTCTTAATATGGGAGATATGTGATCGCTCGCAGGAATCCCACTTAGGATACGAGCAGCAGCGTTCATCGCTAATTGGAGCGGGTTCAATGTGTTCTTGGGGAGGCCGTGTAGTATAATGTTTGCATAGTCAAAGTGGGGAGTGACTATTACTTGGAATATAGTTCGGAAGTTGTCGGGGTCCAGCATGGTTTTAAGGTGTCGAAGAGTCTTGATTTTATAATAGATGGACTTCACTGTGCGGCCTATATGGTCTTTGCATGTTAATCGTTGATCTAGTGTAACGCCGAGGTAGCGTATGGTAGGCTTTATTGGTAGGTCGGCGTCTCTGACCTTCAGGGTTGGGGGGGGCGTGAAATTTTTGTTTCTCGTGATGGTTAGAACTTCTGTTTTCTTAAAGTTTATTCTCAGGTTATTGTTTAAGAGCCAGTCTGTTAACATGTTGAAGCAGTTGATGACTGATTTTGCAGTTTCAGTGTGAAAAGTCAACAAGCTGTTTCTTAGGCCTGAGCTATAGACGTTAGCACAAGATGGATTCAACCTGTAACAAAGGTACCTGAAGGGGGATTCATTTTTCCCTTCATTACATAACAAGACGTACTTCATCACCTCTATTTGAATTCTGTCAAAGAACTGGAAAAAGTAATTTAGAAAAAAGAGCAAAATAGCATCTTCGATCTATTAGTTTTGTTTTTAATGGCAGATGTAAAAAGGTTTCTTTTTGCTAGTTTAATTTGATGCTCGCACTGAGTTTCCATATCTTTACATTGGGATAGTGCAGAAAAGGTCAAGTAGAGATAAGATGGAATAGTCGGCAGGAAATACTTCTGCAGCTGAAGTCAGAGTGTCAAGAGAAATCTGGTGGAGAGACCTAATAAGCTTGATATCAAAGGAAGGAGGGGGCTTCAGCTGGGAATAAGCTTGGAGATGAAACACAATGAGTCTGTGATCAGTCCAGGCAAAGATATTGTTGGGATGGAGCCAATGGTAGGGCATGTCTGAGAAAATTGTGTGTCATGTGAGGGGGCTTGGACATGTTTCTTAAGCCCTAGGCTTGACAAATAATCTAGGAAAAATTGGATCTTTCAGCTGTATGGGAAACTGACAAAAGTGCCGGATAAAGATGAGTAGAAAAGACCCCAGGATGGGGATGTCATTTGTGGAGTACAGTAGACCAATAGAAGGTATATTGAAAGAGGAAAGCCATCTAATCTGACTAGAAGTGATTCCAGATAGGAAAGGACGGAAGGATTACATTTAGTGACTGAGAAGTTTGATGGAGAAATGATAGCTAAACCCCCACCAAGGCAATTAATATGAGGGTGAAAAAGAAAAAAGTAACTGGAGGTCAAGCTTGAGGTAAGTAGCCATCATCTCCAGATAGCCAAGCTTCTGTAAGACATAACCATTAATAAATCACTGATGAGTAAGGTTTTGAAACAGAGTGAGTGTACGTTAAGTAAACAGCCTTGATGGTTAATGAATCTGCAGTGGAATTAGGATTAGTAGTGTGATGAGGAGAGTATGGCTGAGCCCATCCTGAAGTAAGATACGTCATCTATGGTTTTAATTCGATGGAATATCTGTTATTCTGCCCAGCAACCAGTGATGTAGATAGTGCTGGAGAATGCAAGTGGCTTGTGAGAATGTCGGAAATTCTGCCTAGCAACTAGTGATATAGACAATGCTGAAGCAAGATACGTCATTTTTCCCGCGGGTAAATAGGGCGCAAGTGTGGGCGTTTTTTGTTACAGAATAGACAGCAGCTTCGTTGCACCACGATCTTCTTGAAGACACTATCAGTAAGTGTTGCTTAGATTTTTAACGCTTTTCAGTGCAATGAAGTTCTTGAAGTTTCAGTCCCTAATCCTAATAGTGATACACTTGGTAATAAGAATGCTGACTTTAAAACACGGGAGATAAAAAAGAGTAGCTTCTCATGAGGTTAGCTTAGCACGTGTATTTAGTGGGCACGCGCTGTTTATGATGAAAAGTTTGGTTATTTATGAGAAAACATAATGTCCCAAGGGCTCCGATGAGTTTAGGGTGTGGATGGGTTTTAATATATGATACTTCTAATACGGGATGACGGTATTATAATGTGCTTCCCATGAAGATAGCCAGTTGTAGTAGATTACAATACCGAAAAGATGAAAACCTGTGAGAATGCAATGTGCCTTGAAATCAGTACGAGTGCCCATAGATGCAAGAGAGGTTAGTTTGAAAGTGAGTAGTTTCTACCTGAAATGTAGGTGATAATGACATTATTATAATATATTTACATTAGTCATCACATGCACAGTAGTTTTAATGTATATTCTTATGTTTCCAATATAGAGAAAGTGCCCAATTATTTCTCTGAGAGAATCATAATTTAAGCGGTGCATATGCAAACACTCCTACGGGTATGGTGCTTTTGGTTTTATATTTTACTAATTTTAGTTGAATATGGATTTATTTATAAGGTATTTTAGTTGATTTTATTTTAGTTATTTAATGGTACTCTTGGTATTTATGAACATAACAAATAGAAGTTTTGTATTAGTAGTTTTTATATTTTTATGTATGTCCTAAGTGGTTAATCATTTATGTTTTAAGATTGCTGTTCCGTCTGACTCACTCCTGGCTCCTGTTTATTAGCTGTTTTTCATTATCATATGCTTTTTTATCATTTGTTTTGTGTTATCAAGTTTTATTTGTTTTAATCATCTGCTGTTCTCATTATTTGCAAATATGGTGGTAGCATAGCCTAATCATTCTTTGTACCCTTCCAACACTTTCAAAGTGATAAGGGAAAACAACTATTGATCTTCTTAACTTTCACCATGATCAAGTGAATGTACATAGGTTTATATATATATTTAACTGTATATATATATTTATTAACAACCTTTTTAACTCTTGTCATGTTTAAGTGCACTTATATGGTTTTAGTTTATTATGGTCTTATTGGTTGTATATGTTTTTAATTATTCATTTATTTATTTTTAATTATTAATTATTATTATATTTTTTAATCATGTTTTTTTATGATGTTATTATATGGTTTATGATTTTATTTTTAAGTGTGTTATAGTATTTATGGTTATTTACCTGCAGCAAACCTGAATCCCCTGAGGAAGTAATAAAACGAAACACGGCCTGTGTCGGGCTCTCAGGTTTTGGACTCAATAAAAGTATCCTTGGTTTAACCACCACGTATTAGTGACTGAGTGGGAGAAAATCAGACATTTACCTTTAAAGAAAGAGACAGGCAAGGAATCAGTAGCTCTCAAAGTGCAGGCAAGGAAAAAAAACACGCAGCTACTGAGGACAGGACACACCCAAGCTCTGCTAATCTAAGGGCAGGCTTGGAAACTAATGAGAGACACCTGGGGGAAGGGCAGTGCACGGTAGTTCAGAGACACTCTTATAAACCCAGGGAAACAGAAGGAAGTCAGACTAAGCCTGAGAAGGGCAGCACCACGGGAAGAGAGACTCAGCCTGAGAAGGGCAGCACCACGGGAAGAGAGTCTCAGCCTGAGAAGGGCAGCACCACGGGAAGAGAGTCTCAGCCTGAGAGAAGGCAGCACACGAAGCGACACCCTGGAAAGGGAGAGACAGGGAAGCAGCACGCTGGAGAATTCAGTGGTGAAAGAAGCACCAGAGAAAGGCCCAGAGAGTTCACTGTGGAGGAGAACGGTGGAGACTTCCAGGGGATTCTCAGAGGTGAAAGCCCTAGTCAGAAAGAAAGCCAGGATTGCAAGGAAACTGCAATTGGTTTTAAAACTAGGAGAGCTGTGTCAGAGAGAAGTGCTGACAAGGGTCAGGCTACAGTGACAACTGTTCCTGAACCAGCTAAAGAGCTGGCTGTGAGCCAGTTAGAGGCATTGTGTCGTTTGATGCAAGAGAAAAATCTCCACGTTCCTCGTGGAAACCCTTTGCATAGGGAAAAGCCTCAGTGGAGAAAGGTTCTGGAACTTTTAGAGAATATTAAGCCTGAAGTTTCTCATGCTGGTTTAGAGTCAGATTTACCAGACACGGGTCCTGAGGAAATGCAGATAGACTATTATGAATCTGATGAAAGCTCTGAAGATTCAGTAATGGACTGTTCTCTTTGCCAGAAGGCAGAATAAAAGTTCTTGGATAAGAGAGAAAGGTATAACCTGAATGTCCTAAAAGGCAGTGTGAAAACAGGGAGAATTGTGTTTAGCCAGGAATGCTAAGAACTCTGTTTGCTGAAGAGAGGATATTTCTTTTGGGTTTGAAGAAAGGAAAAAAACATGTTTGATTGTTGAATCGTTTGGAAACAGCGACCTATGTTAAAAAACTACTAAAAGCAGTTACATTGTTTTGTTTGGTATAAATGCCTATGGATTATTGTTTGGAGAGAGAATCCTGTTTGTTTGCATTGAGCCTTAATGCTCTTTTGGAAAAGAAATACAATTCCTGTGTTTTTGCCTTGTAAACCCTCGGTCTCCACACTACTTGTTTTTCTGAGCAACCCAACTACAAATCCCAGCAGCCCCGGCTCTGGGTGAGGAAAAACTCCTTAATTAAAGGACTAACGAGTGCAGCCCTAAGCCCATAGGCGGTTACCTGGGGATGGGGCCCCCACAGTAGTAATTACTGTGTGTATGTAGCCCCCAACAGTCCCCACGACACACAGAAAAACACAAACACCCACACCCACGGACACCCCCTCCTCCCTAACACTTCTTATGCCATACATTGATGAACCATCAGAATGCCTGATTCTGAAAATGGGTGAAACACACCTTTGTGTCTCTTTTTTTTCTAGTGTTAAATTAATAAAAAATTATACAAGAAGAGCAATTTTCAAAGCCATTTATCTGGTAAACTGGCCGTCTGAAACTTCTCCCATCTTCGATCCGTCTGACTTTAGCTCTGGGAGGTAGAGTATTCTGATCTGTTAAGATAAGCTAAAGCGACAGTGGGGATGTAGGCTATGTTCGGGGGGGGGGAAGGGGGTTGATTTTATTGGGCTTGTTATGATTATATGTTTCAAATTTTCAAAATGTGCTGAGCATTCTTTGTTGCTGGGAAGACAGTATATAAATGATAAATAAAATGAAAATACAGTCTTCCATAGCTTCCACAATGTTCCATAGTCTTTGAAGGGACTATGAGATGGAATTCTAGGAAGGATAAACTGTGTTTTCTATTATATGTATGCTATTTTTTCACTAAAATTCCACTTACCCAAAAAGCAGGTACATAATCTCCCAGTAGACAATTTTCAAGGGAGAAATGTATATGCATATGCATGCATTCATGCATCAGCCGTGCATATGTGCTCTGCACCGTTCAGGCTAAAATCTCATCACCTTCCAACAACAGCAGGAATGCCTGCTGCTATTTCACAGCTACAACTAACGTCTGGGCTGTGACCTGGATCCTGACCCTTGGATGCATGCTGTCAGTCATGACCTCACCTAGAGCTTCTTCCCATAAGCTCTAATATTCCCCGGCTGCATCTTGCACTGCCATCGTATGTCCCCACAACCACAGTCTTAACATGTCTGGTTGGGGTTAGGGGAGATTGAGTACCTCAGTGAAGTTAGGGGAGAAAGAAGAGTTTGCCTGAGTGAGGTGGATGAGGGGGATATTGTGTCTGGTGAGGCTGAGGAAGGGAGATCAGTACACACCATCTTATCCATCACAAACTCTACACCACCTTCATCCTCCACACACCATTCCTCACATACCCTATACAACCCATCATCTACTGTACACCCTACATAATACTCCACCCACCGCACTGCTCACATCCTATCTATCATCCACCACAAACCCTATACATACCCTCTCATCTACTACATACCCTGTGCATCCTCTCTTATCCATGTCCCTCCTACTCATTGCACCCATCGTACATCACTTTTTAATTTTCTTGGGAGTCTTTCATAGGTAATAGGTAATAGACGTAGGCTGTTCTGGTGTCTTCTCAGTAGCTATCTCACTGAAAAAGCCCATCTTCTAAGAGCATGAGAGAAAGAGTGAGACCACTGGCAATAAGACAGGGCTAATTCAAGACAGGAGACAGACTGCTGGGAAGGAGGCAGTATTGAGAGAGAGACTATTGGACACAAAAAATAGGAACTGAGAAAGAGAGAGCTAGAAAGCGACCCCTTGCACAAGGAGGACAAAGAGGAATGATTCAGAAACCAGAACACAGAGTGAATGCTGGCAACAGGGAAGGTGGATTGAAAGAGAGAGAGAATGATAGAGAGAATGTTTGAGTGAGAGATCAATAGTGACCGGGATGGAACTCTGGTATATTCCTAGTACCAAGTACTTGTACTTCCATTGAGTTTCAGCGGGTTTCCACAAGTTATATTATAACACTCAACATCTAACTAAAAATGCTGAAACATGAACGCTTACAGTTATTCTTTGCACTTTATTTTAAAAAGAGATTCCTTGATGATTATCTGTAGGATAAATCTCTGTGTGATCTGAATGTTTGCTCCTTATACTTTATCCACACTCACGACTTATTTGCTCTTTACTTCAGTGGACTGGAATTTTCCTCTTTGTCCAAGTACTCACAACATACTGCTAATGTGAGCTAGTGAATAATTAGCCAAAAGATCAAGGCAAAGATCAATAGGCAGTAGTAATGTGCAAGTTAAATCTGTAGTCAGTTTAATGTTGTAGGATTCTTTAATTGTTTTGGCTAATCACTAATGGGAAGAAAGTGCCCAGAACCATGGCATTGCTGCTGTTATGAATCATTCCCTGGGTAATTTCACCACTGTCACCGTTAGAGAGTCCTGATGCAGCCCGGTTGAATTAGAAGGGCGAAACTCGAGTCGACGGTTGTTTCCGGTGTGGTTGGCATCTCTGAAACCTGCAAGCAGAGCGGGTCTTGCTGTCAGATAGGTGCTTTGTTTTTTGTTTTTTTTTGATAGTTTTAAATGCATTTGAAAAATTGAAAAAACTGACTTTGCACTACATAAGCCTATGAATGACATCTGGGGGATTTCTCATGAGCCGTTAGCAGGGTTATATAGCTCTGCATTGCCAGGAACCCCCTCCCCATCTGAGACTTACTTTTTCATTCCTCATTCCATAGCGTATTCCTTTTTTAGTATGGGTCTCATAGGAATGAGGTTTTGATTTTTCAACCAGGACCTTTGTTTATTGTTTTCCTTCCTGCAGTTGTTTGGATTGGCTCGGTATAAGGAGGATACTGAGTTCAGTTAATTAGTTATAAATCATTAGACATTATTTTTATTCCTATTTACTGCCATTTTAACATTTTGTCTGTTAATGTCTTCTACACAACCACTCTTATTAGTTCCAATCATTCTGTTCATCATATATAGCATTTGGAAAGGCTATTTAAAACAGAAAGCTCATTCATTATGTTTATCTTTTTTTCTGTCTGTTTTATCATTTAACCTTAACTTGTCCTTATCTATTTAAGGTAAAGGCTCACTCATCATTTCATAGTCTGAAGACAACCAGAGTATGTTGCTACATAGACTGGGTAAGACAAAGAGATGGAAGGGACATTAATTTTATACTATACAGTGAGTAATGGTATAACATTATTGGATTCTTTAGAAATGAACTCTTCAGTTACAGTAGAATAGAGATTCCCTTCTGTTTCCGGTGAATGATGTAGCATTAAGGTCATAGTGAGAAGCAATAATCTTCCTGCTTCACTACCAGTTTTGGATACTGTAGTAATATTGTAACAGTACTTTAATGTTGGTTAGGTAGGAGGACTATCAGGCTGACCCTTGTCAAAGACTGGCTTATGACAGGCTTTTGCGATTGGCTGACTTTTCACTGGCAATAGAATTTAAGACTGGGCATCACAGCCACTAGACCCTAAAACCTCCTCTCCTCTTCCTCCTTTCTCAGTCTCTGTGGATAAATCTCTACTCCTCCCTGTTTTTCAGCTCGCAACCTTGGGATTGTCTTTGACTCCTCTCTCCTCTTTTCCACATGCATCCATCTAATAGCTAAGACCTGCCGTTTCTTTCTCTTTAACATCAACAAAATCTGCCCATTCTTTTCTGAGCACACTACTGAGACACTTATCCACTCTTTAATCACCTCCTGTCTTGAGTATTGTAACCTGCTCCTTGCTGGTCTCCCTTTGAATCATCTCTCTCCCCTTCAATCTGTTCAACACTCTGCTGCGCAGTTAATCTTCCGCCAGTCTCATGCTCATATTACCCCTCTTCTCAAGTCACTTCATTGGCTCCCTATCTGTTTCAGCATCCAATTCAAACGTCTCCTGCTGACCCACATTCGGCTCCTCACTACCTTTCCTCATTTATCTCTCCCTACATCCACCCCGCTCGGGAACTCCACTGCTCTATCTGTGCCCTTCTCTTCTATTGCTAACTCCAGACTTCACTCCTTTCACCTTGCTGCACCTTACACCTGGAACAAATTACCTGAGTCTGTACGTCAGGCGCCTTCTCTGACCTTTTTCAAATCCAGGCTGAAAACTCACCTCTTCACTGCCACTTTCCGATCTTGACTCGCCTGATCTCCTTGTGTTTCCCTTGTGTTGTCTGTCTTGACTAGATTGTAAGCTTTGATGAGCAGGGACTGTCACTTACATGTCTGTACAGCGCTGTGTACATCTTATAGCACTATACAAATGCCCAGTAGTAGTAGTATGACACAAAATTATTCAAAGTTGTTAAAAACCAAGAGAATTGTGAAAAATTGCAAGAGGACCTTGATAGATTGGAAGGCTGGGTGTTCAAATGGCAGATGAAATTTAATGTGGACAAGTGCAAAATTATGCACCTAGGAAAGAACAACCCAAACTATGGTTACGCGATGCAAGGTTCCACATTAGAAACCACCACCCAAGAAAATATTTTAGGCGTCATTATGGATAATACGTTGAAACCCAGTGGCCAAGAAGGCAAATAAAATGCTAGGAATCTTAAGGAAAGGAATATAGAATAAAACAAAGGATAATATAATGCCTCTGTATCGTTCCATGGTGTAACTGTGCCTTAAACATTATATGCAACTGTGGTCGGCATATCTTAAAAAGGATATAGCAGAATTAGAAAAGGTACAGAGGGGAGCCACCAAAATATTAAAGAGGTTGGAAGAATACCCCTATAAAGAGAGGCTTAAAAGGTTAGGGCTTTTCAACCTGGAAAAGAGACGGCTGAAGGGAGATATAAATTATTGAATAGAGTGGAACGGATAAACGTAGATTGATTGTTTATGGCCTCAAAAAGTAGAAAGACTAGCGGACATGCAATGAAGCTACAGTGTAATTTGTTTAAGACTAATAAGTGAAAATATTTTCTCACTTAACGCATAATCAAACTCTGGAATTCGTTACCGGAGGATGTCGTAAAGGCTGTTAGTGTAGCTGGGTTTAAAAAAGGTTTGGACAAGTTCCTGGAGGAAAGGTCTATAAACCATTATTAAAGAGGGTCCACTGCTTGCTCCAATTCAAGCATTATAGAACCTGTTTGTCTTTTTGGAGAACTGCTAGGTACTTGTGACCTAGATTGACCACTGTTGGAAACAGGATATTTGGCTTGATGGATCTTAGACTGACCCAATATGGCATTTCTTATGTTAAGTAAATTTATCAAATACATGTATGTAGTGTCTAAGTTGAAACCATTTTTGTAATCAGATGACTTTAGGACCATTTTTCAATTTTTCATTTTCTAAGCATAGATTATGCTAGTATTGAATTTGCCTGACTTCCTAAATCCACTCTGAAAGCCTAGCAAATAATTCAGAATACAGCTAAGCAGATTTTGCTGGCACTATGGCGTTATAATCATATCACTCTAAAATGAAGAAGTTACGTTAGTCACTGGCAATTTCTCATTTAAAACTTTGCATGGTTTGCAGCTTGAAGTGTCTTTTTTTGTTATTGTCTTATATTTCAAATAGGCCTGTTCAAGGAAGTTTTCTAAATTCTTTTGAGATACCTGATGTTAAATGTATCAAAGTTAAAACAGATATAGGGGCTTATCCTCTAGGAGCTCCAACTATTTGGAATGTTCTCCCACCTGATATTAGAGGAAATGCCTTCTTTTATGACCTTTCAAAAGAAGACTTTTATTTGTATCTTTTTAATTTTTTCAAGCTTTTAATTACAGTACTTGTTTTTCTTATTTTGAATAAATGTTAAATGTTATGTTTTGATAGATTGATGTTTTGTTGTTTACTAGCCAAGAACATGGAGGATTAGGATGTGTCAATTTTGGAGATGTCATAATTTTAAAAAGCACTAGTGAAAAAATGGTACAATTTAATGTGGAAAATCAACAAATAGCTTTAAATTTTGTGTAATATGTTCTTTACCTACCTGTAATTTCTAGAAACAACAAATGGGCATGTCCCGTAGGAAAAATGCTAGATGTAAATAAATCCTGATTTTACTAAGATCTCTGTTGGCCCTGCTCTTCCTCAACTCAGCGATGAGAAGATCAGACTTAAGAACAAATGAAAGCTATAGCTATAGAATTGTAACTACCATTAGAACAGGTGTCTAGATGTGGTGTGTTTAGATTTCAATAAAGCCTTTGACATCGTTCCACACAGGCGACTTATAAACAAACTGAGCACCCTAGGGATGGACTCTAAAGTTACTGATTGAGTTAGAAATTGGTTGAGTGGGAGGCGACAAAGGATACAAGTAAATGGAGCTCACTCTGAGGAGATGGAGGTTACCAGTGGTGTGTCGCAGGGATCTGTTCTTAGTCCGATTCTGTTTAATATCTTTGTTAGTGATATGGTGAAGGGACTTTCGGGTAAGGTTTGCTTGTTTGTTGATGATACCAAAATCTTCAATAGAGTAGAAACCCAGGAAGGAGTCGATAACATGAGGAGGGATCTAGCTAAGCTTGAAGAATGGTCTAGAATTTGGTAACTGAAATTTAATGCTAAAAAATGCAGAGTCATGCATTTAGGCTGCAAAAATCCAAAGGAGCAGCACAGTGTAGGGGGTGAAGTACTTCTGTCCATAAAAGAAGAGCGGGACCATGGCATGATTGTGTCTGACAATCTTAAAGTAGCTAAACAGGTAGAAAAGGCGACTGCGAAAGCCAGAAGGATGCTTGGGTGTATAAGGAGAGGAATGGCCAGAAGAAAAGAGGAGGTGATAATGCCTCTGTATAAGTCTCTGGTGCAATCTCATTTGGAGTATTGTGTGCAATTCTGGAGACAGCACCTTCAAAAGGATTTAAACAGGTTGGAGTCGGTGCAAAGGATGGCTACTAAAATGGTTAGAAGTATTTGTTATGAAGCATATGAGGACAGACTTAAAGATCTTAATATGTATACTTTAGAGGAAAGGCAGGATAGGGGTGATATGATAGAGACCTTTAAATATCTCCATGGCATAAATGCACAGGAGGGTCTCTTTCAATTGAAAACAAGCTCCGCTACAAGGGGGCATAGGATGAGAGTGGAGGGGGATAGACTTTGGAGCAATATGCGGAAATATTTCTTTACAGAAAGGCTGATAGATGTATGGAATAGTCTCCCATTGGAGGTGGTGGACACGAGGACAGTATCTGAATTTAAAAAAAAAAAAGCATGGGACAAACACAGAGGATCTCTAAAGGTAAAAAGGGGAGTATTGTAGTTAATATGGTAGGCAGACTAGATAGGCCATGTGGTCTTTTTCTGCTGTCTTGTTTCTATGTTCCTATGTCTTGCCAAAGGATCTGGTTCTGTTGGAAAGATGACCTGCGTCACATAGCAGATGGCTTACAACAGATCTAAAGTTCATGAGAATATGGATTTCCGAGCCTAATCGGAAAGAAAAGAATCTGAAAAACTTAAGAATGATGGTAGAATTCTGTGTTGGGGTTTACATGGTGAACTGGTTCAATATAAAAATAAATAGCAATTGGACACAAGATCCCAGGCATCTCCTTTTCCAGCTGTAACTGTTGAAAGAACAGTGTGAAGAGATAAAAAAAGATAGTCATGCCTAAGCTTGGTATCGTTACAGCGAGTCTTTTCTGCAAACTGTTTTGCAGCGAAGAGGAACAGGAGAGAAGAGATGCATTGGAGAAGATGAGAAGACAGCTTGGAGACAGCAGTGTGAGACCCAGGAAACATAGAAACATAGAAACATGATGACAGAAAAAGACCACAAGGCCCATCTAGTCTGTCCTTCCATAACAACAACTACAACAGTCCACTTTTTACCTTTAGAGATCCTCTGTGTTGGTCCCATGCTTTTTTGAATTCAGTTACTGTCCTCATCTCTACCACCTCCACTGGGAGACTATTCCACGGATCCACTACTCTTTCCGTAAAGAAATATTTCCGCATATCACTCCTGAATCTATCTCCCTTCACCCTCATCCCATGTCCCCTTGTCGCAGAACTTGCTTTCAAATGAAAGAGGCTCTCTCCCTGAACATTTATGCCACGGAGGTATTTAAACATCTCAATCATATCACCTCTATCCCGCCTTTCCTCTAAGGTGTACATATTAAGATCCTTAAGTCTGTCCTCATATGCTTTATAATGAAGACTACTAATCATCTTAGTAGCAACCCTCTGCACCGACTCCATCCTGTTCACATCCTTTTGAAGGTGCGGTCTCCAGAATTGCACACCATACTCCAAATGAGGTCGCACCAAAGACTTATACAGAGGCATTATCACCTCCTTTTTTCTGCTAGCCATTCCTCTCCGTATGCACCCAAGCATCCTTCTAGCTTTTGCCGTCGCCTTTTCTACCTGTTTAGCTACTTTAAGATCATCGGACACAACTACGCCTAGGTCCCGCTCTTCTTTAGTGGACAAAAGTACTTCACCTCCTATGCTGTATTGCTCCCTTGGATTGCTGCAGCCCAAATGCATGACCTTACATTTTTTAACATTAAATCCCAGCTGCCAAATTCTAGACCATTCTTCAAGCTTAGCTAGATCCCTCCTCATGTTATCTACACCTTCCTGGGTGTCTACTTTATTGCAGATTTTGGTATCATCCGCAAAGAGGCAAACCTTACCAGACAGCCCTTCCGCTATATCACTAACAAAGATGTTAAAAAGAATCGGACCAAGGACAGATCCCTGGGGCACACCACTGGTAACATCCTTCTCCTCAGAGTGAGCTCCATTTACTTGTACTCTTTGTCGCCTCCCACCCAACCAATTTCTAACCCAAGCAGTAACTTTAGGGTCCATCCCTAGGGTGCTCAGTTTGTTTATAAGTCGCCTGTGAGGAACAGTGTCAAAGGCTTTACTGAAATCTAAATACACCACATCTAGAGCTCTCCCTCGGTCCAACTCCCTGGTCACCCAGTCAAAGAAATCAATCAGATTTGTCTGACAAGACCTGCCTCTGGTGAATCCATGCTGCCTCGGATCCTGTAATCCGCTGGACTCCAGAAACCTCACTATTTTCTCTTTCAACAGCGTTTCCATAATTTACTCACCACCGAAGTTAAACTAACCGGCCTGTAGTTTTCAACCACATCCTTACTTCCGCTTTTGTGTAAAGGCACCACATGAGCCTCTCTCCAGTCCTTTGGCACCACTCCCGACTCCAACGAGGCATTGAAAAGGTCAGTCAGTGGAGTTGCTAGAACGTCCCCAAGTTCCCTCAGTATTCTAGGGTGTATCCCATCCGGTCCCATCGCTTTGTCTACTTTAAGTTGAGCTAGTTTCTCACGAACACAGTCTTCTGAAAATTGTTCAAGATGTCCCTCGCTTCTGTTCTTATTTGTGGGTGTTTTCTGAGGTCCTGCTCCTGGTTCTTCATCTGTGAACACAGAACAAAAATATTTGTTAAGCAATTCCGCTTTATCCTTATCAGCTTCTACATATTCCCCCCTGTACCCTTGAGTCTGACAATACCACTTTTGCCCTTCCTCTTCTCACTAATATATCTGAAAATGTCTTATCTCCCCATTTTATTGCATTGGCTATTTCCTCCTCCTTTTGAATCTTTGCCTTCTTGACTACTTTGCTAGCTTCTCTAAGTTTTTCCAAATACAGATGCCTGTCTTCCTTTCTCTGTGATCTCTTGTATTTCATGAAGGCCTCCCTCTTTTTCTTCACTTTTTCAGCTACTTCCTTCGAAAACCATAGCGGTCTCCTGTTCCTTTTGCCTTTATTTACCATTTTAACAAAAAGGTTGGTTGCCTTTAAAATACCCCCTTTCAGTTTTGCCCACTGTTGTTCTACATCCCCAGCTGTTCCCATCCCACTAACGACTCCCTGAGGTATTGGCCCATCTTCGCAAAGTTAGTCTTCCTAAAGTCTAAGATCTTCACCTTGGAATGGATTCTAACAGCCCTAGTCCTAATACTGAACCACACCATCTGGTGATCACTGGATGCAAAATAATCTCCCACTACAACATCAGAAACACTTTCACCATTGGTAAGCACCAAGTCCAGTATGGCCCCTTCACGTGTGGGGTCTGTTACCAATTGCCTGAATAGTTCTCCCTGTAGAGAATCCAGGATCTCCTTACTCCTAGATGATACTGCAGCAGGAAAGTGCCAATCAACATCTGGCATATTGAAATCTCCTATCAGTAGCACTTCCCCTTTCCTAGCAATGCTGCGTATGTCTTCAATTAACTCTCTGTCCACCTCTTCCTCTTGTGAGGGAGGTCTGTATATCACACCAATGCAAATAGATTTCTCTTTCCCTCTTTCTAGTTTAACCCACAATGCCTCCTCTCTCCCTTTTAAGCTCTGTAATTCCAAAGCTTTAATAGTAGTTTTTACATATAGTGCTACTCCTCCTCCCCTTCTTCCTACCCTGTCCTTTCTGAATAAAGTATAGCCAGGTATAGTTACATCCCAGTCATGGTTTTCTGTGAACCATGTTTCTGTAACTGCCACTAAATCTAAGTCAGCCACTCCCACCAAAGCTTCAACTTCAGAGATCTTATTTCCCATGCTACGGGCATTAATACACACTGCTTTCCATATGTTACCTTTCAACACTGAGGCTACTACACTCACCTAATTACTTGACTGGAGTTCTGGAGTCTCTGAGCCTCTTCCTACCTGTACCCTGACAACAGCAGAGATCAAGGCATTTCTGAGCAAAGCCATGGTGGTTCCAGACTGGCCATCACACACCCAGTCCATAGAAAAGTGTGTAAAAATGACAACTGAGGCTGCTGGTCATGTGTATAATCAGGAGAGGAGGGAACATTATATTAGAGGTCAGATGGTCAGCAGGGAGCTCCGGAGCCGAAACAGAAGCAAACAAGATATGGCTTCTTTGCTGGATTTTGTTAAATAACATTAAATTAACTGCATAAATGACATTTTAAAGACAATTATATGGCTACAGGTGGTGTTGAGACTATTTGTACTTTGAAATATATGGAAATTAATTGTTATTTGAACTGTGATTTGATGTAGGCAAGACTCACTTTAAGTAGCTTCTGAAGATAGCTATAAATTCAGTATACAAAGCTACATAATTTGTTTCACTAGTAGTTTGTAAAGTTTGGAAAAATAAAAATCTACCCCTAAAGCTGACACGTCCTAATGGAGGATTGTGCAGGATATAAACATTGAAATAAATGTTGTTGTTAAGTGCCGTCGAGTCGGAGTCGACTCATGGCGACCCTCTGGATAGCTATCCTAAATTGTGTTTGGTCTTCAGTCAGGTGGCTTATTGTTGACAGACTGGTACCCGTAGCTGCTGTTATTGTATCGATCCATCTCATTGCTGGCCTTCCTCTTTTGCATTGACCTTCTATCTTACCAAGCATAATGTCTTTCTCTAATGATCTCTCTCTTCGCATGATGTGTCCAAAGTATGAAAGTCGAAGTCTTGTCATCTGAGCTTCTAAAGAAAGCTTAGGTTTGATCTCCTCTAGTACAGACTGGTTTGTTCTTTGGGCAGTCCATGGTATACACAGTATTCGCCGCCAACACCATAATTCAAAGGCATCAATTTTCTTCCTGTCTATCTTTTTCACTGTCCAGCTTTCACATCCATATGATGTTATTGAAAATACCATGGCTTGAACAAGTCGAATCTTTGTATGGAGAGAGACATCTCTGCTCTTGAGAATCTTATCTAGGTCTTTCATAGCCATTCTGTCAAGAGCAATGCGTCGTCTGATTTCTTGATTGCTTGTTGCTTCTTTATTGATAGTTGATCCAAGTAGGTTAAAGTTGTTCACAATTTCAATTTCTTCTCCTTCAACGATGAACCTGTTGATTATGCCAGTTGTCATGATCTTTGTCTTCTTTACATTAAGGTGCAGGCCCATTTTGAGACTATGTTCTTTGATTGTGAGAAGCAAATGTTTCAGATCATCTTCACTTTCAGCCAATAATGTGGTATCATCAGCATAGCAAAGGTTGTTGATGAGTCTTCCACCAATCTTCATACATACATTCCTTTTTATTATATAATACAACACTAGCCAAGAGTACCATTTTTATGCTGATGACCTCAGATCTCTTTCTCTACACCTGATATATCTCCAGGAACAAGCAGGAATGAGTCTTCACATATGGGTACGTCGGTACCGATGGAGTCTGCGCGGGAACGCTTCCCAGCGTCCAATCAGAAAGCTTTTGGAAGCATCCCAACACGCCTGCGTGCTGCATTCCCGCCTTCCCAACTGCCTCTCCTCAGTTTTCGTTTTTTCGCGGAGCCGGCAGGACGTCCTCCTATCACCGCAGAAAATTCTTCTTTTATTTTTTAGTTTTCTTGTGGTCGCGGCTGCCTCCCCGACGCCACCGGTACCGCCGGTGTTTCTTTTTTTTTTCTGGTAAAATTGTTTCCTTTTTAAGGAATATATTTTTCTTCCTTAGTGTCTCATGGTTCTCAGGCCTTCTAGGCCTCTCCTTTTTCCTTCATGGAACCGCCAGCCACTTTCCCCAAGAAATGTACAAACTGTGGCGGTAGAGCTTTATTTTTAGACACTCACAATCGGTGTCTAACCTGCTTGGGTCCTGACCATTTTCCTCCGGAGCCCTCGGGCAATAGTATTGTGAGAAGAAGTTTTCAACATCGAGTTCCCCTCGACACGCGGTCCCCCTCCAACTTCAGGGCACCGACCATATCTTCTTCTACACAGGATCAGGTAACCCAAAAAACAGTCTGTTAAGACTAGCCAGTCCTCGAGCGGCAGTTCTCATGCACAGCATAGAGATGCCTATGGCCTTGTCCTCGAGAATCCACTGGCTTCAAAACCCCGGTGGGAGTCTTCGGCCTCCAAAACCTGTGTGGGGTTTCTGGTGGTGGCATCCGCTTCGAGCGGTACCGATACCCCGGCATCGGCACTGGTGTTGGATGAAACATTCCTCACCAAGGATCGTCGTCTGGCATCCTCGCTACCTGCGGGGCCGGTGGATACGCTCCAGATCGACCTTCCAGTATCGGTACTGACACCGATACTAGTACCGACGTCGGTACCCTCCAGACGTGCATCGATAGACTCGCTTCCTTCGATGCCGAGTCTGGAATCGATCTCCAATCTGGAGGACTGGGTACCGACTTGCCTTGGTACCAACTCCCGTCGGTACCGAAGGCTCGGTTCTGATAATTCGGATCCGCAACTTTCAGTTCCTCCGATACCGTTAGAGTTGCCACCGGCTGGTCTTCATCCACCGGTATCAGATACGGTACCGAGATCAGTACCGATATCCACAGTACCATTGCTGTCGGTACCTTCCATGCTTCTCTCGTCAGGCTCGCTTCCCTCGATGCCGAGTTTGGAATCGATCCCTAGCATGGACAATCTGTTACTGACTGTCGC
The DNA here is from genome assembly GCA_033557465.1 of Ichthyophis bannanicus. Taxonomy (NCBI): domain Eukaryota; kingdom Metazoa; phylum Chordata; class Amphibia; order Gymnophiona; family Ichthyophiidae; genus Ichthyophis; species Ichthyophis bannanicus. The sequence goes on along the minus strand of CM066036.1, from coordinate 539,661,212 downwards.
TGGTTCTGACCTGCAGTACCAGCGACCACCATCTAAGGATCCCATACTGCACCATTCAGGATCTTCTATTCCTATATACTTGAATAGATCCCTCGGTGCCAACGCTAGTTCTTTATCAGATCTAGCCTATCCAAGGGAAGTTCCCTCTGGGGATCCTTCTTTCCAGACTTTCCTCCTGGATATGGGAAAATCACTTGCCATTCCTATTCCTGGAATAGATCCTACACAAGGGAATACAGAATACCTCTCTGTTCCTAGCAAAGCAAAGGAGAATATAATACTTCCTTTGCATCATTCTTTGCAGGATCTCCTTCTACGAATGTGGGAAGCTCCTTTAAAGGTACCCCCACCTTCCAGAACAACTGATCTATATCAGGTGCCCCCCTCTCCAGGGTTTCAAAAGACTCAACTTCCTCATCATTCCATTGTGGTAGAATCAGCAATGAGACGAGTGAAGAGTAATAAAAAGCACTCTTCTTGTCCGCCAGGTCGTGAGTCTAGGACACTAGATGCCTTTGGACGTCAAACCTTCCAGACATCCATGCTTTCAGCAAGAATTCTCTCATATATTTTTTATATGGGTCTATCTCTTGAGGAGGTCACAAAGAAATTATATCTTTTGACTCCTTTTCTTCAAGAGCCCAAGAGTAAAGACTATTCCTCACTGGTTAGTCATACTCAAAATATCTCTAGGTTTCTTACTTGTGCTACCCTATTTACATTTATTTATTTACATTCTCTTATATACCGCGCTATTCTGCATCAGTGTGGTTTACATTGAACAAACTGAAATTACATTGAACAGGGCATTATAACTTGGAGATAACTATTTTACAGGGAACATGGGCTATGGAGGGTTAAGTGGCTTGCCCAAGACCACAAGGAGCACCTGTGGGACTAGAAACCCCAGTCCTTCTGGCCCAAGGTTGCTGTCCTCTAGTGGGATTTGAACCCCTGACCTTCCAGCCTGAAGTACCTTGCCCCAACCACTAGGCCACTCCTCCACTCCTAGACTCCTTTGAGTCTGTTAGCAGGACTTCTGCTGTGGCTATAGGGGCATGACGTAAAGCCTGGCTTCAAGCTTCAGACTTGGACAGATGGGCACAAGAAAGACTGGGAAATACTCCTTGCACTGGAGAAAATCTCTTCAACAAGGAGTCTTTACTCCAGGTTACTCAGTTATCCACTGACTTTCCTTTTTCCAGAGGCTGTTCTACGCCTTCTTTCCCAGGAGGTAGGATATGTCCTACCAAACTTTCTTCCCCTAGGGGGAGAAGGTTTTACCCATCATCTGCCCATCATACAAATGTTCCCAAACAGGGGAAACATCGCCCTAGTCTGAAGAATCCACAACATCAACAGGGTCAACAAACCCAGCAGTCGCAGGGTTTCAAATAGTTCATTGTCCCTCTTGATTGGTGGTTAGGGTGTCAGTCTGCCTTTTTCACTGGCAATATCTGCACTAAATTTATCCTAACCTACCTAGATATCTCTTCATGAGACATCTTTTTTCTAAGAGTCTTATGATGATCATGCCCATACTTACCTCTCTTTCCTTCAAGAGGAAGAGGAAACTGATAACAACTATCAATGGACAGTTGTTTCCCTGTACTGGCATGTATCATCTCACCTGTCAGAGACTTCCTCCATAGTCTGTCTCTTGCAACTCTGTCTTACCTCCCTCTTTCTACAACATTGGGTTGTAAGAGTGGTTCTTTTTTTACCGGTAAGCTCCTATAGTCCTATACCTGTCTACTGGGGGATTCTCCCTTCTGGAATTCTTTTCCCCTTGTTACCTTAGGGCAGCTCATCAAACAATAGGAAGTCCTATCAGGACTGTTTCTTTTTCCCATTCTAAAGAAGGGAAAAGGCAAAAGAAAATTTTCTATGCTGCCCGGGTAGTTGCTGTAGATACAGCAATTCCTAGTGGTTAGGCCACTGGTTGTGTTCTCTACGCAACCAGGGCTTCTCCTCCACTAACAATCCTCCTAGCCTCAGTGCTAAGTCCCAAACAGGTTATTCACCTTCTTTGGGAAACCCTATTGTCATAGTCTGGTTGGTTAACTTCTATTCTTTGCCTTGGCAGAATAGCTTCCACTGCCAGTTTTTTCTTCTACCAACCTGCAGCATGCTCTCTGCATCTCTACAGAGTAGCTTTGCACTATGGGCCCTTGCTAGAGAGCATCAGTATCTTGCCTAGCAGATAACCCCAAATAGTTAGGGGGAGGGGGTTCCCCCAGTCATATCTGGCGGGTATTCCCTGCCTTTTAAATCTCTTTTGAGGCATAAGCCTCAGGCCTTTCATTACGTGAAAGCCTAAAGGAGGGCCAATTCCCTGGCTTGGCCCATATCTCCTTGAGTCTTCTCGTCAGAGATACCTTTCTACAATGGCAGCTAGAGGATGCCTAATACCCATCTTGCCCTCATGGGCGGATCACTAGGGTATCTTCCTCCAGAGGCCTTCTCTATTCAATCTCCATACTGCAATTCTGGAGATATCTGGACTTCCTGTCTACAGACTGATGTTATCCTCTGCCATTTTCACGTAGGCCATCCTGGTTATTCAAGAGCTCAAATTCTGCAAAGAATTCAGCCTTCTACTTGTCAGGTAGACTTTCCCTCTGACTCTGCCAGTCATAACCAGGAAAAGAGGATTCTCTATTTACCTATTCAAGCAGGTATCCACCTTCTTGCTGTCAGATGAATCTTCCTCTCTCCCTCTATACCTAGAGGGGATGGGGTTCTCTGGACATCTCTCCATCCATATGCCTGGCGACAGGGGCGGCCCAAGGGGGGTGCGGGGCCATGTGCGGAGACTCGGTGCGGGCCTCATTTGCATAAGTGGTCTTATTTGCATAAATATTTGCATAATGTTACCATTCACTAACTTTTAGTAAACATGTCTCTTAATGAGTGTATGGATAAAGAAAGACTAAAAGATTTCTACATTACTATAATCCAGTGCCAACCGCCAGGCACATTAGGAACTACTACAAACGCTGCCCATTTAGAACCCATAGCAAACCTGCTGTATCCTGATAGCATTACCAGGACTCACAAAGCACCAGACCCTACCTATCAAAAGGAAACACTGCAAATATTAAACCAGTACATTTCAGAGAATACTGGGGAAAGAGAACAAGTGGCAATGTCAAATAGGAATTACATAAACAGAATACCTCAGCTCAGTTACACATGCAGAACATAGACCATCACCAAACAAGGAATCGCAATTTAGAAACAGGAAGGCAATAATTAAACTGGGAACCCCAAAAGCCAAACTTGGAATGTACAACAACACTGTAGAAATAAAACTATAAATCAATTTCCTCTTGTACCAAACAAAGCGCAGACGTTAATGATGCACATTTCCCAGAGCTTTCATATTCCAGTTAATAAATTCAAAATAAAGAGATATCTTTCTACCTTTGGTGCATTTTTTTTCAGTTGCAATTGCTCCAGCCACTTTCTTCTGGTTTCTTCATTGTTTCTGCTAACTCTCCATCGTGTGCTGTCCATTTGTCCTTTCTTCTCTCTTCTAGTTTTCTTTCCATCCTCTCTCTCTACATCTGCTTTAACATACTAATCTTTCTCCTTTTGCTCTTTCCTCATTCTTATTTCATCCACACAAATTTTACCCCTCCATCCTCAATCCCCACTTACTCTCCCAATACCCGGCCAATTGTAGATTTTTCATCCCTCCCACACAAAATATTTTTCCCCTCTCCATTTTACTCTCCCAGCCCCATCCCATTCTAATCCTCCCCCAACATCAGCTCCCTTCTAGTTCCAGTCTCACCCAGCATCCATTCCCTTCTAGTCCCTGCATCAGCCCATTTCCAGTCCTAGCCCCCCATCAACCCATTTCCAGTCCTAGCTCCCCCATCCATTTTCAGTCTGAGTGCCTTCATCAGCTCATTTCCAATCCTAGCCCCCCATCAGCCCATTTCTAGTCATTTCCTAGCCCCACCATCAGCCCATGTCAAATCCTAGCTCCCCCTCCACTCAGCCCAATTCCAGTCCAAGACCCCCCATGAGCCTACTTCCAGTTCTAGCCCCTCCATGAGTCCATTTCAATTCAAGCCCCACCACAGCCCATTTTCAATCTTAGCTCCCCCCAACAGCCCATTTCCAGTCCTATCCTAGCTGCTCCATCAGCCCATTTTCAGTCCTAGCTCCCTTCCCTCACAGCCCATTTCCATTCCAAGCTCCCTCCCCATCAGCTATTTGCAGTTCAAGCCTCCCCGTCCACTCAGTCCATTTCCAGTCATAGCAATCCCCCAACCCATGACCAGTCCTAGCCCCCCATAAACCCATTTTCAGTTTAAGCCCCCCCTATAACCCATTACCAGTCCTAACCCCCCCATCAGCCCACTTCCAGTCTTAACCCCATCAGCCCATTTCCAGTCAGCCCCCCATAGCCCATTGCCAGTCCTTACCCCCCTGCAGCCCACAGCCCAGGACCAGTCCGAACCACAGCAGCCCCCCTCAAGGCCGATCCCCTCCCCATCAGCCCATTTCCTGTCCTAGCGCCCCCATAGCCCATTAGCAGTCCTAACCCCCCACCATAGCCCATTAGCAATCCTAACCCCCCATCACCTATTTCCAGACAGCCCCCATCAGCCCACAGCCCATTACCAGTCTTAACCCCCCCTAGCCCATTTCCAGTCCTAACCCCCCCACCCCATTTCCAGTCAGCCTCCATCAGCCCCAGCCCATTAGCAGTCTTAACCCCCCCCAGCCCATTTCCAGTCCTAACCCCCCCAGCCCATTTCCAGTCAGCCTCCATCAGCCCCAGCCCATTATCAGTCTTAACCCCCCCCAGCCCATTTCCAGTCCTAACCCCCCCCTTGCACATTTACAGTCCTAACCCCCCATCACCCCATTTCCAGACAGCCTCCATCCGCCCCCCAGCCCATTCCCAGTCTTAACCCCCCCCCCTCCCTTCCCTTCCCTTCTGGCAAATTAAAAAAAAAAAAAAACCTGGCTCTAGCTGCTGCCGCTGCCGCGTCCGTCGCAGCAGCGGCAGAATGGAGTGTCCCGCGGGGCCCCCTCTCCTCGTTGAGCCCTCTGCAAGGGCTTTCAGATTCGCGAAGGGAGAGTGCTCCCTCGCGTCTCTGTAATGCCCGCAGGGGCTAATGGGAAATTTCCCAGGGGCTGATGGGAAATTTCCCATTTGCCCCTGCGGGCTTTACAGAGACGCGAGGGAGCACTCTCCCTTCGCGAATCTGAAAGCCCTTGCAGAGGGCTCAACGAGGAGAGGGGGCCCCGCGGGACACTCCATTCTGCCGCTGCTGCGACGGACGCGGCAGCGGCAGCAGCCAGAGACAGGTTTTTTTTTAAAATGTAATTTAAAAAAAAACAAGGCAGAATGTTCTTTGCGCGGGGCCCCCTGAAACGCGGGGCCCTGTGCAAAAAACATTCTTGCTCAATGGATGGGCCGGCCCTGCCTGGCGACATATGTCTATATGCCTACCTATTTTGTTTAGGTATATATATATATATATATATATACTTATCTATATCTATCTGAGTGTCTTCTGCCCATACATATCTCTTTCTAGATGTATGCATATATACCCTATATGTGTGTATATATATATATATATATATAGAGAGAGAGAGAGAGAGAGAGAGAGATAGATAGATAGATAGATATGAGATATATTTTTAGATAAATCTGTATCCATCTACTTATCTATCTGTCTGTTACGTTCAGATATCCTTACATTCCTATCTGATCCTGACAGATGGGCACTACCCCCATGAATGCTGTGCCAGCATACTTAGGGGGCTACACCTATAACCACTCCCTGTGGTAATTAACAAATTTTTCCTTACCATAACCTTTTCAGGTTAGGTACTCCTGAAGCTCTCAATGTACCCTTTTTCTTTCCTAATTGACCCCATTTAGGAAAGACATTGCGGAGCTTCAGTTACTATAAAGCTTAGCGCTCCTGAGTCTGTCCTTACTTTCTTATCAGATGCAAGGATCTCCATACCCTTTCTCCCCTACATGGACTGATTCCAACCCCAGTCCAGTTGGGTCATACTTATTTTTTCTCTTGGTCCTACATTTGTACTATTTTTGGACCACAACAGCTTAAGCTTTCTTTAATAGTACTTTCTGCGTCTCCGCTGAAGCTCTACCTCTCATACAACCCCAGTTTTTCCCCTGGGGCTATTTCTCACCCTGAAGGGTTCTGACCTCCACTTGTTTTTATTCTACTTTATTACCTCTACTTCTCAGTGAGGTACCCCTTGAGCACATTCACTGGCTCTTCCATCAGATCCATATATAGCTCAGTGCACTTGTGCAATGCCAACAAGGGAGGCCCAGATTATAATATTTCACTACTAAATGCCCTTGATACAGGGTCTTCCCCTTTGAAGCCCTGTTCTAGACAGCTGTTCCACAGCTCCGTTTCTGTATTCAACTCCTACCCTCCATCCCCAGGATGCCTGAGGTCCTGAGGAATATCATGGCTCGTTTTAGACTTGCAACATGTTAGGACTCCCTCAGGGCATCTGAGCTTGGGAGTCCCCATATGTGAAGACTCATTCCTGCTTGTTCCTGGAGATAGCACAGTTACTTACCTGTAACAGGTGATCTCTGGGAACAGCAGGAATAAGTCTTCACAACCCACCCACCTCCCCTAGGAGTTGCATTTTTCTCTATCTCTATCTCTCCCTTCCTTGCTCGCTCTCTCTCTCTCTTTGTCTCAGCTTTCAAACTTAACTGAGGAGAGGCAGTTGGGAAGGCGGGAAGGCAGTACGCAGGCGTGTTGGGATGCTTCCAAAAGCTTTCTGATTGGACGCTGGGAAGCGTTCCCGCTCAGACTCCGTCGGTACCGACGTACCCATATGTGAAGACTTATTCCTGCTGTTCCCAGAGATCACCTGTTACAGGTAAGTAACTGTGCTTTCTCTGACAGTCCAAGCCCTAATCTCTGCCTGCCTATCTGACATCACCATCTGTATGTCTCGCCGTCATTTGAAATTGATCATGGCCAAAACCGAACTTCTTATTTTTCCTCCTAAACCCTCCTCCCTCCTCCCCCGTTCTCCTTTCTTTATCTTTGTAGATAACACTCTTCTACACTCTTCTACTTCTGGTTTCCACAGCTTGCAACCTTGGGGTCATCTTTGATTCCTTCCTCTCCTTCTCCTCACACATCCATCTGATTGATTGCTAAAACCTGTTATTTCTTTCTCTTTAAAATTAACAAAATTCGCTCCTTCCTTTCTGAACACACTATTAAAACACTTAATTCTTTAGTCATCTCCCGCCTAGATTATTGCAACCTCCTCCTTGCTGGTCTCCCTCTGAGCATCTCTCTCCCCTTCAATCTGTTCAGAACTCTGCTGCACATCTAATCTTCCGCCAACCCCGATATACTCATTTAACCCCTCTTCTGAAGTCACTTCATTGGCTCCCCTTCCATTTCCGTATCCAATTCAAACTTCTCCATCTGACCTATAAATGCATTCATTCTACTGCTCCTCACTACCTTTCCTCTCTTCTGTCTCCCTACACCCCTGCTCTTGAATGCCGCTGTTCCATTGGTTTACTTCTCTTTATGCCTTTTTCTTCTACTGCAAATGCCAGACTTTGATCCATTCACCTTGCTGCTCCTTATGCCTGGAACAAACTACCTGTGTCTGTACGTCAAGCTTCTTCTCTTCCCCCTTTTCATAACCATGCTAAAGGCTCAGCTCTTTGAGGCTGTTTTTGGATCCTAATCCCTTGTTTTTCTTGTGTCTCCTTACCCTTTCCCTATTGTACCCTTGTTCTCATCTATTGTACTGTCTGTCTTGGTTGGATTGTAAGCTCTGATGAGCAGGGTTCATATCTTATATGTATCTGTACAGCGCTGCATACGCTTGTAGCACTATATAAATGATTAATAGTAGTAGTAGCAGTAAGAGATATATTGTGACTGAAGAATATTTATTCTCTTAGGCCAATATTCGAAGCCCTTAACTGGCCAGCCAAGGGGAGGCTAGCCAGGTAAAGGTGCTCACCGCAGTATTAAGTGGCACTGTCTGGGCAGTTCAGAGCTGGTCTATGGGCAAAGCAATGGCAATGTTGGCGCTAACGGGATAAATGGCACCTTTATCTGATTATTTGGGATTTTCAGTCACAACTTATCTGGCCAACTTAGGCCTCCAAAAAAAAGCGGTCCTAAGTTGGAAGCCAGATAAGTAAAGGCTGAAAATCACCATGAACCAGATAAGGCCACCATTTATCTGGTTAGGACCACTCAGTTTGGATATTCTATCATGTTAGCTGATACAGATAGTTCAGGAAGGGACCAGTCTAGGCACACTAAAATTGCCAGAGGAAATGTTCACATGATGCTGCTCTAGAATCTATACTCTATTCATGTATGCTTGACATATGTCTTCTTTCCTATCCCACAATGGACTTCCTTTCTTATTTTTACCCTATATGTGACTTTATTTTATAAATTGCTCTGTATATCCTACAAAGGGCAGTATATCAAAAATGTAAAAAATGATTGTGATGGGTTATATGAGAAGCTTCCCATCCCTATACTGATATACCTCCAACCAGACTAAGGACATGCCCCTTTAAGCACCAGAAGCCAGGCCCCTTTAAGGAACCCTACTTGAATATACCTGAAAGGGTGTGGCCAGGGGATGACCCTTTTAACCGGGAGGGAAGAGACATAGGAAGGGAGAGAAGAGCCCGAGGGGTTCCAGAGTATGGAGTGACCCCCTACCTCTAAGGAGACACTACAGGAAGGTAGGAACTGGGGTGTTGCCACTTTGGTCAGCAGGCTTGTGGTAGTAATGCTGTGAAACCCCGAGTGAAGGAACTTTGGGGTAAGGGAGAACTGTTTCTCTGCCACTGCTGTGAACCCAGAGTGAAGGACTTTGGAAGAGGTCAGACCTGTTTCTCTGCTAATGTTGTGAAACCCAGAGTGAAGGAACTTTGGGGGAGGGGAGAACTGTTTCTTTGCCACTGCTGTGAACTCTGTGTAAATAAAGCATTTTCCTTTAACCTTCCGCCTGGCTCCATGAGGGTTTGTGTCCTGCTAGCTCGCAGCATACTACAATGATAAACGATTCAGTGGCAGCTCCTCCTCAGATACTGCCACTGAATATCCCATCAATACTTAAGCACCACGGCTGAAAATTAGCCCCTCTATGACTAACTGGTGATTGTATGCTGGAAGATAATGTAATATAGTGAAAGTGACTATTAATAAGGAAATTCCAGACAAGAAAAGTATGCATACCTTTTATCAGGGCTTTTTTTTTTTAGATGGTACCCACTGATACTAAGTACTGACACTTTTTCTGGCACTTGTTTGCACTGCCTCACTGGACCCTAAGGATGCTAGGGGCAGCACTGCGAGAGTGGTGTCAGATTGCTAAGTGGTGGAAAAGGGGCTAAGAGCAGGAAGGACCATTCCTGCCTGCTTCTCCACCACTAGGTAAACTGGCACTGGTCTTGCAGTGCTGCCCCCAGGTGTGAAGATGCCATCAGGAGCAGCACCATGATAGTGATACCATTTTAGTAGGTGCTACACAAGGAGGCAGGAGATGGGAGGACTGCTCCTGCCTACTGGACCACCAATGATTTTGCAGGTATGGGTAGGGGGATGCGTGTTAGGCTGACTGGCTAGTCAGGAATGTGGGGGGGGGGGGGGCAACTGGCTATCTGGCTAATATCTAGGCTGTGTGTTTTGGCTAATCCCCCCCCCCCCCTTTACAGGGACACCCAGGACAGAATATGCTGAAAAACACCGGGGGCATCTATGTTTCAGGCCAGTTTTAGAAAAAGACATCTGCAACATGGATGCCCACTCCAGTGTTCACATAGATGTTCCGGCTATGAAATTTGAAGCAGGGACATCCATCTAATGCAAGGTTGCATACGGAGATGCCCATCGGTGTTGCAAAAAGGAAAAATGAGCTCACATTCCCCTAGTGTTCATTGTCAACACAGACATTATAGGGGAGATGAGTGTATCCCCTTCTCTACAACCTCTGCATGTCTGGCTGACAAAACAAGCACTTTTCTAATATCTGTTCATGTGTGGAGCAGTTCTAAGCTGTGACACAGCTCGGGATGTCCAGGGTATTACTGGGATCAAGCAAGGATGTCCACATCCCTGGAAATGCTCCGGATATGCCTACACCACACCCTCATTCTGCCTTGGATGTCCTTCTGCTGGGGATGTTTACAGAAATGGCTCTGGGGATGTCTCCATTCTTTGGACGTCTCTATGCCCATTTTCAGATGTCCAAAGCGTGAATAAGACTTCTAAAATAACCCCCAAATTGTCAGATTTTGAAAGCTAAATAAGGGTAATGCCTGTCTAGCTCCTGGATGAGAGAAGAGCTGAGAAGACTGGGTGTAATGGACCGCAGAAGGCAATGGCAAATCGCTGCTGTATCCCTATCGTGAAAGTCACAGTCATGTGGTAGACTGTAATCTCCAGTGTCTGAAAACAGATAAAGTAATTTCATGCCCTCCACTTTGTATTAATCTCTAAACAGATGCTATTTTAATTCAGTCTCTTCTGGGTAAAATTGTATAGCATATACAAAGTCCATATAGAGTCGACGGACAGAATACTTTCATGTAATGAGAGCAACCAGATGGTTACATATCTGCTGGCAGAGCGCAAAATTTTACTACCACTGATTTAAACAACCAAGTTCATGATATACTTGCCTTACTAATTATGACATTGTCTCTAAAAAGTAGCCCGTTGACAAATTAAATAGGTGGGTTTGCCAAGAGAATAGAAAAGCAATATAAAATAAGCGGTGCTTCCTACCGCAGCAGACAGCATTCTTGTTGTAGCGCTCTGCCTCCTCCTGTTTCCTCTAGAGCAGTACGTCTCAACTTCTGTTATTCTGTGACACACTTCTGAGTTTGTTCAATCCGCATGGCACACCAAACCCAATTTTGCATGATCCTCAACCCCACCCCCTCCCACCGGTACAAGGATAACAGCAGCAATTACTACCTGGGACAGAGCTAGGATTTCCAGTATCTCCCCTCTGGTCCAGTCATACCCATCCCTTCCTTTCCTTGAATACCATGAGGGGAGGGTCATATTAGGGAGCAAAGTGGCTCTGTTTGCTCCAAGCACACCCTCTTCCCTCCTGTTCCTACATGTTGCCTAGCAGGGAAGGGCTGCTATGGGAAGCAGAAGGCTGTTCTCTGGGACACTTCCAATAGAGATGGGCAAGAGCCTCATTAGACCATACAAAGCCATGCCCGTGGCTGTTATCTCCAAGGCACATTGGTTTACCTCAGTGCCTGATCTAGAGTGTTAATTCTTACTGGATATGTCATGGTTGAGTATGGGCCCCAAAACTCTTCCCTTATGCAATCGCCTTTCCACATACAATGCAAAATGACCATCTTTACTTGTGTGACCCAAGGTCACTATGGGCCCGATATTCAGTAGTGGCAGCGGCCAGTATGATTACAGCACCTAGCTGTTGCCGCTGAATGCTAAACCTGGATATTCAATGCCAGGGTTATATCTGGCCACCAGTATTGAATATCCAGGTCAGCCGCACAGCCCGGAAGCTAACCGGTCAATGGAAATATTGAGCCGCTGCCTGGTTAGCTCCTGAGGGTAAAGATAGGCATGGTAAAAGCTAACTTATCTTTACCCATGGGTCACTAACCAGACAGCGGTTCAGTATTGCCGTTGACCAGTTAGCAGCGGTTTCCATCCCCAGAACTCCCCAATGCTAACCATGTAGCATTGGAGCATATAGCAATGGTATCCAGGGATATTCAGCAGCACTAACCATGTCAGTGCCACTGAATACGCTGCTTAGAGGCAGTTACACATGTTCACAGGTCTGTAAATCGTGCAACTGCCTTTGAATATCGGGCCCTGTGTATCCTATTGTTAAGCAGTACTCGGTGAATTGCTCTATGTCTGAAATAGATTGTATTAATTGTAGCACTTGTCCCAGTCCCTGTATAAAGATATAACTAGTGAGACTTTTCTAGCTGGAGGGCCAGGGAAAGAACTAGAGTTGCAGCAGAGTTAATAAAAAGGAGCCTTATTAACAGAGTGGATGATGTCAGCTAAAGATCCATGCAGTGTATCCAGTCTGCCCAGTAGGGTGGCCAGAGCACTACCTGCTGCACAATGCGGGTTACTTTTTCCATGCTTTTGGTTTTTTTTTTGAGAGTTGTACCAGTTACCCCAGGTTACTTTCCCCATGGATACTTAGAAGAGGCAGAACAGTTATTTCACAGCTGTTTTGAGCTTTGGTGCTCCACGCTTGATTTCTGTCCTCTTGAACTTAAAGGATCTAGTGTATTTATACCACTCCTTTTTTTTTTTTTTATTACTACACCATTCCTGCTTCCATCATGTCTTTCAGGAGGGCATCCGAAGCATCTACCACTCTTTCCTTGAAGAAATATTTCCCAATTGCTTTTGATTCTACTTCCTTGTAGCCCCATATCATGCCCTCTAGTTCTAGAGCTTCATTCTATTTGAAAAAGGCTTATTTGTTCTGTAATACCTTGCAAGTATTTAAAGGTCTGCATTGTATCTCCCCTGTCCTTCCTCTTTTCTAGTGTATTCATGCTTAATGCCCCTATACAGGTTATTGGTAAGGTCCTATGACCTCCTATTTTTTTCTGGTTATTCCCCTCTCTATGCAGCTCAGCATCCTTCTATCTTTGGTCACTGCCTTGTCACATTGTTCTGCCACCTTGAGATCCTCAGACACTGTCATCCTAAGGTCCATGTACATCAACATCTTCCCTTATATTCATACAGCTCCCTTGGGTTTCTGCACCCCAAATGCAAAGAAGTGCAGTGATACATTAAAAGTTAACTGCCAGGTACTTAACCAGTCTTTTAGATTTTGTAGATCACATCTCATTGGAGGTCATTCTGAGCAGCGTTTAGTGGGGATGTACATCTGGTTTGGACATACATCCCCGCTAAATGCTGGGGTCTGATGCCAAATCCAGAGCTCCCACATGTACAGAGGAGGTGTGCGGGGAGCTCTGGACAGGGGCAGGATGGGCAAGGTTAGGGTGGAGGCAGGACCCTGACCCTGGATGTACAGGGCCGATTCCGGTCACGGCCTTGTATGTCCAGGGTTGCAGAGTTAGATGGGGGACTTATTCCACCTCTGAGGTTGAATAAGTCCCCCCGACATTGGAGAACAGCACGGTGGGACCAATACTGACCAGGTAAGCAGAACAGGGTGGATCTCGGCCATCCGATCCAGCCTCCATCTGCCCAATTGTGGGGGTCAAGTGACAGGGAAAGGGTATTTTTAAGTGGTGGATCGGAGCTCCTGCATAGAGACAGGACACCATGGCAACCAGGCTCCATGCAGGAGCATTGGGCGGGCTGGATTGTGAACATGCTGGATGTGCAGCAGGCCAGAATCAGGGCACGTCCTGCCCATTTCCGGCCATCTGTACCCGATTTTGATCCCATGTCCCCGTGGGTTCAGAATTGGGGTCCATCCAGATTTTGGACGGGCCGGACATGCCCCAATGGGAATCAGGCCCATTGTGCCTACTCTCTCTGGAGTGCCCTCTTTGTTGCAGATCTTCATTTTATCTACAAAGAAACACAATTTTTCCCTTCTAACCTTTTGGCAATATTACGGAACTCACTCAGAAGAAACGAAGGTGAATGGTGATGTGCCCCAGGGATTGGTCCTGGGACTGGTACTGTTCAAAGTGTTTGCGAGTGATATTGCTGAAGGATTTAAGGGAAAAGTTTGCCTTTTTTGCAGATGATACGAAAATTTGCAACAGAGTGGACTCCTCTGAGGGAGTGAACATGAGGAAAGATTTACATAAGCTGAAAGAATGGTCTAATGCTCGACAGTTATGATTTAATGTGAAGAAGTGCAGAGTCATGCACTTGGGATGCAGAAATCCAAGGGAATTGTATGTGATAGGAGTCAACAGATTGGTGTGCATAGGCCAAGAAAAGGATCATAGAGTGATTGTTTCGGAAGATCTCAAGGTGGCGAAACAATGTGGCAAGACGATGGCCAAAGCAAGAAGGATTCTGGATTGCACACAGAGAGGAATAACTAGCAGAAAGAAGGAGGTATTAATACCCCTGTACAAATAACTGGTGTGGCCTCACTTAGAGTATTGTGTTCCGCTTTGGAGACCATATCTCACATCTTGGAAAGGGGTGGCAGTGTTGGCATGGGGGAGGGGGGTGCAGGGGATGACATTTGTCTAGGGCGCTTTATCTTCTTGCGCCAGCACTGGGTCTGAAGACAAAAGTGACAAAACAGATGTCACCTGGGTTCAGGGAGCGGATAGATGTGAGAGAGTGAGTGAAATGCCTTTACAGATCTTAAGACTTCTAAGAGGTGAGATTCTACTAAGAATTTAACTCAAAAGGAATAAACAGGAGAGACAAAAAAGATGACCCACATTTGAGAAGCCACAGGAGGAGGCTCGTTTAATTCCTAGTCTCTGAAACTGTGTCTATATATTTTGCCTTTTTTTCATTTTTGTCTTCCAAGTACTATCTGAAGTAACAAATGAAGTCATTTTTTTAACACCCGGTAAATTATTGGGTCAACATTTAAACACCGTGGTTGATGTTTTTAAAAATCTGGCGGTGGTATTTATATCAAATTAGGGTATTCAGTGCTGTATCTGAATAGTAAGTGGTATGAATATCCAGATTTAGCACTAGCCACCGTAGAGGCAGTTTTTAGCTGCTACCCAGATGGCTATCGGTATAGTTCTTAGGCCATCATTCTTGCTGTCCTAAGTAACGTGGGATAGCTATGTAGATAATTTCCTGCTCTGCTTCAACTCCACCCCAGACCATCTGAGTACTCTGTAGATAGTGCCGAGGCAGTCTGTGATCATATTCAGTGGCATATTAGGACAGCAAGAATAATGGCCTAAGAACTATACTGATAGCCATCTGGGTAGCAGCTGAAAATTGCCTCTGGTTAGCCCCGGTGGCTAGTGCTAAATCTGGATATTCATACCACTTACTATTCAGATACAGCACTGAATATCCTAATTTGATATAAATACCACCACCAGATTTTTAAAAACATCAACCGCGGTGTTTAAATGTTGACCCAATAATTTACCGGGTGTTAAAAAAAATGACTTCAAATTGCTAAATTGCTGTGACCCCATCCATTGATTGTGATCCTATTTGGGGTCTGGACCCCAGGTTTGGGAACCACTGTTTTTTATTATATCACATTTAGAACCTGCTATGTAGAGTGCCTTATCTCTGAATGAAATTGCTAGTCTTATCGTTAATGTGGCAACAATTCAAATAATGTACACTGCTATGAAGGTGGCTTTTTATTTTTTTAAGGTTTTTTTTAAATATATACTGACTTATCAATAAATCAAGGCGGTTTACAAAGAACTAAAAAAAATCTGTTATATAACATAAGAAACGAAAACATGTTAAGTATGACATAAGTAACATAAAATAACATTGGTTAATAAGTAAAAACTACAAAATTAGAACAAATGGATAGGTTGTAGGCTGAGAATTAAGAATAACAATCAATCAACATAATATTGGTAGTAGATTGGTCGAAGATGGTATTAGAGCTGGGATGTACCAATAAAGTAACTGAACTATAAATGACTAAGCGGTATAGAAGCACAGCTAAATAATTAAATAAAATAAATAAATAGTGAGGTAATAAAGTGAAAGGTGACATAGAGTAGAAAATGATTATAAGTAAAGAGTGCCACTGAATCTTGGGTAGTCTGGGAGGAATTTGCAGTGTGGCTAGGGCTGATACAGTGGCTAGACGTTGCCACTGAACTTTAAACCTGGATATTCAACGCCGGGGGCCTTGTCTGGCAATAATCGGCCACTGCCTGGTTCGCTTCAGCAGCAAAAGTTAGGCAAGACTTTCAGGTGCCGGACTTTTGCCAGTGAGGGATAACCAGCTAGTGGCTGAATATCACCGCTACCCACCTCTGTTCTGTCCCTGGAATGCCCTGACACTAGCCAGCTAGCATTCAGTGGTGGCACCTGTGGATATTTAGTGGCACTAACCACATTTAGGCCGTTTGTAGGTCTGCAAACTCCCTAGATGGCTTTGAAAATGCCTCCCTGTATTTTTAAGCCTATCCCTGGGGTGATTGGTCTTTTGTGGAAGTGGATCATGCAAAGTCTCAAAAAAACCCACACAAGTGAGAAATTATCTCCACATATATGCCCTTGATACTTACCTCTCACCTGCCCCTTGTATTCCAAATCTTGAACATTTATAGCCCTCAGGAGCTGCACATAACCCCAGCCCAAGGGACCAGCCACAGGACATTGCATTTGAAAGAGGAAGTGAAAGAAAGTGATCTTGAGCAGGTCAGGTGCACGTGCCCCTCACCTAGGCTGGGCTGTGCTTCACTTGACCCACATGAAAATCATTTTAATTGTATTTTACCTTTAAGGTTGTTAAGGGTCGATTGCTGATGGAATATTAAGGATCAAATTTTGAGCAAGATGCCCAGGGTAGAAACTGAAATGTCTCAATGAGATGTTCCAGTTTATGCCAATATTCAGGGGGCGCCTTGGTGTTCTTAGCATTACTGAATATTGGTGTATGGATATGTGCAAAAGTATGCACATACTTTACCAGATATAGGTGCCTCTATCTATTGGCTTTACATTTGGCCCAGATGGCCCAGGTTATATCTGGGTTCTCATCTGAGTGAAATGCATAGTCTAGTCTGCAGGCTCTCAGGACACACCTAGCCAGTCAGGTTTTCCAGATAACCACAATGAATATGCATGAGAGAGATTTGGAAGCACTGCCTCTCTCTCATGCATATTCATTGTGCTTATCCTGAAAATCTGACTGGCTAGGTGTCTCCTGAGGACTAGGCTGAGAACCTTTTGGTATAGACCTATAGACTATGGGCCCGATTCCGTCCCGGACGTTGATCCCCCTCTGTACATCCGGTCTGAATCGGACATACAGAGGGGATCACGATTCTGATCTCGCAGGGCACGTCTAGCCCCGTGGGATCATAATTGTGAACAGTCCTGCACATGTAGGTTGGGACTGCAATTCAGTCTAGCCTGCATGTGCAGGACTGTCCCTGGCTAACTCAGTCAGTGCTCTTCAGTGGAGCCGTGGCACCATGGAGTCATGTTGCCATGGCACCACAGCTCCATTGAAGAGCTGCGATGCTGGCCACAGGAAATTAAAGCTAATTCCCCGCAGCCTGACCCCTGATCTGGCCTCCTACGGCCAGAGTCGGGCTGTGGGGAATGACCACTGGCCCCCCCCCCTGCCCCGTCTGCACCCCGGCATCTAATAAAAAACATGTCCAGGGAAGTTATTCCACCTCGGAGGCAGAATAACTTCCCTGCACATGTCACTGACTCTGGACGTCCAGGGCTGACATTAGAATGAGCCCTGTATGTCCAGGGCCAGTGACCGCCTAGACTCCTCCCCTGAGCCATCCCATCCCTGCTCCGTCTAACTTCCCCGCACAACCATCGGGGAAGTTAGTCACGGCCGGGTGAAGGCACGAATAGTGGGGATGGATGTCCCATTGGGCCGTCCATCTCTGCTATTCATGGCACAGAATAACCCCCTATGTGCATCTGTGGCCCTGTCTCTGGAACACCCCTAACCTTCCCTCCCCATGGAACGCACAGCATTATACGGACAGTGAGATGTTTAAATGCAGTTCTATGTATAGTACTGCCAAAAATAGTAAAAAAAAAAAAAAAAAAAAAGACACCTTGATGTTCAGCACGGTGCTGAATGTCTAGGTGCCGTTTAAAAATTGAGGGATAAGAGTAGACATTAAAGGATGTTTTTATTAAAGGGCATTAGGTTTTTGCAGCAAATGCCAGACGTTAGTGCAGATAGCGCCACCTTAGCTGGAGAAGCCACGTGTTCTGTTGGGGAGTGCACAACATTTCCTTAGCAGGTAACATAGTGAAATTGTAGAGATCATGGTGTGGTAGCGTCTCAGATGCAGCTAATGCCAGCTATTGAGGTGACATTAGCTGCATCAGCGATGTCTGCAAAAGGTGAGGTTACCGTGTGCTGCCGACACGCAGGGTAACTGCTCATTGCAGACACGCCCACTCTGTGCACATGTGCACTGCTTATACATGGTATGCAGATAGCACAGGGAATTTTTCACACTAGTTGCATTTGGCCACGTTAGCTGTTACCTTGGTGGGCTTTTCTTACATTATCGCCACATTAACAGTTAATGCACTTTAGTAAACATTTCCCTAAGAAAGCAAAATTAATCATTAAATCTCCTATTTTCAGCATGAGATAGGGTGACCAACACACATGTAGCAGATTAGTATATAAGGTGATGCTATGAATTCATCTGTATGCTTTAGACAGTATTATATTTTTATATAGTCTAAAGATTTGGAAAAGGGAGGATGGATTAGAAACAAAATGTAATTTGTTAAACAGTTTGATTTTTGAATAATATGGAAAATGTTTCAGTCATTACAATTGAATGAGTTACATTTAATACCTCACAAACGTCCCTCCCTTAAAGCACAGACTAGGACAGATATTATAGCTTCATTGCTGTGCTTACTAATATTTTAGCTTACAGCTAACTTTAACACACTAATGGATAGATCAATGTGACAATTTTCTGGCATTTTCCCAGAACTTGAAAGTGGTATACAGCTATTTCTGGCTGGGAAAATGGCTCAGGGTTTTTTTGTTTTTTTTTAGAGTTTTGGCAACTATAAATAATATGACTGATCATCATAAGCTGAATATTTATTTAAGGCAAACTTCTTTCCACAGTATTTTTGTTCTGGAAATTTATGAACTAAGACAGACACTAAGGAGGTCATTTTAGAAGGAGTATGTGGCATTTGCATATGTAAACAGTGGCTTTGTACAAGTAAAGGGCCCTATGCGTATGAGTAGCAATTTTTGAAAAACTGCTGCCTATATATGTACACCCACAACATGCACAGATTTGAAGGGGGCCTGGTTTTGATGGCCCAAAAAAACATGCATGCAGTTCCTATTTTGCAGTGGCAATACACATGCATCCAAACATTTGCCCATGCCTGCTCTGAGTGATTCATAAATATTGGCTAAATTGACCTAGGCTTTGGAGGAGCGATTGATGGGGCAATTGTGCTTACTTCTCTGGTGTTTCAAACCACCTCAAAAATGCAAACATTAGCTTGGCTCCCCAATTGGCTTTCCCTGTAAGTCCAGTTTTATTTATTTATTTATTTAAAGTCTTTTCTATACCGCGCTTTTCAAATTCAGCTCGGTTTACAATGAACATTAACTTTGTCCAGTCGAGAGGCTCGTACTGGACTTACAGAGAACAGGGTTGGTAAACTTGGGTTGAACTGGGTAAACTATATACAGGTTTAAGCTAGATATTTACATTCTAAGTTATTACAAACATTCTTAGATACTATGTACATGGTCCTAGTCAGGTTCTGGTAGGGCTAACATGTTGTGCTGGTGTCATGTATAATTGGTGGCGTGGGATGGGTGTTTAGTTGATTGGAGATGACTGGTTGTTGTGTGGTGCCGTAGTGTTGCATGAAGAGGTGATGTTTCAGGGCCTTTCTGAAGGTGGTAAGGTCTGTAATGGATCGGATGTTAGGTGGGAGGGTGTTCCAGCACAAGGGAGCGTAGTACTCAAAAGCTCTCTTTTTTGTGGACTGCGAGCATTTCGTGATCTTGGTTGGGATACTCAGGGTGTTTACTGTAAATGATCTTCTGACTCTGTTTGTGGGAGTGGGGATGATGAGATCTGTGATAGAGGCGGAGGTGATTCTATTGATGGCTTTGAATATCATCAGTAGGGTCTTGAAGGTGATTCTAAAATGAACTGGTAGCCAGTGAAGTTGCTTCAGGATTGGTGTTATGTGGTCCCTCCTGGATGCACCATGTAGAAATCTGGCTGCGGCATTCATGGCTAGTTGTAGTGGGACCAATGCATTTTTTGGTAGCCCCTGTAGGATGATATTGGCATAATCAAAGTGGGGCATGATTAGTGCCTGGTAGACTGACCTAAAGTCATCCGGGTCTAGCAGAGGTCGTAGGTGGCGAATTGTGCAAATCTTAAGATATACTGCCTTGACAGTGTTTTTTATATGGGCTTTCATGTTCAGTTGCTGATCAAGTGTTATCCCTAGGTATCGGATGGTTGATTTGCTTTGAAGTTCAGCATCTCTTACTTTTAGTACCGCCGGTGGTGTGAAGGATTGGTCCCTGGTAATGAATAGTGCTTCGGTTTTCTTTAAATTTATCCTTAGGTTTTGGGTGCAGAGCCAGTCTGTTATGGCGCTGAAACAGGAGGTTAGTGTTGAAAAATCTGGCTGGTCTGTGGTGAACGGCGTATATAGTAATACGTCGTCGGCATATGCAAGGCATGAGATGCCGAAGGCTTGAGCGAGAGTGCAGATGGGCTGCATGTATATGTTAAAAAAACAGCGCTGAGAGGGATGATCCCTGTGGAACACCTTGTGTTTGCTGGAAAGCTTTGGATGTTTTGGATCATGTCCTCACGTGCTGCGATCTGTCTGCAAGGTAGGATTCGCACCACCTCAATGCTGTGTCCTGGATCCCTTTCTCTGCCAGCCGCTCCATGAGTAGTGTGTGGTCCACGGAATCGAACGCTGCGGCGATGTCAAGGAAGATAAGAGCATAGCCTCCTCTGGTTCTGTTCAGGCCAGTGATTAGGGAGTTGAATAGGATGGTTAGTAGTGTCTCAACCCCGTGTGCTTCTCTGAATCCATGTTGACGTGGGTCTAGGGGTGCATTGGTCTCGATGTGGTCCTGGATTTGTTGTAGAGCAATTTTTTCAATTATCTTGGCCATTAAAGGGATACTTGAGATCGCCCTGTATGAATCAACTTTCTGGGTGTCCAGCTTGCAGTTTTTTATTAGTGGTCTGATGGATGTTTGTTTCAGGGTCTGTGGGAATGATCCCGTGCTGAAGAAGAGATTAATGATTTTGGTTAGGAAAGGGCTGAATTCTTTACACAGTGTCTTTATCCAGAACGCTGGGCAGGGATCGTTTGGCGCTGTGGTGGTGTTGATCACTTTGATTATGTCTTCAACGTGCTTCACTGAGGACAGTGAGAAGGCAGTAAGCGGTGTAGGGTGCCGTGGCCTGTTCACATGAGTGGGAGGTGGTGTCTTAACGGTCTGAATTGTTTTTGACTGTACGTAGTCCGCATATTCCTGTGGGTCTGGCATGTTTTGTTGGTCATGGGAGGTTTCCTTTGTGAGGGTCCTTACAATGCTAAATAGGTCCTTTGGTTTGTTTAGAGAGCGTTGCAGTAATGTTGCATGGTAACTTCGCCCAGTAGCGTTTACTTTGTTGCGGTGTTTCTCTAGGTTTGTGTTGTAGTTGTCCAGGTCTTCATTGGATCGTGACCGTCGCCATTTTCTTTCGAGTTTTCTTAGATGACGAAGTGAAGTCAGTAGCTCGTGGGAGTACCATGGTGAGGGCTTCCTTTTTCTTGGTGTTACCTCCCTGGATGGTTGGTTAGCGATGGTGTTGAGACTGCTATTCCATACAGAGAGCATTTCTTCAAGATTAGCTTCTAGGAGGTCGAACCTCGGTAGGGTTTTGGAGAGTATCTCTTCCTTGTTGAAATGTCTGAATTTTGTTTTCGGGTAGGTGTTGGTTGGAGGTTGGATTCTTGTTTGTTCCTGTTGGTTGGGTAATTGGAACAGGATTAACTTGTGGTCGGACCATGGGACTGCTATGAGTGAGGTAGCAAGTGTGTGGTCTTGACTTATGGCTGGTTGCGGAGCAAATATCAGGTCCAACTTGCCTCCCTTTGTGTGTGTGGGCTCTGTGATCACTTGCACGTAGCCCAGCTGTCTGAGGGCATCTTGGATGGAGGATAAGGAAGCTTATCATAGCTCAGGAAGGAGCTATAGTAAAGGTGAAGTGACTCTGAACAAGCAACCTGTCAGTTCTGGTAGAAATAAGAAAACAGAATTTTCCCATAAAAGACTACCAGTCCCAGAATGCACCAGGTTTCCAACAGCCATTAGAGGAGCTGAAGTGGGGAAACATGTGTTCAATCAGGAGGGCTATGAGGTAATCCCTAAGCACTCATCTCAAAGGGCAGGGCCTGATTCAGCACAGCTGCGCTGTGTTAGGGTGGAGCACTCATCTAGGCAGAATAAAGGTAGAGTTTATTCTACAGAGAATTATCCTCATCTTGATCCTCATCCTCAGAATTATCCTCATCATCTTCATGATCAGCTTGGATATCCTCAGTTTCATCTGGAGGATCATCAGAAGCAGAAGCCAAACCGGACGGACAGAGAGGGCAAGAAACCCTTTGGAAGAAAGAAGAGAAAAGCCTTTGGGAGGTTTAGAGGAGTCCGGAGCAGTACGTATACTGGGAGGCATTCCAAGGGCCAGCATACACCATTGGACTGGGGAAAGCCAGAGGAATGGTGCTGCAGGGCTAGGAATCTCCAGACGGTACCTGTGAGGGAGACGGCTGCACGTGGAAGGGACCCTAAGACCCGTGCCAGAATGTATGTGAAGAGAGATCCAGTGTCCAGGGATCTGGATTGGAAGGCTGGACATAAAAACTGGACTACATACTGGCCAGGCTATTTAGAGAGGAACTCTAACAGCAATGGAAGCTCAGGTATGAACACTGATCTATGCCCTAGCTATAACCTTGAAAGACAGCAGGGAAACAAGTATTCTCCTGAAAGTGCTCCATTGAGAAATTCCTCTGTGCCAATCCATGATATTGAGCCCATGATTGTTGAAGAAGAAGGAGAAGTCTTAGATATAGGCTGTGAATATATGGATTGCTCTCTGTCTAAACTCCTTTGGTGATTTACTGTTACAAAGTACAGCAACCATCACAAAGAAATACAAACTTGTTCTTTAATCTACTCAGAAAAGCTACTGAGTAGGATTTTGAGCCATGCAGTAGAAAGCAAGCCAGCTAAGGGGTTTCAGCTGGGTAACTGCTAGCAATTGAGCCTTACCTAATTGCTTGTGAGCTCTGAGGAAATCACTTCTGAGTCTATGTGGGAAGATATAAAAAGTTAACCTGAAAAGAACAGTTTTTCCCTTCTTTGTGGATTTTGTTTGTTGTTTGAAACACTGCTAAGAAAATATTAGCTAAAGCCTACAGAAAAGACCAGTTTGTTACCAACCAGGTCTTTATTCTTTTGCTTTGATTGCCTGACAAGTTCATCTGTTGTTTTCCTGATTTTGTTTTTCTAAGCTTAACACTGAAAGCAAGTATCCTGTTTTATGTGCTACCAAGCATATCTGTGTTGGGAGAAATAACCCCATAAATAAATATCTTGTTGGCTTTACACTCAAGCACAACTAATTATTGTGAGCAGCTGTGTCTGGTGTGAATGGACTGCATTTCCCACAATCCCTTGCAAATCATATTGATATATGCACTTGCCAAGACTGTGAACATTCTCACCCAGGCAGCCGTCTGACAATACTCATCAGGTAGTGACGGGAGGTTGAAATGACCCAAAATCCAGTTAAATGTGTGTGGGTTCTTGGTGCTGCAGGCAAGATCTATTATCGTTGATAGGTCATCTGGGGAGGCTGATGGAGGTCGGTATATTAGGTTAATGGAGTTGTGCCTATTTGAGATAGTTATGTAGTCCAGATGTGTGGTACTAGTATCAGTGGTCAGCTGGAATTGTAGCTCTGTTTTTGTGAGAGCTAGAGTTCCTCCTCCCCTGCGGTTATCCCTGTGGCAGGCGAAAGCTGAGAAGTTGGGTGGGGTAAGTTGGTTCAGGATGGCGGTGTCGGCTTCTGTGAGCCATGTTTCTGTAATTAATAGGATGTCTAAGTTATAATGGGATATGAGGTCAGATATGATTGGCCACTTCTTCCGGACAGAGCGAGCATTTATGAGAGCACAGTTCAGGTGGGGGGGTTGATGTTGTTTTCTTGTCGGGGCTTTTTTGGAGTGCTGGAGTGAGATAAATAGTAGGTATGGGCTTTGGTTCTGTCTAGATTTTGCATCCGGGTGCCGGGGGGTGTCCGCCCATTTTCTCCCAGTGCTCCGTAAGGTTGGTATGGGGTTGCCGGCCGTTGTGAAGGCAGCGGCGCTATAGAGTAGGCTATATAGGATGTATAAGTTGATTGCTGTAATAAAGGAGGGCATCATCTTGAGCGGTTGGTGTGATGGCTTGTAACTGTTGTGTAATGTAGATCTAAGACAGTACTCTGGTAGATTCTGACTCTAACGCAATACAATGGTAGCTTCTGGTTCAAGGCAGTACAATGTAGAATCTGATCCTAAGACAGTACTCTGGTAGATTCTGACTCTAATGTAATATAATGGTAGCTTCCGGTTCTAGGACAGTACTCTGGTAGATTCTGACTCTAATGTAATACAATGGTGGAATCTGATTCTAATGGAATATGGTGGTTCAGATTCTGATTCTAAGGCAATATAAGTGTGACTCCTGGTCTTATAGCGTTGCAGGGATATTGCGCCGAGTTATATTGGTTTGCTTGCTTTGGTCTTGCGGGGTATTAAGTAGGGTAAGAAGCATGGGAGTCCAGGGCTCTGCATGAGCTTTGTGTGGTAATTACTTTTTGTGTGACTGCAGATTTGCTGGTATGGAGACCTCAGGCTGGTCTTAGCAGAGGTAAAGGCTGCTTCCTACCTTGTTTGAAGCTGGAGGACTTTGATATACATGCTTGATTGGGGAGAGAAGGTGCTGACTGTTGTTGTGGGATCCTTAGACTGTGGGCAGGTCTCGTTGGTGTCGGTTGTCCAACAGGGTTGTTGTCTTGGGTGAGGATGGGCTAGGAGCCTCTTCAGGGCCGCCGCCTAAGGGCCACGCCAAAGGGCCCTCTGGCGAGGCCCGCCAGGCACGGGTGTACCCGATGGCACTGCTTTAAATTGCTCCCGGGCAGCCCCGATTGGGCTGCACACGCTTCTGGGGGTGGTCCTCTGCTCCGGCGGCTCGATCCCTCCGTGGGAGAGCTGATGTTGGGCCGGAGGGCTGCAGGCAGGCAAAAGGAGTGTGCGCCCGATGGCGCTGCTTTAAATTGCTCCCGGGCAGCCCCGATTGGGCTGCACACGCTTCTGGGGGTGATCCTCTGCTCCGGCGGCTCGATCCCTCCATGGGAGAGCTGATGTTGGGCCGGAGGGCTGCAGGCAGGCAAAAGGAGTGTGCGCCCGATGGCGCTGCTTTAAATTGCTCCCGGGCAGCCCTGATTGGGCTGCACACGCTTCTGGGGGTGGTCCTCTGCTCCGGCGGCTCGATCCCTCCGTGGGAGAGCTGATGTTGGGCTGGAGGGCTGCAGGCAGGCAAAAGGAGTGTGCGCCCGATGGCGCTGCTTTAAATTGCTCCCGGGCAGCCCCGATTGGGCTGCACACGCTTCTGGGGGTGGTCCTCTGCTCCGGCGGCTCGATCCCTCCGTGGGAGAGCTGATGTTGGGCCGGAGGGCTGCAGGCAGGCAAAAAAAAGGCAAAAAAAGTTTTGTGATATGTGGCACTTTTGTATAAGTGGCAACCCTTAAGGAGGGTAAATTTATAAAAGGATGGTGCCAATTATGCATTTAACTGGGAGTTTGTTTAGTCTGAGACACATGTAGGTCGCAACATGAACATGTTAATGGCATCTTATAACATTATTATTTATTTAGCTCACCCCTTTCCAGCAGCTCAAGGTGAGTTACTCTCAGCTACAATGGGTATTTCCTTGTTCCCAGAGGACGATTTCAGAATGGCACAAAAATGTCTGACCTTGATTGTTGAGGCATTCATGTCTATATCTGCTCCTGACCACAAACGGTGCGAAACAGTGCTTGCTTCATGGCTATAATGCTTCCAGGGGGTAGAGCAATATCCTTTTTCACTGCCGCAGTTAATATCTTTTGGCTAACAAAACCGCCATGTAAATGCATTCGCCAGATATATTAGTGGGCTGACGCCGCACGTCTGAGTTTCTGAAATGGACGGCTAGGACATGGCATGTCACTGAACAGCGACATCTCCTTTCTGAAATATGTCAGCAGGACGTCCACCTTTCTAAAATAGCCTATAGCGGGAATGGCGTGATTTCAGATGTACTTGCATGTGCCTCCCTTCACTGCTGCCACGCCCTTGGATTTTTGGACTTTGTGCTCTGGACGTCCCAGATTCTCCCTAGACAACCCTTCTAAAATGCCACTTCATATTCTTTTCTCTCTCTCACCTCCCTCAAAACTGCCAGTTTTCAACCATTGCTGGCATCCAACCTAGCCATATGAAAGCAGGCCAATTGGCTACCTTAGCCAGGGGTTGTCAATAGGGTGGCTGCAGGCCCCTGAGGTTACATACACATAAACACAGCCAGATAACATATTCAGAAATATTTATGCAAATTCAGCCTTACTGAATGTTACCTCCAAAACGTCTTCCATTGTCTTCATTCAGTATTAATGCTGCATAGTACATCCAGCAATGATACCTGAGAGCTTTAATGAGGACCACTTGATTTAGAAATTTTTACTATATTTCAGAAGATGTAGTCAAATTTCATGCAGTGACCCATATTAATGAACACTACCAGAACCTCTCTCATCTATCCTGCCAGAGCTGCTACTCTCTCAACTCCCTGAAAAGCTATCATTCCTTCAAACCTACAATCTACCATGCCTGTAAAATGTTTGGGCCCTTTTCAGTTTTAAGCTCCCTACTTTAGGCCTCCTCACACTTTCTCAGAAGAGGCACAAGCTATCTAGTTCCCCCATAAGCCTAGTAAAACCATGGGCTGCTGAGCTCCTGGGAAAAGGCTTCAGCTATCTGACCCCCTTCAGATCTTCAGAAGAGGCAATGACATTCAGGTCTTCAACTCCAGAAATGGTGTTCAATATCTGCCCTCTCCCCCTTCCCCAGCCTTAGAAGTTGCCAGGCTTTGATAGTTGGCAACCCCCATATCCCACTTACTGTGTGAAGGACCTTCTTGAATCATTTTTCGCAGGAAGGAGCCATTTTCTATTCTGTCATCCATACTGTCAAATGCAAAATGGCTCAACATGACCTCAACATGAAAATATACAGGGTGGCCCAAAAAAAGTGAGAACATCTCATAGGATATAAGTTATTTAAAAATTCAAAAAGACAGATTAAATGATTGACAAATTAATAAAACAAAAGATGGCGACTGGAAGTTGTCGAAATAAAGATGTTATATAGCTAAAAAAGGTAAATAAGTAAACTATTTAAGCTTTTAATTTACGAGATGTTCTCACTTTTTTTGGGCCACCCTGTAGAGACTGATAAGGGGGCCAAATAACTTGCATCTCTTCTGAGGGGGCAAGGGGAAGGGAGGATAGGTATAGGTGCAAGACAAACGTCACCTCTTTTTGGGGATCATGGGATCTGGAGAGAGGGTCAAGATGTGAAATTCTTTCAGTTGTGTCTGAGTCACAGGCCCATAGACCCGATTGTATTTCAGAGGTAGGTATGTGGAGGAGGTTTCTTTCATAACAGGCCCTTTCAGATTGGTTTAGTTAAGTCAAGCAAGCAAAATAGACATTTTCATGACTGCACTGTCATTAACATGGTTATGGTAAACCTACCATCTTCTACATATCACAATTTTTGTGCACTTATTTTCTATTTATAGTATGCCTTTGTTATTCAAAGTCCAATGTAATATCGTGAGATTTTATCGTAGGCTAACACACATATCCCTATGTGTAGGACACATGAATAAACTGCAGCACAATTGTCCCTTTTCTCATATCAGTATTTCCTCATGGGGATTCATTTTATTAGTCATTTGCAAGTCTTCTGGAACACAGTTCTTAAAATTGAGATATGAACCTTTTTTGCACTATGCGTAAGAAATATGGGCAGTGTACAGAGCAAAGTGAGAGCCAAATAAAATGACTGGGACACCTCTATAGTTTCAAATCATTGGGAGTATACCAAAGAAAATTTGTCATTGCATTTTTTTTGTTCGTTTTGGTTCATTTCGAACAATATTTTGTTAAAATTTTTAATGCACAGAAATGACTGCATGCATGCTTATAGGTTCATGTGCATTTAATTGTTTTTGCTTGAAAAATGTTTTTTAAAGCACCCAAGCAAACTGAATGCCTCCTAATGAAAGCCCTTCTCTCCAAATCATGAAAGACCTACAAAGTGAGGCTTAAAGATCTAAATATGGACTATATGCACTCAAGAAGGAGAGAGAGAACAGTAAACAGGGATGTGCACAGGCAAGCAAAATTTGGGTAGTGTGTTTTTTTTTCCATGACTTTTCCCCATTTCCATTTTTATACTTGCTCCAGGCCCAAATAAGCATCAGGACAGTGCTTGTTTTCATCTTAAATTGAAACAAAAAAACCTTACTCGATTCTGGATAATAAAAAATATTAATAAACCATACCAGATCATTATCTTATAATGAGACAGAATGGGACGTCAAACACTCATGAGCTTATAAGAGCCAGAAAGCCCAAAAGGGCCACTGCTAGTTATGCTCTAGATTCATCATAGGTCCATTATTTTGTCGAATTATAATTCATAAATTCCCATGATAAGTTTTAACCCTCAAAGAATTTGTGACTGAAAATCCTACATAGCAAAATAACAATCACCTGTTTCGAAAAGAAAAAACAGCACTTATCTGCATCAGGGAAAAAGCTCAGTCGAGCCCCATAGCACTACTCCAGCCGGCTGAACGCTCTCACTAGCAAACAAAAACTAATAAAATTTATGAAAGGTAATCAGAAAACACATGATCAGATCATCCAATCAGAGCAGAGAAGCCCAATCAACACTTTGATTCAGGCCAGATGGCTCAATAGAATTCAAGTGAAACATCAAAGTAGGCTCATGAAGATCCACTTGTTAAGACTGCTACCTCCCCTCCAGGTTAAAGGAACATAATCCAGGATATGCCAACGAAGATCAGATGTTTTGTTAAAATGGTAAATAGAGGTAAAAGAAAAAGGAGACTGCTGTGGTTTTCAAAAGAAGTAGCTGAAAAGGTGAAGAATAAGAGGGAGGCCTTCATGAAATACAAGAGATCACAGAGAGAGGAAGACAGGCATATCTATATTTGGATAAACTTAGAGAAGCTAGTAAAGTAGTCAGGAAAGAGAAGAAAATAGCCAATTCAATAAAATGGGGGGGGGGGGGGGGGGGGGTGGGGGGGGGGGGGGGGGGTATAAGACATTTTTTAGATATGTTAGTGAGAGGAGGAAGGGCAAAAGTGGTATTGTCAGACTCAACGGAAGGAATATGTAGAAGCTGATGAGGATAAAGCAGAATTGCTTAACAAATATTTCTGGTCTGTGTTCACAGATGAAGAGCCAGGAGCAGGACCTCAGAAAACACTCACAAACAGGAACAGAAGCGAGGGGCATCTTGAACGATTTTCAGAAGACTGTTCTTGTGAGGAACTAGCTAAACTTAAAGTAGACAAAGCAGTGGGACCAGATGGGATACACCCGAGAATACTGAGGGAACTTGGGGACGTTCTAGCAGCTTCACTGACCGACCTTTTTAATGCCTCTTTGGAGTCGGGAGTTGTGCCAGAGGATTGGAGAGAAGCACATGTGGTCCCTTTACAGAAAAGTGGAAGTAAGGATGTGGGTGGAAAGTACAGGCCAGTTAGTCTAACTTCTGTGTTGGGTAAATTATTGGATACGCCTCTGAAAGAGAAAATAGTAAGGTTTCTGAAGTCCAATGGATTACCGGATCCGAGGCAGCATGGATTCATCAGGAGCCGGTCTTGTCAGACAAATCTGATTGATTTCTTTGACTGGGTGACCAAGGAGTTGGACCGAGGGAGAGCCCTAGATGTGGTGTATTTAGACTTCAGTAAAACCTGACACCATTCTGCACAGACGACTTATAAACAAACTGAGCACCCTAGGGATGGACCCAAAAGTTACTGCTTGGGTTAGAAATTGGTTGAGTGGGAGGTGGCAAAGACAGGGGCGGCCCAAGGGGGGTGCGGGGCCATGTGCGGAGATGCGGTGCGGGCCTCATTTGCATAAGGTGCCTCATTTGCATAAATATTTGCATAATATTACCAAACACTAACTTTTAGTAAACATGCCTCTTAATGATTATATGGATAAAGAAAGACTAAAATATTTCTACATTGCTATAGTCCAGTACCAACCGCCAGGCACATTAGGAACTACTACAAACACTGCCCATTTAGAACCCATAGCAAACCCGCCATATCCTAACAGCACTACCAGGACTCACAAAGCACCATACCCTACCTATCAAAAGGCAACACTGCAAATATTAAACCAATACATTTCAGAGAATAACAATACATGACCTACTGGGGAAAGAGAACAAGTGGCAATGTCAAATAGGAATTATATAAACAGAATACCTCAGCTCAGTTACAAATGCAGAACATAGACCATCACCAAACAAGGAATCACAATTTAGAAACAGGAAGACAATAATTAAACTGGGAACCCCAAAAGCCAAACTTGGAATGTACAGAACCATTCTGTAATTGCACATCATACTTTTCCATACTAAAATTTCATATATATGCATGCACACTCACACACACAAGGGACCAGTGAGCAAAGGAACTATCAGAGAACTGTGCACCTCCCTACAGGTAAAGTTACAAGCTGATCGTTCTTTCAGTCTGTCCGGCTGCCAGAGCCTAGTGTTCTGCTTTGTCTGTAGCTGCTTTTTGCCACTTCCCAGAAGCTGCCGCTCTAGGTAATTGCCCAATCTGCTTAGTGATTACGCCAGCCCTGTTCCCAAACTCCCTTCCCCCCTCCCATCCGTAGAACATCTGCACAGTGCAAACCGGTCCCAGACAGTAGCGTTTGCTTAGAGACTACTTTCTAACGCTTGTGCTAAGGATATGACCAAGGAAGCAAAAGAAAACCTCAGGCTTGATTCTGCAGCAGGAAAGCGAGGGCACATCTTAACCACCAAAGAGCGATGTAACAACCTTTCCCTGCCCCTGTCTAGCAGAGCGCTCAAGGCTCAGTTTAGCATCTGAATTGAAGCCTGAAGACCTCCTGATCCAGCACGGAAGACAGCCACCGATTTACAAAATGAATCTTATTTACTATATGCATCACCTGCAACCCGGTTCCCCCTTCCTCTCGTTTAGGAGAGGCTCTGCTCCAGTGCTTAAAGTGGGCTCAGCTCCACCGATATTTTCCAGCCACAGGAGACGCCGGCGAAAGCCTTGCTTGTGTGGAGCTGGCCAGCACAGTCTACCTGCTAAGTCCCCTCCAACCACTTTGCCCTCCGTTTGCTTTTGCAGAGAAGCAGAGCAGCAGCTCCTGGAAAAAGCAAACTGCAAGCAGTCTGCTCCAGGGCACAGGCAGGTGGACAGCCTGAGATACCGAGAAGGAGGGGAGCTGAAGCATAACCGAGGGGGAAAGGAGGACGAAAACCAGAGGCTGGGGCAAAAGGAGACCAGAGGACACAGGGGAAAGCAAAAGCAGATGCGCACAGGGAGGGAAGCGAAAGTACAAGGTCACAAAACATAAAAGGAGGCAAAAGGCCCTCTGCTTTTTAGAAAGTTGCTAAAAAAACTGCAATCAGAGGGTCCTTCTTAGCATCCCATACGCGATCACAGAAATAATTTACTTACTGTGGTAATACTGGCTGGCTTTTTTAAAAAGATTTCCACAGAATTATAAAGCACTCCTCGTCGTTGTCCAACTTGCAGCAAGCACCTCCAGTTCCACGTGCAGCTGGTGTGCTGAGTCAGAGTCAGTGGAGGGGTTTTGGGTCTACGTCATGATGCATGCCTGCCTATAGTGCCTGCCTATAGTGAATGGCAGCAGCACGTCAATGTCGGGCACGGACAGCAAAGCAAACCAGCAAAAAGGAGTCAGATCACAAGAGCGGGGCTGCCGCCGGGGCTGCCCCGGACTGGTAGAATGCAGCGGTGCCGCAGCGGCAGCAGGATGGAGCACTTTTTCTAGGCGTCGGTTCAGGCAGGCAAGACAAGGGCAGCAGCAAGAGTGTCTTTAGCGCGGGGCCCCCCGAAGCGCGGGGCCCTGTGCAAAAAACATTCTTGCTCAATGGACGGGCCGGCCCTGGGCAAAGGGTACAGGTAAATGGAGATCACTCTGAGGAGAAGGAGGTTATCAATGGTGTGCCCCAGGGATCTGTCCTTGGTCCAATTCTTTCTAACATATTTGTTGGTGATATTGTGGAAGGGCTGTCAGGAAAGGTTGCCTCTTTGCAGATGATATCAAAATCTGCAATAGAGTAGACACCCAGAAAGGTGTAGATAACATGAGGAGGGATCTAGCTAAGCTTGAAGAATGTTCTAGAATTTGGCAGCTGAGATTTAATGTTAAAAAATGCAAGGTCATGCATTTGGGCTGCAGCAATCCAAGGGCGCAATTAGGTATAGGGCAGGGGTGGGCAATTCCGGCCCTCGTGCTCCGCAATCCAGCCTGGTTTTCATGATGCCCCTAGTCAGGGCCGGATTTACCTTGAGTGAGGCCCTACGCCAACAAAAATTGTGGGCCCCCAGCAGGGGCGGCCCAAGGGGGGTGTGGGCCTCATTTGCATAAGGGGCCTCATTTGCATAAATATTTGCATAATGTTACCATATACTAACTTTTAGTAAACGTGCCTCTTAATGAGTGTATGGATAAAGAAAGACTAAAAGATTTCTACATTACTATAATCCAGTGCCAACTGCCAGACACATTAGGAACTACTACAAACACTACCCATTTAGAACCCATAGCAAACCTGCCGTATCCTAACAGCACTACCAGGACTCACAAAGCACCATACTCTACCAATCAAAAGGCAACACTGCAAATATTAAACCAATACATTTCAGAGAACAACAATACATGACCTACTGGGGAAAGAGAACAAGTGGCAATGTCAAATAGGAATTATATAAACAGAACACCTCAGCTCAGTTACACATGCAGAACATAGACCATCACCAAACAAGTAATCACATTTTAGAAACAGGAAGACAATAATTAAACTGGGAATCCCAAAAGCCAAACTTGGAATGTACAACACTGTAGAAATAAAACTATACATTAATTTGCTCTTGTACTAAACAAAGCGCAGACGTTAATGATGCACATTTACCAGAGCTGACATATTCCAGTTAATAAATTCAAAATAAAGAGATATTTTTCTACCTTTTGTGCATTTTTTTCAGCTGCAATTGCTCCAGCCACTTTCTTCTGGTTTCTTCGTGTCTTCTGCTAACTCTCCATCGTCTGCTGTCCATTTGTCCTTTCTTCTCTCTTCTAGTTTTTTTCCATTCTCTCTCTACATCTGCTTTAACATACTAATCTTTCTCCTTTTGCTCTTTCCTCATTCCTATTTTATCCACTCAAATTTTACCCCTCCATCCTCAATCCCCACTTACTCTCCCAATACCCGGCCAATTGTAGATTTTTTATCCCTCCCACACAAAATATTTTTCCCTTCTCCATTTTACTCTTCCAGCCCCATCCCATTCTAATCCTCCCCCAACATCAGCTCCCTTCTAGTTCCAGCCTCACCCAGCATCCATTCCCTTCTAGTCCCTGCATCAGCCCATTTCCAGTCCTAGCCACCCATCAGCCCATTTCCAGTCCTAGCAACCCCCCAACCCAATACCAGTCCTAGCCCCCCATCAACCCACTTACAGTCCTAACCCCCCATCACCCCATTTTCAGTTTAAGCCCCCCCTATAACCCATTACCAGTCCTAACCCCCCATCAGCCCACTTCCAGTCCTAACCCCATCAACCCATTTCCAGTCAGCCCCCCATAGCCCATTGCCAGT
The DNA here is from genome assembly GCA_033557465.1 of Ichthyophis bannanicus. Taxonomy (NCBI): domain Eukaryota; kingdom Metazoa; phylum Chordata; class Amphibia; order Gymnophiona; family Ichthyophiidae; genus Ichthyophis; species Ichthyophis bannanicus. Next base: position 539,627,442 of record CM066036.1, on the reverse strand, counting down.
CCTAACCCCCCCCATCAGCCCACTTCCAGTCCTAACCCCATCAACCCATTTCCAGTTAGCCCCCCATAGCCCATTGCCAGTCCTAACCCCCCCCCCCCATCAGCCCACAGCCCATTACCAGTCCTAACCCCATCAGCCCACCTCCAGTCTTAACCCCCCAGCCCATTTCCAGTCCTAGCCCCCCCATAGCCCATTACCAGACAGCCCCCATCAGCCCACAGCCCATTACCAGTATTAAACCCCACCACAGACCATTACCAGTTCTAAACCCCCCCAACAGCCCATTATCAGTCCTAACCCCATCAACCCACCTCCAGTCTTAACCCCCCCAGCCCATTTCCAGTCCTAGCCCCCCCATAGCCCATTACCAGACAGCACCCATCAGCCCACAGCCCATTACCAGTCTTAACCCCCCCCAAAGCCCATTATCAGTTCTAACCCCCCCAACAGCCCACAGCCCATTACCAGTCCTAACCTCATCAGCCCACCTCCCGCCATAATCCCCCAACCCATTTCCCGTACCCTCCCCCCCTATACCCCCTTACCATCCCACCCCTCCCGCTCCCCCGGCCTAAATTAAAATTTTATTTAAAAAAAAAAACCTGCTGGCTGCCGCCGCGGGGCCCTCTCTGCTGCTGCGGCAGCATGGACTGACCCGCGGGGGCCCCCTCTGCCAGCTCGATCCCTCCGTGCCTCCCTCCGTGCAGGCTGTGAGAGGCGCGAAGGAAGACTGTCTCCCTCGCGTCTCTGTTAAGCCCGCAGGGGCTGATGGGAAATGTCCCATCAGCCCCTGCGGGCTTAACAGAGACGCGAAGGAGACAGTCTGCCTTCGCGTCTCTCACAGCCTGCACGGAGGGAGGGAGGGAGGGATCGAGCTTGCTGAGGGGGCCCCCGCGGGTCAGTCCATGCTGCCGTGGCAGCAGAGGGGGCCCCGCGGCGGCAGCCAGCAGGGTTTTTTTTTATTTTATTTTTTAAAAAAAGCCTAACTTGTTCCTTTTTTGTGGGCCCTTCCCAGCTGTGGGCCCTACGCCATGGCGTACATGGCGTATACGTAAATCCGGCCCTGCCCCTAGTGAATATTCATGAGATCTATTTGCATCCACTGCCTTCCATTGTATGGAAATAGGTCCATGAATATTCATTAGGGCCATCATGAAAACCAGACTGGATTGTGGTGCACGAGGGCCGGAACTGCCCACCCCTGGTATAGGAGGTGAAATATTTCTGTCCATAAAAGAGCGGGACCTAGGTATGATTGTGTCTGATGATCTTAAAGTAGCTAAACAGGTAGAAAAGGCATTGGCAAAAGCTAGAAGGATGCTTGGGTGCAGAGGAAGAGGAATGGCCAGTAGAAGAAAGGAGGTGATAGTGCCTCTATATACGTCTTTGGTGTGACCTCATTTGGAATATTGTTTGCAATTCTGTAGACCGCATCTTCAAAAGGATATAAACAGGTTGGAGTCTGTGCAGAGGGTTGCTACTTAAATGATCTCATGTTAAGAATGTGGGAGACACCTCTTACCACCTCCCCTCATTCTCGTAGGCTGGATACTCTGTATCGAGTCCCTCCTTGTCCTGGTTTCCAAAAAACTCAGCTTCCTCACCACTCTATTGTAGTGGAATCAGCTATGAGAAGGATCAAGAGTGCAAAGAGCCATGCCTCTAATCCTCCAGGACGTGAGTGCAGAACTTTGGATGCTTTTGGACGTCGTGTCTTCCAAGCATCCATGCTTTCTGCCAGGATCAGTTCCTATAGTCTATAGATGGGAATGTTCCTAAAGGAAGTCACAAGTGATTTAGAGGCTTTGAGTCCTATTCTTCCTGAGGATAGAAGGCAGGATTTTCTCACATTGGTCAAACATGCCCAAGATGTTTCTAAAATTGTCAACCGTGCAGCTTTTGACTGTTTTGAGTGCATAAGTAGAACCTCTGACATTGCCATAGGTGCACGTAGAATTGCTTGGCTCCAGGCATCTGATCTGGAGCTCTGGGTACAAGACAAACTGGGAAATATCCCTTGTACTAGTGAGAACCTGTTTGGTAAAGATTGGCAGGAAAAGGCCAATGAGTTGGATGCTGACAACTCCACCTTGGATAGGTTATCCAAGTCCACAGCTGATCCTGCTAGAAAGAAATCTTTCAAGAAACCATTCTTTTCTAAAAAGAAAAGATATTATCCTGCTTATTCTCAGCAGGGACGTTCTGCAGGTCAGCTTGTCAGGAAAGGTCAGCAACCACTCAAAGAAAGAAAACCAAAGGCTGCTAAGCCTCAGCCGTCCCAGCAGTCTCAGCCTCCACAAGGCTTTTGACTTTCAGCTAGAGAACTTAGCCTTCCTGGCTCTCGTTGGACCAGAGCCTTCCACCATTCCAGGAAGGTTGTGTCACTTTGCCCCCAGGTGGGGGCAGGTAACAGCAGAGCATTGGGGACACTCCATCATAAGAGGGGTACAAGCTTCATTTTTCCAGCATGCCCCCTCCCACAATGATAAGGCAGTTCAATTCTCCGACCTCTCTCATCAACCTGTTAGGTCAGGAGGTCACTATGCTTCTTGCCCAAGGGGCAATAGAAGAAGTACCCATCCATCAGCAGGGTACAGGGTTTTACTCCCCTTATTTCCTTATCCCAAAGAAAACAGGGGGATACAGACCTATCTTGGACCTCAGAGAATTGAACAAATTCCTTGTCATAGAGAAATTCAAAATGATTTCTCTCTGAACTCTGCTGCCATATCTTCAGAGTCAGGATTGGCTTTGTTCTCTAGATCTCAAGGATGCGTACACCCATGTTCTCATCCACCAACTCACAGAAGATTCCTTCGGTTCCTTTTTCAAGGAAAGCACTATCAATACAGGGTGCTTCCTTTTGGCCTGGCCTCAGCACCAAGGGTGTTCACGAAATGCATGGCTGTGGTAGCAGCATTTCTCCGCACTCTAGGGATATTCGTCTTCCCCTACTTAGACGACTGGCTCATTCGAGCCCCAAAAGAGTCAGAGGCCAGGACTTCTCTATCCTGCACAATGCGTATCCTTCAGTATTTGGGTCTGGTAATAAACATCCCAAAATCCAGTCTAACTCCACTCAGTCTTTAGAGCTCATAGGAGCTTTGCTGGATACCAGAAAGGCAAGGGCCTATTTCCCCCAGGCCCGTTGCCTTCGCATGGTGCAGTTAGCTTCTCAAGCAGTGCTAAAGCCTCATCTCACTGCCCGAGAAATGCTACAACTACTAGGCCACATGGCATCTACTGTGCATGTGGTTCTCTATGCTCGCCTCCATATGAGGGCAGCCCAGTGGACTTTATCCACTCAATGGACCCAGGCATCAAGCTGCCTGTCAGACAAAATAGCAAACACAAGTCACCTTATTTTGTCCCTCCAGTGGTGGAAGTCCACTCAAAACCTGTTGCTGGGGTCCCCTTTTCAACAACCCTTACCCCAGGCAACTCTCACAACAGATGCTTCTCCGATGGGTTGGGGAGCTCATCTGCAAGACCTCTCCACCCAAGGCACCTGGTCTCCACAGGAGACTCATCTACATATCAATCTCTTGGAGCTCAGAGAAATCTTCCTTGCTCTTTGAGTGTTCCACACCCTGCTCAGCTACAAGACAGTCCTCATTCATACGGACAATCAAGTAGCCATGTTCTACGTGAACAAGCAGGGGGGAACAGGCTCTCTGTCGCTTTGCAACGAAGCTTTGCGACTATGGGCCCTCGCCAGAGAGCATCAGATTCATTTCCTGGCAGTGTATCTTCCAGGTATACAAAACTCTTGGGCAGGCAGACTCAGTCGAGTTCTGCTTCCACATGAGTGGTCTCTGCAAGCAGACCAGGTGGCCAAGATTTTTGAAATTTGGGGAACCCCGGACATAGACCTCTTTGCAAGTCCGTGGAATGCCAAACTTCCCCAGTTCTGTTCCAGAATTCCGGCTCAGGGGGCTCAGGCCAGGGATGCTTTCCTCCTTTACTGGGGTCAAGACTTCCTGTATGCCTTTCCACCCATTCCCCTAATTCCCAAAACCCTGTTCAAGCTTCAGAGAGACAGAGGCCGTATGATTCTCATAGCTCCACATTGGCCACGGCAAGTGTGGTACCCTCTGCTTCTACATCTCTCTCAAGCTCCCTCCCTGGAGTTAGGGTCTGCTCCAGATCTCCTATCTCAGGAGGACGGAATGTTATGGCATCCCAATCCCCAGTCTCTGCATCTGAGGGCTTGGTTGCTGAAGGCCTAGATCTCCATGATCTTAACCTCCCTCAGCAAATAAAGGATATCCTTTATGCTTCCAGGAAGCCTTCCACAAGATGCTCTTATGCTTTCAAGTGGAAAAGGTTTACCATATGGTGTTCGCAGAAGGGTCTTAACCCTATTGCCATACCTCTGGAATCATTACTGGAGTATCTCCTTCATTTATCCAATGCAGGACTTAAGACTAACTCAGTGAGGGTCCATTTGAGTGCTATTGCAGCTTCCTTCAAACCCTTAAATGGACAAACTATTTCCTCCCATCCTCTTATAGCAAGATTTATGAGAGGCCTTCTTCTAACTAAGCCTCCCATTAAGCCGCCTCCTGTGGCATGGGACTTAAATTTGGTTCTTGGTCAGCTCATAAAGCCACCTTTTGAACCCTAAGCTACTACCTCCTTGAAATTCTTTTCTTGGAAGGTTATCTTTCTCATTGCAATCACATCAGCACGTCGCATCAGTGAGTTGCAAGCACTAGTAGCTGATCCTCCTTATACAAGGTTCCATCATGATAAGGTAGTCCTTAGGACTCATCCACGCTTTATGCCAAAGGTGGTCTCGCCCTTTCATCTAAACCAAGCGGTCTACCTACCTGTGTTCTTTCCAAGGCCTCATGCATCGAATGCAGAAAGGAACCTTCATACTTTGGACTGTAAAAGAGCTTTAGCCTTTTACTTACAAAGAACACAGCAGCATAGAAAGTCCTCTCAACTCTTTGTTGCTTTTGATCCTTCTCATTTGGGACTTCCAGTCTCCAAGAGAACTTTATCTAACTGGATTGCTCAGTGTATTTCCTTTGCCCATCAGAGTAAGAATCTTCCTCTGGAAGGCCATGTCACAGCTCACAATGTGAGAGCCATGGCAGCTTCAATGGCTCATTTGCACTCTGTGTCTATCGATGACATCTGTCGAGCAGCCACCTGGGCCTCGGTTCATACCTTCACAGCCCATTACTGCTTGGACAAGGACTCCCACCGGGATGCCTTGTTTGGTCAGGCTGTTCTCCAACACCTGTTCCATACCTAATCAACTCCTACCCACCATCCCTGGTAGGATGCCAGAGATCCATGGGGGGAAGTGGAGCCCTTCTCAGGGATGCACAACTTCTGGGGTCTCTCCCTGGCATCTAAAGCTAGGGAGTCCCCATATGTGATGACTACATTCCTGCTTGTTCCTGGAGATAGCATGGTTACTCACCTGTAACAAGTGATCTCTGGGAACAGCAGGAATTTAGTCCTCACGAAGCCTGCGCAGGAACGCTCCCCAGCGTCCAATTAGAAAGCTTATGGGAGCATCCCACAGTGCCTGCGTGCTGCCTTCCTGCCTTTCCCAACTGCCTCTCTCCAGTTGAGTTTTAAAGCTGAGACAAAGAGAGAAAGAGGGAAAGGGAAAGAGACAGATAGAGAGATACATCTGTCTCTTTCCCTTTCCCTCTTTCTCTCTTTGTCTCAGCTTTAAAACTCAACTGGAGAGAGGCAGTTGGGAAAGGCAGGAAGGCAGCACGCAGGCACTGTGGGATGCTCCCATAAGCTTTCTAATTGGACGCTGGGGAGCGTTCCTGCGCAGGCTTCGTGAGGACTAAATTCCTGCTGTTCCCAGAGATCACCTGTTAAAGATGAGTAACCATGCTTTACCAGTGGTGTGCCCCAAGGATCTGTCCTTGGTCCGATTCTTTTTATCATCTTTGTTAGTGATATAGTGGAAGGGCTGTCGGGTTAGGTTTGCTTGTTTGCAGATGATACCAAAATCTGCAATAGAGTAGACACCGAGGAAAGATTAGAAAACATGAAGAGTGATCTAGCTAAGCTTGAAGAATGGTCTAGAATTTAGCAGCTGAAATTTAATACTAAAAAATGCAGGGTCATGCATTTGGGCTGCAAAAAAACGAAGGAGCAGTACAGTGTAGGGAGTGAGGTACTTCTGTCCATGAAAGCAGAACAGGACCTGGGCACAATTTTGTCTGACAGTGTTAAAATAGCTAAACAGGTAGAAAAGGTGACTGTGAAAGCCAGAAGGATGCTTGGGTGTATAGAGAGAGAAATGGCCAGCAGAAAAATGGAGATGATCATGCTCCAGTATTGTGTGCAATTCTGGAGACCGCACCTTCAAAAAGATATAAGCAGGATGGAGTCGGTGCAGAGGGCAGCTACTAAAATGGTTAGTGGTCTTCGTTATGAAGCATATGAGAAAAGACTTAAAAATCTTAATATGTAGAGGAAAGGCTATATAGGGGAGATATGAGAGACATTTATCCCCATGTCATAAATGCACAGGAGGGTCTCCTTCAATTGAAGGCAAACTGTGCTACAGGGGGACATAGGATGAGAGTGAAAGGGGATAGACTCAGGAGCAATATGCAGAAATATTTATTTACAGAAAGAGTGGTAGATGCCTGGAATAGTCTCCTAGTGGAGATGGTAGAGATGAGGACAGTATCTGAATTCAAAAAAGCACGGGACAAACACAAAGGATCTCTAAAGGCAAAAACGGGACTGTTGTAGTGCTTGATATGGAAGGGTAGACTAGATAGATCATGTGGTCTTTTTCTGCCGTCATGTTTCTAAAACATCCAGAGAGTGTAGAAAAGATGGAGAATTAAGCGACTAGCCTTAGATCGCAAAGGCCCACACTGGGATTTAAACCCTGGCCACCCTGTTCTTAAGCTACTACTCTAAATATTATGCTATTGGGCATCTTGGTTCTGAAATGCTATCCTGGGGATGTCTACATAGATGTTTGATATATGTGAATATTGGGCATGTCCATGTTTCTGAAATTGTGTCTAAACTTGCACATAATTGCTTTTATTTCAGACATTCTGGTTTGCCATCCCAGGTTGTACTTGGATGTCCCATTGTGAAATGTGCCTCATACTATCTGACAAATTAAAGCACACTTAAGGCAGGGCTCAACAAAACCCAGATGCCAGGTTACCATGGTGACTGAAGAATTGGACCTGGTACATGGAGCTCAGAGCACATGTGGGGAGAGGGGTTGCAAAAAGCTGCCATCATGGCTGCAGCTGATACCAACGCTGTGTGCCCATGGGGACCCCATCTACCTCAGGCAGAAGTGCTGCACAATCACAGCCAAGATTGGCGCTGTCCATCCATAGGAGATGCAGTCCCCATGGGCAAAACGGCTGCAACCGCCCCCAGAGCCTGCAAAAATAGAGTACAGAGGCTGAATAAATTATAAAGGGGCAGCAGGTTTTATTTAAGGAAGAATGGTAGGTAGGGGGAATGGAGGGCAGGAGGGTGAGTGCAAGGGGCAGGGAGAAGGGGAGAGAGTTGGGGGAGGGAAACAGGGTTGGAGAGCTGTGGTGAAGACAAGACTGCAAGTGGTTGGACAGTGAAACACGCCATCTCTGCACTACACATACACACCCACGTGTAGCTTAAAGGATCAGTGGGGGTGGTGGGAGAGGGCAGAGGAGAAGTGCGGCCTGATTTATTAAGCTTCTCAAAGAAAATGGGGAAACAGTCAGTAAATCAGACCCTGATGGAGCAAATTTAAGACTAATAGGAGAAAACACTTTTTCACGCAATGCTTAACCCTGTGATAAGCAGCATGGAATCTGTGTTTTTGGGAAAATTACTGGTACTTGTGATCTGGATTAGCCGCTGTTGAAAAAAGGATACTGGGTTTGATGGACATGGGTTTTATGGCATATCTTATGTTCTTAAAAAAAAAAAGTAACCATTATACAACCTTTTGGGTGGGTGAGGGCATGCCCTGTGACCTAGGTTTTGGTGACCGGCCCCTATATTTTTATGCTGGTTCCTAGATTCCAAGAAAGTTTGTGAAGGCCTGACTTAAGGGCTCTTTTAATAAGGTGCAGTACGTTTTTGCACATACTGTGTGTTTTGAGTAAAAATAAACATGCGGTAAGTGCAGAAGTCATTGCACTAATTATCAGGGGGATGACCAGCATGTTCCTGGCTGTTACTGTACTAAAAAGTACTATAAAATGCAACAGCAGCATTTACAAACTATGTCCAAGTACAATATGAGACATCCAAGCCAGAACACTGAGGGGGAAAAAAAGCAGGCATATCTGTTTTGTGAAATTATGCCTAAATATGGAAAACCTTTACTGTGCTCCCTGCCACCCTTGTTGCCTCAGGGTGAGGTGGCTTTATATCTCTTTTCCCCCCCATGATGAACGCTGTGGACATTCTGCCTGATCCCATACAAGACCCTCTGCATCTCTAGATGCCACATTTGCATCCTATCCCCCACAGTTAAGCACGCAGCACATACTCTCTGTATGTCTTTGCTTTGCTGATTTGCATGCCCTGCCCTCTTGTGCTTAACCCCTCTGCTCTGAGCTGTGTAGGCTGTTGTGCATATCCCCAGTCAATGCTCTGTATTCTGAACTGGCCAGTTGATACCTTCTTGTATGTGTGCTTGGAGCACGGTTCCTACTGTCCACAGTGTTTCCTTTGTCTCCTGCCACCCTAATCGCGCCTATAGCTGTCCTTTGCCCGATGCATGGTGCAACCATGCACACTATATGCAGGTGCTGGTGCTGTGCATTCACTAGTACTGCATTAGTGATGATACCAGCACACCGGTAGTAGCGTAGCACCATCACACCCCTTGTGTCTACCATGGCCGCTGGGCTCCGGCACGGTAGGAATTTGGGAATTTCATGCGTTAATCCCCCGCGCTAATAAACATGCCCCCCTAAATGTTCATCTCTACAGTTTCGCTATCACAAAGGAGCTAATATTGATTGGTCCCAATACATGTGAAATCAATACATAAACAGTGGAATGAAGATCCAAAGGCACTAGGTAAGGCAGCTCCATGGAAGAATTCTATCTGCATCTTTTTGGACATTGGTATCGGGTCCACTAAAGTTGTGTACCACTACCCATCCTGAGAATTCTTTGTTAAATCGTACCTATATGGACACACCACATGCTTCAGTTATCCAGAATTTTTTGCAGTATGTGTGTACCCTCTGCTCTGCCTAGTACAGACATTGAGACAGTGTAACATACTGTGGCACAGCCACTCACTTTTGTGTATCACACAGCATGCTAGACTTTACTAGATGAGTGACTTTCATACTACAAAGACAGTGTGTATGTGTGCCCTGCTTTCTCTTGACCAACCTCTGTCCGTTTTTCCTCTCTTTCAAAATCAAGCCTCTTGCTGTGGAGTCTGTCTTCTGCTGTACTGTCTGCAGTTGCAGTATACACAACCCCAGTATGGTATATTTTTTTTGTGACACACAGACTGAATTAGGCATCCCAGTCCCTCTTTACGTGTGCCTGAGTCCTGACTATGCTATTATTTATTTACTTTATTTCTATCTAAGACTGATTATATTTTTTCAATTTTCATCTCTTTTTTAACTTTTCCAGCATGTACGGCAGCTAACAAGCTACTTTATCCTTCTGAATCTCAGGAAGAAAGGAACAGGAACATAAAATGGTATTGCTTTACCTTTTCAGTATTTTGCTCTCATCACTAGTCATGGGATTTGAAAGAAGTGAGAATGGGATAGGCTTCTTTGGCTGCCTGCCAAAAGGTTTCAACATAACTGATGAAACAACTCCTGTCTCTTTGCAATGCAGATCCATTGTATTCTAGTAAAGCATAGAGAGGTTATTTTCTTGACTGTATAGATTATAATGGACCTGAAAATTAATTATGTTCAGATTATGCAGGAATTTTTGTAAATTGAAAGGAAACAAACCAGAAATGTTCTCATGTGTCACATTTTACCATTCATTTTTAAACAAATACACTTCTATAATACGGATGATCTTTTTTTCCCACAAAGTTTGAAAGTCTTTGCCTCTGTCTTGCTACGAGCGACAGCCCTATCTCGAAGCAGAAACTCACCCTTGTCTTGAACCTGCTTCCTGCTTTGTAGCAAACGGTGTTGCCCATGAGGCATCAGGCTAAAGATCTGTTTTTAAAGATCTTTGTGGCTGAAAATGGACGTGTGAGGTTCCTGCCAAAGTTTTTTCATCTTATAAAACTATAAAAGCAGCCATTTCCAGCCTCGTAAATTAAACTTGTGGCAATTTCTCCAAAGCAAAATAGTACTTCACTTTTTTATACAGGGAAGAAGGCATCACACTAATGATATCTTTTAAACCTCTGTAAAGTTTATGGAGGAGTAAATGGAAACAGGAGGAGGATGAAGGAAGGAATCGTCTTCTCTCCCACTCTGACAAGCTTTTCATCTTTGGAGTAAATTGTGATGTTAGAGAAAAAGGATATATTTTTCTGACAAACACAGCTAAGAGGTGTGGATTCTTTTAGATCTTCACAAAAACCTGGTCATTAGCATTCAGTAACATGTGGTAGATAATATAGTCTTGAACGACGCTTGCATTTGAGAATACGTCTTTGTTTTATCATGCCCGCTGGGATTCAGAACACTTCAACCAAGGTGTACTTGTGTACAGTACAATGAAATCCCAAGCTTTTGAAAGGTCAGACACATCATTTTGACATTAAGGGGGTGGGGGGGGGGGTAGTTATTAAATTGCATTACAACAATAATGCACATTATTTGTCCTTTAATGGATGTTAAAGTGCAATCATGTGTGTTATTTTACTGTAACACACAAATTGCAACTGCAACACATGTTGAATACTAATGAGAGGCAAAGCATGCAGATGCATGCAAAACACCTAATTAATATTCAAATTAATAACACAACTTGTGGTAATTTAGCTCAAACTGTATTTTTCGGGAGTAAAATAATGCCAGTTGACCCTAGTAATAGTGCCGCCAGACTGCTGCTAGGGGATCCCAGATACCATTTTGAACTTGGAGCAGGTGCCAGCAGGTGCAAGCGGGGGTGGGGGGTTGCTTCTGCTGTCCTATTCCCAAGACCACCAGGGACATCAAAGGTAGGCCACAGTGGCCTTCAGAGATTGTGGGATCTTTAGGGAGGTTATCTGTTGAGATAGGGAGGTGAGGTTTTGGGGAACTGCACTGGGACTTGAAAAAGCACCAATGGAGGGGGGTAGTTTCAAGGGGGAGCCCAGTCATTGATGATGCCAGCTGAAGGTGACCCCTGGATCAACTGTTTTCTTGGTAGTAGCAGTCCCTTTAATTTTGTGGCCTGGCTGGGAAAATAATGTCATCTATGAGCTACATTATTCCTTTACCATGGAAGTCTCTAATATGCGGAAGAGAGATGGCACAGGTTAGTGACCCCCATGGTAAACTAAATTGTGGGAAAACACCTGATTTTACAGAAGTTTAGTAAGTACCCCCTAAAGAGATTATTTTAAAAGTTTTATTCGTGATTTCTAAGAATAAATGGAATTTATATGTGGAAATGGCATCCATATCTAAATTGTCATTTTAGAAAGGGCTGAATTTATATGTGGATGTCCTTACTTCAAAGAAATTTGCAAGGGGGTGTGTAATGGGCATAGTTAGGGAGTGGCCCTGGCAGATTAAAATTCTACACTTCTTTGTCCCATGTGTAGAGTTTTGGATAGGAGGAACATCAATGCATTTGAACTGTTGTGCTGGCAGCATCTCTTAAGAATACTATGGGCAACCAAGAAGAAAAGCAAATGGATTCAAATTAAGCCCAAACATTCACTTGAAACCCAGATAACCAGATTGAAATTATCGTATTTTGAGGCGCTCAGTCTCCCTGGAGACATCAGCAATGTTTGGAAAGGTTCAAGGCAGATGATGTTAGGGGAGGCTTACAACAAGATGGATTGACAATATTACAGCAACTATGAATGAATCTCCACCTCCGTCGCCTTCAACTTATACAAAACACCGCAGCCCGTTTGATCTCTCATTCCTCCATCCGTGATCACGTCACACCTCTCCTCATCCATCTGCACTGGTTACCTATCCAATTCCGTATCCACTATAAAATCCTGGTACTTCTTCATCGAGTCATTTACACCCGCACACCCCAGTATTTGTCCAATCTCGTACATTTACATGCCCCTGCTCGCGCTCTCCGTTCTTTCCACCTTAACCGCCTCCACCTTCCCTCACCCTCCTCTGCTCGACTTCAGTCCACCCGTGCATCTGCATTTTTCTTATTGGTCCCTGCTCTATGGAACTCCCTGCCTTCCTCCATCCGACTTGAATCCGAACACCCTACTTTTAAGAAAAACCTCAAGACTCACCTCTTTGCCCGTGCCTTCAACCTGCCCGATCCCTTTGTGTGACCCATTCTCCTCTGTCCTCCCCCCCATTCCCCGTCTTGTCCTGTTGTATGACTCTGTTCCCTTGCTTTTCTGTCTCATATTGTAACTTCCTTTCCTTTCCAAACCTAATTTTACCATGTAAACCGCTGTGATGTATTTTCCTCAGCGGTATATCAAATTCAATAAACATAAACATAAACATCTCTGAGCAGCCTTTGGATGGAAACAGAAAATAGAAGGGCCGATATTCAGAACCCTTAGCCAGTCAACCAATGGGGAGCTGTCTGGTTAAGGGCACTGAGCATGATATCTGGATAGTGTCACTGAGTATCTCCATCTACCGCCCATTACTAGTGCAGGGGTGGTCCATGAGTGGAGCAAAGGCGGTGTCACCATTATCCAGAAAGGTGCTGATTTATCTGGATAGTGGCAATTTTCAGTCAGCACTCTTCCGGATATCTTAGGACTTATCTGGTTAACTTAAGCCACATGAAAAACCGGCCTAAATTGTTATCCTGATAAGTTGTGACTGAAAATTGCCACTATACTTAAAAGTCCAGGCAGTTCCTAACCGGATACTGTCACTGAATATCCTGCTAATATTTAAGCGCAATGGCTGACTGCCGTGGTGGGTGAATATCGGCCTCTTTGAATATCAGCCCCAAAATGTTTTGAGATGGTCTGTTCATAGATTGCCAAGAGTCTACTTCAAATTGATGGCAATTATCAGCATCATCATTTCCATTTCATGTAGGGATACACATGTATGACTGCAGTAGCCCCTGTCGGGACTTACTTTTGCTCCCTAACATGCTTAGGTTTTTAAAAAGGGCTCATTTTGGCCATCCCTTTACAGGAGGGTTTATCCTCCTTAACCCCTTTCTGTTTATTTCCCTCCCCATATTCTACTTAAATGAAGACAGCGGCCTCTGTAGTTAATTGGTGGCATTTCTACGTATAGGTTTGTAAACTGGTCCACATGCACGTGTAATTTGCCATGTTTCCTCTGTTGTTTTTTCCAAATCGTAGATTTGTAAACTTGCTCCTTTGGCTCCGCTTAGCCGTGTATACATGTGCACTTCTGCACCTCATTCATATTTTAGAAAAGGCGGCACATTTGGCAGATCCTTTTCTAAACGACCGCCGGAATTGTGTATGTTGCAACTTCAGCGCCTCAATTCTGCTGTCTACATACTTTCTGAAATGTGCCTGCGCACATTACATTGTCATTGGCACTGTCGACAATGTCATCTGTACGGATGTTCGGCACAGACCATTATTTAATTGTCTTTGGGACTTGATCACTCGTATGTTTTAGCAACTTTGTATGCAAAAGACTTTTAGATAGGAGTTTGTTAGCTGAAAAAACAAGGTGAAAGGACTGCTTTTGACATCACGGTAATTGTTGCTGTTGCCATGGTCTCGTCAAGTAAATTTTCATCTTTTTTTTTTTTTTTAAACCTCCTATGGTGGACTGGAATTGCAGTACCAGAGTCATTTTTCTTACAAGAAAAAGTGAAAATCACCATATAGCTTTGTAGCAGATGCATTTCTTTTGGAACAAACGCAGAAAAGAGAGTGGCTTTTTTTTTCTCTTTCTTTTTTTTATTAAGGAGAAACACAGTAGGGGATGATTATTGAAGTCCTACAGAACCAGTTAAAATGGATAGCCTTTGTGAGTGTCAGCTCTTTGCGAAATCTCTTTATTGCGTATATTCCACCCCCCTCTTTAAGAAAAGAAAGCAGGAAAAATTAAAGAGTTATACGAAGATGAGCTTAAAATGTTTTGGCTACAGCTACTATTCATAGTGAAAACAAAAAAGAAAAACAAAGCTGAAATGTGAGAATTGATAGTTAATGTACTGTACATTCCTTACTCAGAACCCCAGAAACCACTGACCTGTGTCTGTACAGGTGGGGACCATGTTCTGTGGTTAATGTGGCAAATTGTCTATCAGCTAGGGCAGTTAGAAATGACTAATCACTTTAGTGAAAGTTCTGTTGCTAAGATAACTAAGCTCTTTCAATAGCATATAGCTATATACAAGCTAAGTATAACGTTATTTATGCACTTATTCTTGCAAATGAGGGAATGGTCATTTAATGAAATACATTCTGAGATCTTTACTGAAATTAATGTAGTGAGTCCCCTGGTGGACTAGGTATTTGCAGCTCCAGGGGCCACAGATGTAGAGTGGGAGACCAGCTTGTTACCTCCTTTTTCTGAGTCCTGAGGGACAGGGGGAAGACACCTTAGTTTGTGAATGATCAGCCGTTACATAGTAACATAGTATATGATGGCAGATAAGGACTAGTATGGTCCATCCAGTCTGCCCTTCAAGACTGGTTGTAACTTTCGCTCCATGCAGGTCACCCTCCCTCTATGCTTGTGTTTAGGATTGTACCTGCAGCTCCATGCAGGTCAGCCCCCTCTGTTTATTGAAGTATAAAAGATACTTAAGTTTGCTTTGGTTTTCTCCTCTTGCTATAAAGTGTTCCACTGTGTCTGTCCCGTGGCATTTTGAATTCCGTCACTGTATTTGCCCCCATCACCTCCATCGGGAAGACATTCTAATCATCCACCATCCTTTCAGTAAAAAAAAGTATTTCCTAATGTTGCTTTTAAGTTTGCTGCCTTGCAGGTTCATCGTATGCCCTAGAGCAGAGGTTCCCAACTCCAGTCCCGGAGGGCCAAACACCATTCAGGTTTTCAGGCTGTCCCTAATAAATATGCATGAGATGCATTTGCATGCACTGCCCCCATTGTATTCAAATGTATCTCATGCATATTCATTATAAGGACAGCCTGAAAACCTGAATGGTGTTTGGCCCTCCAGGACTGGAGTTGGGAACCTCTGCCCTAGGGGGATATTCAGTGGCACTCTTTAAATATTAGTGGGTGTTGCGGATGCATGCCCCAATGCTAGCCAGTTAGCACTGGGACATTCGGGGGTGGCACTCGGTGATAACGGGACAGCGGTGATATTGAGCAGCAAAAGTCAGGTGCTGTAAAGGCTGGCCTATTGCCACTGAAACTAACCGGGCAGTGGCTGAATATTGCCACTGCCCGGTTAGTTCATGGCAATCTGGGTGACCCAGATATTCAGCGCCTGCACCCAGATATAGCCCTGGCATTGAATATCGGGGTTTACATTTCAGCGGCAGCGACTTGCTGTTTTAGCACAGCTAGTTGCTGGCGCTGAATATCGGGCCTCTAGTTTTTAAACACACGTGGTATTTTTCTCCACGTGTGTTTAAAAACTATACAAGCATGTATACAAGCATATGGATGATTTTAATGTGTTTATTCTGCAGCTGCTAATTTTCAAAACAAAGTAAGGCGGGTATTTCCTTTTGAAAATTATCTGGAATGGACATGTGCTAAATTTGCTAGGAATGTGTCTTGGTTAGCGTGCATTTGGTTCATGAGCATACCCTACACAATTTTGCATGAACTAAATTTATTTAACATGTATTAACCTATGCACTGTGACTAACCCATCTACAATTGATTTGTGTGTGTTAAAACTTAACATGCATTATATTTTTTTTTATTAAAACAAATGTGTGAAATGAATAAAAAGGAAAAAAATAGGGGAAATTTTCCAAAAATGAACAGAAAATCTTTTGCTTCTGCATATCCCTAAAAACAGCCCCTGTACAATCAAATTACTGCTGCCTTATAGGCACAGTTGTTTAGAAAACTTGGTTACTAGCAGGACTCCCATGGTATAAAAACTGACAAACAGGATTATCACTGGCCCCATCGGCTGTCTACAAGAATAATGTGTGTGAAGAATTTTTCGGTTGGCTCTTCTACTACAATGTACCATGGGAGGAATTATGATATCATAAATGGATGGGTTTTGGAGGAAATCTGTCTTTTTCATATCTTCTGCCTTCAAGAAGCTGGCTGAGAGCTCAGTAGACAGGCGTCTCAGGCCTAGTGGAGGATGGATCCCAAAGCACTAACTCGGGGGAGGGGGGGCGAGGGTTGCTAAAGGGTGCAAGTTCTCAGCATATGTTCTGTCGTACATTGAAGGCGCCTTGGGACACGTGTTGACTGCTAGTGTGGGGACTTGACAGCGTGGCAGAAATTCTATGTTTACTATCAGTGGCATGTTAGGGGAGCAAGTGGGTTGATCTGTGGCAGAAAGTGGGTGGGAAGGGCATCTTGCACTTAGCACGCCTGCACTGATTGCTAGGTGGCCAGCTAACATAGGTACAATTACTACCACATCAATAGGTCGAGGTAAGTGTGCCCACGCTATGTGAGTGACATAGCAGGGCACAGGGCTCCACATTAACTGCTGGGGAACATGCGCTCCACACCCCTGAAAGTTAATGTGGTGGTGTTGCACCCAACACTCCATAGTTTTGGCGCTATTGGCATGTTAGTTGCAACAACATAGCTCCCTTTAGTAAAAGGGCCCCCGCAAATGAAAAAAGGGGAATATCTTACAGGAGAAGAGATCCTGGGGCTTCTTTTCCTCCTTTCCTGATCATCACAAGAGAGGGTGCAGGGCTCCTGAGATTATTGATACACCTGGTAGCGCTTTATAAATGCTCATTGATAATAATAATATCCTGCATACTGACAATGAGATAGGAGTGCGCACTACAGATTTCTTGCTTCCTTCACCTTTAGGAAAGATGAGGAGAAGACTGCACAGAGCCTATCATCAGCTGGGGATAGTTAGGGGAGAGAACGCTTAGCAAATTTATTATTAGCATTTAGCTCACGTCTTTCCAGTTGTAGTTCAAGGTGAGGTTCATTCAGGCAGAGGGCTTGCAATCTAAGTTTGTACCCGAGACCGTGGAGGATTATGTGACTTTCCTAGGGCCACGAGGAGTGCCAGTGGGATATTTTGTAATCAGAGTGTTTGTTTTTGTTTTTTTTAAATTTTGAAATAGTTACAAAGCAAGCATACAGGAAATACGATCAATAAACATCAAGTAAAACGTTTCCCAATGCCAAGAAAAAGAATTACATATCCATTAGCCCACATCTCTGGGAGATGACAGTAACAAACGAACAAAAGATATATCAAAAGAAACAAAGGAGTAAACTCCAAAATTACAGCCACAATTACTTTCCCACCTAAAGCCTAACCCTACCCCTTCCTATTTCTCCCTATCATCTAGAAATGCCTCCAATTGCGGAAAGTCCTGAAATATAAACCTGAATCCCTGTAGCATAACCAAACACCTACAGGGATAGCATAGTAAAAAGGATGCCCGAAGGGCCAACACCCTCAGTCTAATGGCCAAAAATGCCCTTCTACGCAACTGGTTGGCCTTCGAGACATCCGGAAATCACTGAATAAGTACACCACAAAAAACAAACGCTTTATTCTTGAAGTAACTTTTAAACACAGAAATCTTATCCTGTTCTGCAAGAAAAATAACCAAAAGAGTAGCCCTAGTGGTAATTACATCCTGCGACTCCTCCAAAAACTGTGTCAAGTTAAAACTTGGTTGAGACTGCAAGATTCCAAAATCGTCTGAGGACTCCCCAGATATCCTCCCACCTGGCAAATATCATCATGTCAGCACTGGCTAAACCCAATGCTTCCTTGAGGTGCCTCCGGAACAAGACTTCTGGAGAAAGCAAATGACAATAAGGAAAATTGAAATGATGGATATTTTTAACTCTTAAATTATTCTCAAACATTTCCAGTCTACGATGTGTTTATCAGACTGTCCTAATAGATTGCAGGGAAGAACACTGTCTTTCACACTTGAGAACTTGATTAGCTAGTAAGCCCACTTGCTCCTCAACTTTACCCAGCCATGTAACCATTTCCTGTGAGAACATGCACAGCTGAAAGACTGTATTAACCAAAATCTGCTCAGTCCTAGTGCCCTCCAGATATCACCCAGAGATATCTGAGTATCAGACGCCTCCTGAGTATCATCTGAAGGGGGCAACCAGACAAAAGCTTTAAAACGTCCCAAGGCAATGGAAGGTATACTCTGGTGTATAGGCTGGATGCTGCCTGTTGGGTCAGGTGAAATCATCACAGAAGGAGGAGCCGGTGGAGAGTATGCCGGGGTACTCGGAGGCCCCTGAAACACGTAAGGGAGCAGACACAGTACCTACAGATGGAATACCCTTCTTCTTGGGCTTCAGGTGTTTATTCATAGGACCCAGAAGAGCAACACCCGCAGCCATCACTGATTTCTTCTTGTGCTTTCTCATGGATAAGTACTCTCCACTTCTGGCCAAATGTGTGCTCCTTCAGTGCTCCAAGGGGCTTAAATGCCCCTTGTGTCATACTCCTTTGGTCACGCCATGGCCATGTGCCTTGCAACCAGACTGAGATGTGCAAGCCCCCGATGATGTCCTGGCAGCCTGGGGATCAGCCTGCCGCCTCCTCTGTACACAGCTGCTGGGAAAAACACCTCCCCCAGAGTGTTTTTTTAAGTATTTTCAATGGAGATTGCCAAATGAAAATCCCCTGACTGCTAGGAACTCATTACTGTGAGGGGAATGGAGAACGTAAGTGTGAAGTCCTAACAAACGATCACCCAGAACCTGAAAAGGAGAGGAAGACTTCAAGAGTTAATAACCAGCGCTGTCTTTTGTATTTTGATGTTCCCTTTTTTTTTTTCTTTTCAGCCCATTGGAAGTTGGAAAGCATTATATATAAGGATGTTTGCCTGGGGACAAAATAAGTCTCTGAAATGTTAACAGAAGGGAATTAAACTTGGATGTGAGAAAAACTGGTAAAATGATGCAGCAAGTTTGAAAATGGACCAAATCAGCTGGGGTTCCAGAAATATAAGCCCAATGCATTGCCAGCTTCTGTAGCATAGAAACTTATATACAATGAAAGATATCAATTAGGGAATTGCTTCTTTTAAACACCCTCTCCCTGTTCTCTAATTTTCCAAACCCCCAAACTGCCCCATCCCCAAAACCTTCCCTCCCACAATTTCTCCACCACCGCGCACACTGCCCAGCTCCTAAAAATAGTCCCTCACAACAGCCCTACCAACCCAGCAAATGCCCCACCACAAAAACATTCCCCCACACAACTGCCTCACCACCATGCAAACTGCCCCACCCCCAAAAACTATACTCCACAACTGCCCTACCACACTGTAAACTGTCCCCATTCCAAAAAAACCTCCTGCAACTTCCTAACCACCCTACAAACTGTCCCATCCCTAAAATCTACATCTCTGCAACTTCCCCACCACACCACAATCTACCCCAACCTATTAAACAACCTCCTGCAAATGTCCCATCACCCAAAATACCCTTACTGTCCCACCACCCCACAAATTGTCTCACCTTCAAATTCTACCCCCTGAAACTCCCCTACAACCTACAAACTGCTCCCACCCCAAACAATGCCCCTATATTGCTCCACAACCCTACATCTCCCCCATCTCCAAAAGGTGCCTCACAAAACTGCCTACACACTACCCCACCCCTAAAAAATACTCCCTTGCAACTATCCTACCACTCCACAAACTGCAACACCCTTAAAAAAAATACCACAACTGATCCACTATCTATTGCCTTGGCCAGGGCTAGATGAAGTAATTGGTATACCCCAACCCTATAAATTATCCCACAACTGTCCCACCACCTCACTAACTGCCCCTGTATCTGCCCCACTACCCCACAAACTGCCCCTACTCCTGAAACGTATTGTCCCACAACTGCCCCTACTCTCAAAAACTATTGTCCCATAACTGCCCCACCAATCTGCACATTGCTCCTACCCATAAAAAAAACTACAAAGCAAATGTTCCATCACTCTCCAAATTGCCCCACACCTAACAAATACCCCCATAACTGTCCTTCTCCAGGACCAAGCAGGAAGTCAGTCCTCACATATGGGTGACGTCGGCGCCGACGGAGCCCTCGCGGAGCAATTTTCCCCAGCTTTCAAAGAAAGCCTTTGGGAATTGCAGCGCGCATGCGCGGTCCCCTTCCCGCCCAAAGGTGCCGTCTTGGCCAGTCTTCTTTTTTCCGCGGAGCCCTACAGACGTTGTCTAACAGTCACCGCTAAAAAGTTGATTTTCTTTCTTATTTTAAGTATTTCTTCGGTTCGACGCCGGTCCTTTTTCCGTCCGGCTTCGCGACGCCGGTTGCGAGGCCTCCCCTTCTTTTTCGTTTTTTTCTGTCCTTCGTGACAAATTCACGTTTTTTCCACTTTTTCCCTGGCGGCCCGCTCGTTCGACCTCGCAGGGGCCCTTTTTCCCCCGATGGCCGCCAGTGGCTTTAAAAAGTGTGTTAAGTGTAAGAAACTGATGTCTCTTACCGACACACATGATTGCTGCCTCCGTTGCCTGGGCCCAGATCATGAAGAAATGATCTGTGGGGCCTGTAGCAAGATGTCCGCGAAATCTTTGCGGAGTCGGCAGCATCAGCGGGAGAGAATCTTCTCTGACCCCAGCCGTACCCGGACCTCGTCAGAAGCTTCGGTGTCCCGAGAATCTGGCTCTGAACACCGTCGGAGCTCCTCTGAGAGGGGGTCCCCTACCCGGGAACATCACCGGAAGAACAAACCCACGAGGGCGGCGTCGGTGGACGCTCCTGGCTCCTCGAGGGCCAGGTCGCATAGCCCCGACAGCCGTCCCGGGTCTTTGGAGCTGGAGCGGCCGTCCAAACAGCCTCGTCTGGAGATGGACTCCTCTGCTCACGTAAGTGCTGTTGTCTTCGTGGACTCGCCTCCGAGGGGTCCGACGTCGTCGGGCCCCGGGTCGGGGGCTGCTGGGTCTCCTGAGTTCGGACTCAGGTTGACGGCCTTGGAGAGCAGCCTTGCTGCCTTCATGGACCAGCAGCGGGCATTGATCGCTGGCCTCGCTGGCGCTTCTGCCCTGACCGCCGGGTCGTCGATGTCTAAGTCGACCCCGGAGACCGAGCCGATCCTCGAGTCCATGCGGGCTCGAGTCGATCCTCGGTCGCGGTCGCCTTCGGCCTCCCGTTCGGGGCCGAGGTCGTCGACGCCGACCCCCTCGGCGTCGGGGCGGACGGCATCTGTACCCGCCCTTCGGAGCCGCTCGACTCCTCCTCCGAGGAGTCCGCCTGGGAATCCGAGGTGGATGAGTCGCCTGATTCTTTTCGGACTCGGTGTGTCCCTTCGGACTCCCCCGAGTCCGAACCTCGGAGACAGTCCCCTCCGGAGGATGCCCGGTTCTCGGACTTCGTGCGGGATATGGCCAAGGCCTTGGCCTTCCCTGCAGATCCCGAGGAGGAGCCTCGAGCCGAAGAGCTCGATGCCCTCCAGTATGACTCTCCTGCAAAGGAGCATTTTACTGTACCGGTTCCTCCGATGCTGGAACGACTTCTCTTCCGCATGTGGGAGAGCCCGGCATTGTCGCCGGTGTTGAGCAAGCGGGTCGATGCCATCTATCGAGTCCGCAAGAGCCCTGGCTTCCAAAAAGCACAGCTGCCGCACCATTCCATGGTGGTGGAATCGGCCATGCATCGGCTCAAGAGCCAGAAGATGCACTCCTCGGTGCCTCCCGGCAGGGAAGCCCGCAGCCTGGATGGCATCGGTAAGAAGTGTTTTCAGGGCTCTATGCTTGCTTGTCGGGTCCAGACTTACCAGCTCTACATGGGCATGTATCTCCGAGACCTGGCTAAAGAAATAGCCAAATTCTCTGCTGGTCTCTCCGAGGAACCTTTGCGGAGGTTCCTGGCCTTGTCCACCGGTATTCGGGAGTGCTCCAAGTTTATCTCTCGAGCAGCCTATGATGGCTTTGAGGCATCGGCTCGGGTAGCCGCAGCCGGCATCGGGGCCCGCCGACAGGCTTGGCTTCAGTCATCCGACCTCGAGCCCTGGGTGCAGGACAAGTTGGTTGATGTCCCCTGCAGAGGTGAAAACCTCTTTGGCAAATCTATGGACGAGAAGGCTGCACAGCTCGAGACAGAGACTCTCACCAGGACTCGGCTCTCCAGGAAAACCTCTGCCCCTTCAAAGAAGAAGAAGGGCTCGGGGAAAAAGCCCTTTTACCCGAGGAAGGCGGCTGCCTATAAACACTACCCCCATTATCAGGCCTCAGCAGCTCCCCAACAGGGTCAGCAGGCCAAGGGACGGGGTAACGGGTCCCGTAGGCAGCAAGCCCCCAAGCCTGCACCACCGGCCCCTGCTCCGCAGGGTGGGGGTTTTTTACTCTTTCAGCATAGCCTCTCCCCCTCCGCTGGTGTCTCTCAGCACGGGAGGCCGTCTGGTCCACTTTGCCCACAGGTGGTCCAACATCACGTCCGATACCTGGGTGCTCCACATAGTCCGAGAGGGCTATCTTCTACACTTCCACCAGGTACCTCCCCCTACTTTCCAGGGGAGCCTCTGCGACCCCCTCTCCACCGGGACTTACTCCTTCAAGAGTTGGCAAGTCTTCTTCGGGAACAGGCGGTGGAACCAGTGCCCCACCACCTGAGAGGTCAAGGCTTTTATTCCAGGTACTTCCTGGTACCAAAGCGAACTGGGGGCCTCAGACCCATCCTGGACTTGCGGAACCTCAACAAGTTCCTGGAAAGGGAAAAGTTCAAGATGCTTACCCTTGGAATCCTGCTGCCCTACCTCCGGCAGGGAGATTAGCTATGCTCCTTGGATCTAAAGGATGCCTACACTCACATCCTCATCCATCCGAGCCACCGACAATACCTAAGGTTTGTGGTGGCAGGCAATCATTACCAGTACAGAGTACTGCCCTTTGGCCTATCCTCCGCACCACGAGTCTTCACAAAATGTCTCGCAGTGGTGGCGGCTTATCTCCGGCTTCAAGGCCTCTTTGTCTTCCCTTACCTAGACGACTGGCTCATCAGAGCTCCGTCCTCCACGGAGGCCACTCACACCACGCAACGTGCTGTGACTCTGCTCCAGTACCTGGGCTTTGTCATAAACTTCGCAAAGTCCACTTTGCTCCCCTCTCAGGATCTCGAGTTCATCGGCGCCAGGTTAAACACGCTTCAAGCGCGCGCCTTTCTGCCGCTCGACAGGGCACAACGGCTCATGGTTCTAGCCAGCCGCTTCCGCAGCCATTCCCGGGTCTCGGCCAGGCACTTTCTGAAACTGCTCGGCCATATGGCTTCCACGGTCCATGTGACCCCCAATGCCCGCCTGAATATGCGGCCTGCCCAATGGTGCCTTCGCTCACAATGGCATCAGGCCTCGGGGAGACTAGCGGACTCAGTACGAATCTCCAGCCCGCTGGTCTCTTCTCTACGGTGGTGGCTTCATCTGCCCAACCTGGTGCTCGGAATGCCCTTTCAGTCTCCTCCGCCTGTTCAGGTACTGACGACCGACGCTTCTCTCCTGGGTTGGGGAGCACATTGCCAAGGGACATGTACTCAGGGCCTCTGGACCCCATGGGAATCTGCCCAGCAGATCAACTTCCTGGAGCTCAGAGCGATCCGCCTGGCTCTCCGGGCCTTCTCCCACCTTACCACTCGCCAGTCCGTCCTCGTCCAGACGGACAATCAAGTGGCCATGTTCTACGTAAACAAACAGGGGGGCACAGGCTCCTTCCTTCTCTGTCGGGAAGCGCAAAAGCTCTGCGCTTGGGCCGTCGGCCAAGGAATCCTCCTCAAAGCTGTCTATCTCCCAGGTCAAGAAAATTACCTGGCAGACAAACTGAGCAGAATCCTCCAACCACACGAGTGGAGATTGGACCCGTTGGTGGTTCAGAGGATCTTTCTCCGGTGGGGCCTCCCCACGCTGGATCTCTTTGCCAGTCCTCTGAACAGGCAACTTCCTCGGTTCTGCTCTAGGGAACCGCATCCCCTCCGAGTAGCGGCGGATGCTTTTCTGCTCTCATGGTCCACGGGCCTTCTGTATGCCTTTCCTCCCATGCCGCTGGTGTCTCGAACACTTTTCAGGGTTCTCCAGGACAAGGCTTCGATGATCCTGATAGCGCCCCGGTGGCCCAGGCAACCGTGGTTCCCGCTTCTGATGCAACTGGCGGTAGATACTCCGTTGCCTCTGGGGTTTCAACCAGATCTCCTGACCCAGGATCAGGGGTCTCTCCTCCACCCCAACCTCAGATCTCTTCATCTGATGGCCTGGCTGCTGAAAGGGTAGTCCTTGTTCCCCTCCTGCTGCCTCCGGAGGTGGAAGAGGTCGTGCTGGCTTCCAGGCGACCCTCTACCCGGAAATCCTACGCCCTTAAATGGCGTCGCTTCTCCACCTGGTGTACTCAACAGTCTCAAGACCCCTTCTCCTGCTCGGTGTCGGTGGTCTTGCAGTACTTGCTTTCCCTCTCCAATCTTGGACTTAAGTCCAACTCGGTCAAGGTTCACCTCAGTGCTATTTCTGCACATCATGTGCCGGTGGAAGGCAGGCCTCTTTCCGGCCACCCTCTTGTGGCACGGTTCTCCCGAGGTCTCCTTCTCCTTAAACCACCTTTGCACCCCCCAGCCCCCGACTGGGACCTGAACGTGGTTTTACAGCGGATCATCTGTCCGCCCTTTGAACCCATGGCTACCTGTCCTCTCCGTTTTCTTTCTTGGAAAACCTTATTCCTGGTAGCCCTCACTTCCGCTAGACGCGTTAGTGAACTGCAGGCCCTAGTGTCTGATCCCCCTTACACTAGGTTCTACAAGAACAGGGTAGTCCTGCGGACTCACCTTAAGTTTCTTCCAAAAGTGGTCTCCCCTTTTCACATCAATCAGGAGGTGGTGCTTCCGACCTTCTTTCCCAGGCCACACTCCAGCCGAGCTGAGATGGTCTTGCATACCCTGGACTGTAGAGGGGCGCTGAACTTCTACCTTGATCGTACGCGGGAGCACCGTAAGACTGTCCAGCTCTTCCTGTCTTACGACCCTAATAAATTAGGGCTCCCTGTCTCCAAGCGTACTCTGTCCATCTGGGTAGCTGACTGTATCGCTTGGACTTATGGGGCGGCAGGCCTCTCGTTGGAGAGTCGAGTCACGGCTCATCGGGTTCGGGCGAAGGCTGCGTCAGTGGCTTACCTCCGCTCTGTTCCATTGGCAGACATCTGCCGGGCCGCTACTTGGTCTTCGAGCCAGACTTTTGCAACCCATTACTGCCTCGAGAGGGAGTCCCGCAGGGACAGTGCTTTCGGACAGGCAGTCCTCCGTAATCTCTTCGAGGTTTAAGCAACTCCTACCCTCCATCCCGGATGTTAGGCTACCGGTTGGAGAATAGTCAGAGAAGATTCCTTCCTTCTGTGCTGCTGAGCTAGAGGGAGCTCATTTTTGTGCTTGGGGTCTCCGGTAGCCTTGAGCTTGGGAGTCCCATATGTGAGGACTGACTTCCTGCTTGGTCCTGGAGAAAGCGTAGTTACTCACCTGTAACAGGTGTTCTCCAGGAGCAGCAGGAATCAGTCCTCACGGCCCTCCCTCCTCCCCGTGGAGTTGCAGTCCTATGATTTAGTTTTTGCAAATTTTTTTGCTGTCTTTTCGCTATGTCATCAGACTGGCCAAGACGGCACCTTTGGGCGGGAAGGGGACCGCGCATGCGCGCTGCAATTCCCAAAGGCTTTCTTTGAAAGCTGGGGAAAATTGCTCCGCGAGGGCTCCGTCGGCGCCGACGTCACCCATATGTGAGGACTGATTCCTGCTGCTCCTGGAGAACACCTGTTACAGGTGAGTAACTACGCTTATCATTCTGCAAACTGCCCCACACCAAAGCCTACCCCCACAACTCTCCCACCACCTCACCAGATGTCCCCTGCATCTGCCGCACCTCCCTGCAAACTGCCTCCACTCTAAATGTCTACTACCCTGCAAGTGCCCCATCCTCAAAATCTATTCCCTGCAACTGCCTCACTTCCCCACCAATCGTCCCATTCCTGAAACTTACCCTCTGCAACTCCCCTCCCCACCACCTCACAAACTGCCATTACTGCCCCACCACATTGCCAACTGCCTCCACATCTGCCCCATTAACCCACAAAATGTCCCCCCCCCACAAACTACTGCACTGCAATTGCTCCACCCCAATCTATTCCCCTGCAACTGCCCTACTGCCCTGCAAATTGTCCCACCCACAAAAATTCTCTCTCCCACAACTCTTGCCAACCCCTAAAACTACATCCACCAAAAATGCCCCACCACCACCAGTTACCTCAACACAGAAACAACACATGCACGACATACAAACAAATGAATACCACATACAGAAAACACACAAACACCATCCTAACTATGAGAAACTGCATTTCACACTGACATATATTTCATTTTTCTTGATTTTATTTGGAAGCTACTGACTGAATTGTATTGCTTTCTTATTGGTTGCTATGTGTAATGCAAGCTACTTTCTGTTACCATGGCCAGGGCTAAATGAAGTCACTGGCAAGCTAGGAACATATCTAGGGTCCAAAGTTAAGGAGGCACTGTCAGATGTGCTTAGCAATTGGGAGGTTAGGATTGACAACTATCTGGCTTTTTTTCATGATTTAAATTTTTACATTAAGGTTTGAAAACTAGAAAAAAGGTTAATGTCTCAACATTTTTCGTGGTTTAAAACCTCTGCCTGCAATTATCTAAATCCTCATGCGAGTGAGGCTCCCTTCCTGCTTCTGCTGTAAATGCTACAGGTTGTGGATAGGATACAGCCAATGGGAAAGCTGTGAGGGCGGAGCACTGTAATGTTGCTCTAGTCACAGGAAGGGAGGAGATGAGCTGAGGGAAGTTCTGGGCTATACTGTAGCAGCAGAGCGCAAACAATCCAATAATACCAGGAGTCTGTTCAGAAGGTCCAAATCATTTATTTGTGCACAAGACTCAAGCAGAATCACATTCAAAATGGCTGAGCCCCAGCTGTTAGTAAAACAACAACTTTTATACCTTTCTTTCCCATTCTAGACATAGGCAAACTTTTCATTGGTCCCGGTAACCCTTCTTACACCATCTATTGGTCCCGGTACCGTTACGTAGCTATCCAATGAGGGCCCTTGACTGGGCTTAGCACCTGTTTCCCCCCCTTACAGTCCCAATTACAATGGTCAGTTCATCGACTTTGATACTTTTCTCCTCCAAGGTCGCTAACCAGCTGGAATATGTGGGAAAGCAGGGCACTGTAACCTTCCTTACAGCAAGTTAATTAATTTCATAGAAGCTTCACACAGTCTTATCAGTATCAATTAAAGCTGTTTTTCTGTCCTTTCTAAGTTTCGTTTCTGCTTAGCTATGCTCAGTTAAGCTTAGTTAGGTTTCAATTCTATGGAGGCAATATTGGGGGGGGGGGGGGGTTGTTCATTCTTCTGGGCCTAACCATAAGCTTCATTTACAGGTCAAGCTACTTAGGCCTGCCTGTTTAGTTCAACCAGCATGGATCATAGGCCTTCGCCTACCACATTCCCCCCTTTGATTAATCTCACCCTAATGCTAATAAGGTGTGAGATCTAAATCACTCAATTACACTGGAGTTGGGTTTTTACCAATGGTACCAGGAGTAGGGTGCCATAAGGCTAAAATCTTAGTAGCAGTTTTACGTTCTACGGTATTTTCAATAACACTGTTAATAGAGCGCATACAATATGGGATAATGCATGGTAAAAGCAAAAACAGAGCTAGAAATAGCAATATCAACATAGCGAAAGTGGTAAGTCCTCCTAGACCAGAGAAGATGGATGCAAACCAATTGGGTATCTTAAGACCATGCCAGGTCTGTACTGGCACATAAGCTTGCTTTCGCATGTTTTCAGCAATCTCTTCAACCACCTGACCCTTATCATCTATCTTCAAGCAACAATTCGTGAGATTTAGCTTACCACATACTCCTCCTTCAGCTGCCAACAAGTAATCTAGTGCCAAACGATTCTGATATATTGCAGTACGCATTTGTGTGCTCTGTCTAGCTAAAAGTGTAAGGGCTTGACTAGTTTCATTAGTGATGAGTTCAACTACTGCTTGCAAGCGTATAATTCTATTCAACATATAAATTGGGGTACGATATCCCCACATGCCATCTTGCTCCCAAGTGGCAGGTCCATAATAGGCAATGATTCTCTCTCGGGTGGCCAATCGTCACCATCCCATTTTTCCCATTTGCCTATCTGCAAGGCTGCTCTCTTCTGCCTCTTTGAGTATACTGGGTAGCCTAATTGTTCTCCGTGTTCTGTGGGCAACAGAAAGAAAGAGGGTCGGATAGTCCCTAAGACACACGCCCCTCCCCAATTAATAGGGAGTCGAGCATATGCTCGGGTTCCACAAATCCAATATAGGCCAGGTGGGGCTTGCCAGACATGAGGTTGGGCAAGGTCAGTCCATAAAGGGGCAAGCTCGGGGAATTTCACCAATGGATTGGTGGGCTCGGATTCATTAACTCCTGACCACCAGGACGTCTGTTTTGTAGTGTCGTTATAAAACCTCTGGCTGAGACAGACCAGTTGTCCCACCTGCAAATTGAACTGAGGTCCAGTTCTAACATAGCACAGACATCCAACTATCGGGTGTGCCAATACCCATTCACTTGTGGTTTTATGCAATTCAGTGTGATTATAGGCTACTGAGTAATTCAATTCTTGGGCCTCCCAAGGCCACTGATCACCCATTCTAGTTCCACCACAAAAGTAGCAATCTGAAATGTGAAGACTGGAGACCACTGCTCCAGCTAACTCTAGGAACAAATTCTGAGAAGGGTGAGGGATATCAAACTTATTTACATGCATAGTCTCATAAAAAGTATTATGTATATGGTACCTTGATGATCGATGGGCTTGGGTATTTAATCTTATATATACAATGGTCCCTGGATCTGATCCAGAGCCTGCAATACGTAGGCCAAACTTATACCCTTGTTTCCATGCGGTGGGATTGATTATGTATAATTCTAAACGGATTACAGGTACCTTTCTTACAATTTTCTAAATTCTTCACATATGGTTTCATTAAGGCAGCCATTCAATTGTCTCTGGTATTTTCTACCATACCAGTTTTCCATGTTGCATAGAAAACACATTCCCACTTTGGGCAATAGTAATCTTCAATTGGGGCTGTACTATATTCATTGGCTAAAACTCGTTTACCTGTACATGCCCCCCACCCAGTGGTTCCTTCTGGACACATATACTTGTCATCATGAGAATATGCTTTCTCCCAATTGGCACACTTAGAACGACTATCTCTATTTATGGCATCACAAGCATCAAAATATAAAACAGCAGGCTTTGCAGGATCAGTGAGTGGGGGTGTAGCATTAAGTAAAGCCCCATCTGCATCATTCCATCTTATTTCTAAGGTATAGTAAGATGGGTTCTGATGTGGGTTAAAACACACTTTAGTATTACCCTTGGTACAAACGTTCAGTTCAGTGGTGTTATAAATACACCAGCTTACTGTACCAGTACAGGTATAGTAAGAATGATAAAGCAAAGTCTGAGTCACTTTCATCCCAGTCCGGGTAGAGGTAATGCAAGCAGTGCATGGGGGTAAAGCAAAGATAAGTTCAAAGTTCCCCATGTAGGCAACCAGAACAAAATAAAAATAAAGATGCATGTTGATTGTAGCCCTTCTGAATCTCTGCTGGAAAATCTTGACCTCGACGTCCACTGGTTCTCGACACAAAAGCTGACCCGTTTGCTAATGAAGCAATTCAACGGGTGTCAATGTTGATTGAAGATCCTCAAGTTGTCCGCTGTATGCTTACTTACCAACCATAGTTGGCCTGAAGAAAGTCTGTAAGTACAAAGTTATTCAATGAAGAAACAAGTGTTTTTGCTGTGTTGGAAACAGCAATCCTCTTCGAAAGACTTGTCAACTGTAGAACACTGTAGTTCATGGGTGTCCCAAAGGAGTTCTAGGTTGCTGGCTGCCACCGCAGGGTGAGATGCAAAGGAATGTCAGGATGCTGCACTGCTGTCCACTGGTCTGGATCTGGGATTGCTGCTGGCTTGACTCTGCTATGATGAATCCAAGAATCGATTTCTGCTACCTTTACTGCAGTTGGTGTAGACAGGATGACGGTGTATGGTCCCTTCCAATGAGGTTCCAGCGGTGTCTTCTTCCAATCTTTGATCCACTCCGAGGTACCAGGCTTGTAGGGATGCAGGGGTTCCGTCAAGTTGATAGGCAACTGGTCCTGTACCCATGCATGAAGAGTCTGCAGAACAGAACTAAGAGCTAGAAGTTCTTGTCTGGTTATTTCTGAACCAATCTGTGGCAAACTACCTTTCACGCCCTGCACTATCGGTGGGGGTTTGCCATACAAAACTTCAAAGGGGGAAAATCCTGATGACTTCACAGGCGCTGAGCGTATTCTGAGTAAGGCTATTGGGAGAACTTGGGGCCACTTTAGGTGGGTCTCCTGACATAACTTGGACATCTGAGATTTCAAAGTTCTATTCATTCGCTCAACTTTCCCTGAACTTTGGGGTCTGTATGCAGTGTGTAACTTCCATTGTATCTGTAGGGCACCTGCTAACTGCTGGGTAATCTGAGATACAAGTGAGGGCCCATTGTCTGACCCAATTACTGCTGGAATTCTGAATCGGGGGATAATTTCCCTTAACAAAACCTTGGTAACTTCTCGGGCTTTTTCAGTCCTGGTGGGGAAGGCCTCCACCCACCCAGAGAAGGTACAAACTAAAACTAACAAGTAACGATATCCATTGGCTTTTGGCATTTCAGTAAAGTCTACTTGTAGGTGGTGCATGGGGGTAACACCTCCTGACTGAACTCGGGGTAGTGGCGTGGGACCCTGTTTAGCATTGTTCTTGGCACAAATCAGGCACTGGCGGGTTACTGAGGCTGACAAGGCTCCCAACAGGGCAATGCAAAAATATGGTTTGAGTGCTTTCTCCATAGCACTTTTCCCGTAATGTGTGGCTTGATGAGAGGCCTTGACAAAGGCTGGTCCCAAGGATTCAGGGACCACTATCCGTCCTGGGGGTTGACTGCCCTCTGGTGGTGGCAGCTCAATCCACCCATCTTTCAGTACTCCCTTTTCCTTATCACAGTAATAGTCCAATTCTTTGGTGGTATATCGTGGTGTCCATAAGTTAAGAGGTACAGGAAACAATACTGCTTGTATTGGTACGGCTTGCGATGAAATTTGGCCTGTCATGGCTGCTTTTCATGCTGAAGCATCAGCAAATCTGTTTCCTTGGGCAACTTCTCCTTTTCCTGCTTGGTGTCCTCGACAGTGCATGACAGCAACACGTCTAGGGGCCCATACTGCATCTAGTAACATCAATATTTCTGGGCCGTATTTTATTGATTTGCCTCCCGAGGTGATGAGCCCTCGTTCTTTGTAGAGAGCTCCATGTGCATGCAAAGTGGTGAAGGCATATTTTGAGTCCGTATATACATTCAACTGAAGTCCAGCACCCAATACTAGTGCCCTGGTGAGTGCTATCAATTCTGCTTTCTGGGCTGATGTGCCTGATGCAAGAGCTGATGATTCAATGACTTTCTCCCGAGTGACTACTGCATACCCGGCACAGCGTCGTCCATTAATGATGAGGCTGCTTCCATCCACGAAATAGGTCTGGTCAGGATTCTCTAGGGGCACATCAGTCAGATCAGGTCGACTTGAAAATACAGTATCCATGACTTCTATACAGTCATGCTCTGGAGGGTCTCTGCTGATTGGTATCAATGTGGCTGGGTTCAAGGCATTGCTCACTTCCAGTTGTATTTGCGGATTTTCACATAGCATACTTTGGTATTTCAGCATCCGAGAATTGGTGAGCCATTGATTTCCTTTTTGTTCCATGAGGGCAAGTACTGCATGTGGTACTGTGACGCGTAGATTCTGTCCTAAGGTGAGTTTGTCTGCTTCACTCACTAAACGCTGTGGCTGCAACAGCTCTCAAACATGGTGGCCATCCTTTGGCTACAGTGTCCAATTGTTTCGATAGGTATGCTACAGGTCGCTCCCAATGTCCTAATTTCTGAGTCAACATGCCTAGAGCGTTCCCTTGCATTTCATGTACAAAGAGATGGAAAGGCTTTTGGACATCTGGTAATCCAAGTGCTGGTGATGACATCAATGCTTCCTTCAAAGTTTTGAAAGCATTATCTTGATCTGGTCCCCTTCTCCTTTGGTGGCTTCATATAGTGGTTTAGCAATCTGTGCAAAGTTGGGTATCCATATTCGGCAGTATCCTGCTGCTCCCAGAAAGGCTCTGACTTGCTTTCTGGTAGTTGGGGTTTGGATACTACACACGGCCTCTTTTCTCTCCCGTCCTAATTGTCGGCTTCCTTTGGTCAAGCGAAAGCCTAAATATTTCACTTCTTCTTGGCATAGCTGTGCTTTGGCTCTGGACACTTTGTATCCAGCTTCATCCAGTAGTTGTAAGAAGTCGTTAGTGGCTTGCACACATTCACTTTCTGATGTGGCAGCTACCAGTAGGTCATCCACATACTGAAGAAGTACTCTTTTCCCAGGAGTCACAGGGTAGCTTGAAAGATCTTGGTTTAGTGCAGCACTAAAAATGGTGGGCGAGTTCTCGAATCCTTGAGGTAATCGTGTCCAAGTGAGTTGGCCCCGTCTTCCTGAGACAGGGTCCTGCCATTCAAAAGCAAACAGCAACTGGCTAATTGGGGCTAATCTTATGCAAAAGAATGCATCCTTCAAATCCAAGACAGTAAAGTGGGAAGCTTCAGCAGGAATCAGTCCTAGGAGTGTATAGGGATTTGGCACAACTGGATGTATAGTTTCAACTGCTTCATTCACTCTCCTTAGGTCTTGCACTGGGCGGTAGTCACCTGTCCCAGGCTTCTTCACTGGCAAGAGAGGAGTGTTCCATGGTGACTGACATACTTTAAGTAGGCCATACTCCAGTAGTCTTAACAAGTGGCAGTGAATGCCTTCAATCACTGCTCTTGGGAGTGGGTATTGTTTGACATGTACTGGTTCTGCACTAGGCTTGAGGTTCACAATTACTGGAGCTATATGTTTGGCTAGGCCTGGTGGATTGCCCTCTGCCCATACTCCAGGAGGGGCTACAATGTTTTCTATCACATTGAGTTTAGTGTCATGAGTTGGCTCGGTGCTATAATATCTCCATTCTTCTTCTCGGGGAACAGTAAACACCATTAGTCCTGCAGGTTGTGGATTCACTGTCATTTGCATTTCTCCTTTCTCAGTAAAGGATATTTGGGCCTGTAGTTTGGCTAGCATATCTCGTCCCAGTAGTGGCACTGGGCACTCAGGCATGTAAAGGAATTGGTGCATTATTTGCTGTCCTCCTAAATTACATATGCGGTTTTGAAGAAAAAACTTAGTGGCTTTGACACCAGTTGCTCCCACAATGGTGACTGCTCTTGTAGACAAAGGAGCTATTTGCTTATCTACTACAGAATGTTCTGCTCCAGTATCAGCCATAAAGTCCATGAATTGGTCTCCTGTCTGTATACTGACCATAGGCTCCTGGAGACCTAAAGCGAATTCGGAGCCCGGTCTGTCCTAATCTGCTTCATCTTGGTCATAGGTCGTTGCGGCTGCAACTCCCTCTATGGCCTCCGCTCTTTCACGTTGAAAATGTACTCGATTGGTTCCTCTGCGGTTCTGGGGTCGGCCTCTTTCTCTCTCTCTCCAAGGGGCATTTTCCCCTTCATCCTGGGAGGCGTCTTCGAGTTGCGGGCATGCATTTCTCCAATGTCCTTCTTCCTTGCAATAAGCGCATTGATTCGCGCCTAGTGTGGGCCGGCCGTCTCCTCGGCCCCGCCCTCTTCCTCGGCTCCTTCGACTAGGGATACCTCCCCTTCTCCTGCACTGTTCTTCATAACAGCGCCGTGCCCAAGGGGGTGGGTTCTCACAAATACTTAACCAGGAATCTATATAAGGATACTGGTCGGGGTGTGCTACTCGCACCTTCTGGTGAACTGACTGAATAATTCCTATAGTGAAGGTTCCCTCTCGGGGCCACATAGGATCTAATGCAGGCCACTTCCTAGTACACAAAACTTGCAATCGTGTCGCAGTCATTTTTATTCCATAATCTCCTGAATATCCTTTATTAAAATACTTGATCATACATTCTAACGGAGTGTGCCTGGTAGACCCCGCCCCTCCCATATCGATGTGTGCGCGCAACAACAAACAGAAGGGAAAAGGAGGGCGGACCGTGGGTGAGGGGTCCTCACGGCCCTAGAAACATTCAAGGGAAACAAATAACAAGACAAGACGACGGTCGCTTCCTCCTTTTTACGACCTGAACGCGGTCGCCCGGTCAGGAAATGCGTTACTCAGGAGTCCGCCTTCGCTTGGTCCATGCTGCCAGACCTCTCACTCACACTTCATTCACACAATCATGCTAGCAACGTATCCCAAAATAGCCCAATCCTGTCTCTTCTGACTAGGCTATAACAAGTTCAAAATCAAAGTCAAAATCAAGAAGACGATAGTTTCACCCCGCGAATACACTATGCAAGGTTAATCGGACCGTCTTAAGAGGTGATCAAGCTCTCTTACCAAGTTACAAGTTACAAGTTTCAAACAGCAGTTCTGCTCTGACTCATCTGTCTAGACATATCAAAAACTATACTCACCGGATCCGGTTCCCGTTCCCAAGCAAGCGCATGAGTTGGACCTCAGACTCCCCTCACGGGTTCGAGGTGTTGGTTCCGTCTGGGTCCAGCACCCGCCGAGGCCTGGCCCAACTCCCTCCGATGCAACTGGACCGGTGGCGCCTGGGAGCCGAGCCCACGTCGGGAGGGCACGATCCCGGCAGGACCAAACCTGTAGAGGCGGAAAGTCGTGGTATATTGTCCCATATACCCTCTACTAACCACGCATTCCCAGCCAATGCACCAAGAATATGTAGCAGCAGAGCGCAAACAATCCAATAATACCAGGAGTCTGTTCAAATCATTTATTTGTGCACAAGACTCAAGCAGAATCACATTCAAAATGGCTGAGCCCCAGCTGTTAGTAAAACAACAACTTTTATACCTTTCTTTCCCATTCTAGACATAGGCAAACTTTTCATTGGTCCCGGTAACCCTTCTTACACCATCTATTGGTCCCAGTACCGTTACGTAGCTATCCAATGAGGGCCCTTGACTGGGCTTAGCACCTGTTTCCCCCCCTTACAGTCCCAATTACAATGGTCAGTTCATCGACTTTGATACTTTTCTCCTCCAAGGTCGCTAACCAGCTGGAATATGTGGGAAAGCAGGGCACTGTAACCTTCCTTACAGCAATTTAATTAATTTCATAGAAGCTTCACACAGTCTTATCAGTATCAATTAAAGCTGTTTTTCTGTCCTTTCTAAGTTTCGTTTCTGCTTAGCTATGCTCAGTTAAGCTTAGTTAGGTTTCAATTCTATGGAGGCAATATTGGGGGGGGGGGGGTTGTTCATTCTTCTGGGCCTAACCATAAGCTTCATTTACAGGTCAAGCTACTTAGGCCTGCCTGTTTAGTTCAACCAGCATGGATCATAGGCCTTCGCCTACCACAATACAAGTTCAGTTTTTGCTTATGGTGGGAGATAGAAGGGAAATTAAGCTGAAGGCCCACCCCCCAAAATATGCCTCAATGCATTTCTATAGGAAAAGTAGTTCCAATGGCTGTATTAATACAAACAGCGATTCACAGTAACATAGAAATTATGGATCTGAACCTGTCAAGCAGCTCTCCCCTCTCATTTCTTCTTCCTATCAGACATATAGAAACACACATATGAAAACATTCATACATACACAATGCTGACATCCACACACACACACACAGACATATACATCCATATAACATCTACAAAATTCATCCATTCCTTTCTGAACACAGTACTAAGACACTTAGCCACTCTTTAGTCACCTCCCGTCTAGACTATTATAACCTACTCCTTGCTGGTCTCGCTCTGAATCATCTCTCTCCAGTCTGTTCAACACCAGCCTCATCATACTCATATTACTTCTTTTCTCACTTCACTTCATTGGCTCCCTGTCCGTTTCCACCACCAGTTTAAACTTCTGCTGACCTATAAGTGCATTCACTCTGTAGCTCCTCACTACCTTTCCTCTGTTATCTCTCCCTACACCTCTTTTCGGGAACTCCGCTCTTCTGGCAAATCGCTTCTATTTGTGCCCTTCTCTTCTGCTGCTAACTCCAGACTCCACTCCTTTCATCTTGATGCTCCTTATGCCTGGAACAAACTACCTGAGTCTATACGTCAGGCATCTTCTCTGGCCCTTTTCAGATCCAAGCTGAAAACTCACCTCTTCACTGCTGCTTTCGGATCTTGACTCACCTGGTCTCCTTTTTGTTTCCTTACCTTTCCCCCTAGAATTATCCCGTGTCTTCTGCTACTGTGTTGTCTGCTTGACTAGATTGTATGCTCTGATGAGCAGAGACCACCTTCTACATGTGTCTGTGCAGCGCTGCGTACGTCTTCTAGAGCTATATAAATGTTCAGTAGTAGTAGCATTCACACATACACACAAAGCACACATGAAGTGCCACACAAACACATGCACATTCAGACAAACTAGCACAGCCCGCAAAGACATACAAAAACAATATAGAAAACCAGATAAACATACAAAACAGAGAGATGCACGCACATACACACACACCTGCAGACACCACATACACAAGACACATCCCCACACATAGGCAATATGAATGTGAACAAATGTATGCGTGTGTGCATGCACACCAACACATACGGTGGTTGGAGAGAACTCCATCAGCCATGCTGTGCCTGCTTTCCTCACTTGTTGTTCTTTCCAACCCAGTGGAAACTGGAAAGAGTTATATAAAAGGGGCCAAGCTTGTCTGTCTGTCCTTCTGACTGTCTGGGGGCAAAATAACTCTCCAAAATGTTAAATGAATGGGATGAAATGACATGTGGGAAAAACTGATAAAAACACACATTGAGTTTGAAAATGGGCCAAATTGGACTGGAGGTTCTAGAGAACAAGTCCCTCAAAAAGCTAGCCCAATGTATTTCTATGGGAAAAGGAGATCCAGTTTCTGTAGCATAGAAATGTACAGTGAAACATAGCAGTTAGAGAATTTGTCCTTTGAAACACCTTCTCCCTGTTCTCTACTCTCCCAACCCCCCAAATTACCCTACCACCAAAAACTGCCTCTCCAGCACTAGGCATCAATATATTTCTATAGTCAGAGCTGTTCCAACAGCTGTAACATAGCAATTATGGAATTAAAACATCTGTCAAACAGCCCTCCCTCTCATCTCCTCTCCCAAACAGAAACACAGATATAAACACATACACATACTAACATATCTACGCATGCACAGACACATATGTGCAAGTATGTATTTATACTGTACCTGAATGTAACTTGCCTTGATCTCCCCCTGGAAAGATGAGCTAAATACTAAAAATAAATGCATACATAACAAGCATGCACAAAAATATATACACACACACACATGTAACAGATAAACATAGCACACACAGACAAAAGACATACACAGGCAATGCATTACAAGCAGTCTGGTGTATCCCTGCATATACATACACACACACACACACACACAGGGGTTGGAAAGAATTTGATGAGCAAAGCACTTATTCGTTTAGTAGCAACAGCTATCCGGATAAGTGCCACTGGCCAGGTTTATCCAGTGATTTTCAGCAGCACTATACTGATCACCCCAGCACTATCTGAATAGTACCAGGTCAGTATATGGCTGGAGCGTGGGCAGCCCCATATATTATATCTGGAGAGTGTCACTATTCCATGCTATTGCCTGGATAACTTAGAGCAGCAAAAAGACTACTGCGAGATGTCCAGGAAGTTATCTGGTAATGGGGTTGAATATCACCACTATCCGGATAACATCAGTGGTCGCCACTCCATCTGGATATTGAGCACTGCTCACTAACCAGACAGCAGTACTGAAAATCAGCATTTTTTAAAACCAACCACGGTGGTTGAATATCAGGCTGTTTATTTTTAACAGTATTCTACAGATGTGGAAAGAGATGTTTTTTGAGTAGCTGAGTCCACAAGAAGAAGGCTGAAAGGCAACAGGCCACCCCCCTCTATGCCTGTGTTTAGGATTGTACCTGCTGCTTGGTGCAAGACAGGCCCCCTTTATCTATTAAGATGCTTAAGTTTGCTGTGATTTCATCCTCTTGCTATAAAGGGATCCACTGTGTCTGTCCCATTCCATTTTAAATTCCGTCACTGTGTTTGCCCCACCACCTCCTTCGGGAGGGCATTCCAAGCGTCCACCACCCTTTCAGTGAAAAAGCATTTCCTGATGTTGCTTTTAAGTTTACCACCTTTCCGCTTCATCGTATGCCCTCTAGGATAACCACAGTGAAGATGCATGAGATATATTTGCATACACTGCCTGCATTACATGACATTACATAGCTCTGACTATAGAAATATATTGATGCCTAGTGCTGGAGAGGCAGTTTTTGGTGGTAGGGTAATTTGGGGGGTTGGGAGAGTAGAGAACAGGGAGAAGGTGTTTCAAAGGACAAATTCTCTAACTGCTATGTTTCACTGTACATTTCTATGCTACAGAAACTGGATCTCCTTTTCCCATAGAAATACATTGGGCTAGCTTTTTGAGGGACTTGTTCTCTAGAACCTCCAGTCCAATTTGGCCCATTTTCAAACTCAATGTGTGTTTTTATCAGTTTTTCCCACATGTAATGCCATGAATACATAGGCAAATCTTTCTCATGCACATTTATTGTGGTTATCCTGAAAATTGGTCTGGCTTGAGAACCCCTGATATATATCAAACATTAAGGGGCCCTTTTATGAAATATGTTAGGTGAACCCGTGCTAATGCCTATAGTGACAGTGTGCCAAATATGCCCCATGCGAAGTGCAATGTGCTTACCACACCACTCTGTCCCAACCTGCCCATTCAGCCCCCTAATGCGCGATTGGCAGTTAACGTGAAAATCGGCATGCATTCACTGTCATCCTCCATGGTAACAGTTACTATGGGCCCAAGTGTGCTGTTAATGTGTGTCAGATTGGCTCTTAAGCTGCTCACTTAAACCACAAAAACTCACATGTAAAAGTCTGTCTCACACAGACACCTACGATGTTTAATAGTGCAGAGACTCACAACCTTGATCATCTTCGTCAAAAATAGTCAGTAATGTGTGAACTATAATAACTTCAAAAAACAAAATGTGAAGAAATTAACAGCTTCATGAAATCAAAATTC
Source organism: Ichthyophis bannanicus (assembly GCA_033557465.1). Classification (NCBI taxonomy): domain Eukaryota; kingdom Metazoa; phylum Chordata; class Amphibia; order Gymnophiona; family Ichthyophiidae; genus Ichthyophis; species Ichthyophis bannanicus. Next base: position 539,587,993 of record CM066036.1, on the reverse strand, counting down.
AATGACTCTAGTGCAGCTAAAGGTAACCCCAGACATCTTTTGAGCCCACCCAAGGCACAAGACCATGAAGGAGTCACTAGTCCCCTTTCCCCCAAAATCATTTCTCTCCATATGGAAAATGAGACCCCATGTCTCCTCACTGCCTCCCTTAGAACTTCCTTCTGCCCCCTTCACACAGAGCTCACTGTTAATAGCCCAGGCAGAGCCAATAGCAGCATGCCTCCTCCCCTCCTACAAGCTTGGTATCCCAGCATTGCTCTGATGTGCTAGTAGGTCCCTTAATGGACATGCCTTGGTTAAGAGAGAGGGAGAATTGGAACCCCCTCTCAGCCTGCTACAATTTCTTTGTTGGAGGGTAAGAGGGGAGATGCCAGGGAAAGTGGCTGTTGGTCCCTGGTTTAATTTGCTTTTAATTAGCAGGAAGGAGGAGGATGCCTGGAGGCCATGTCAATCCATCTGGCTCAACTTTTAAATTCAGCAGGAGGGTGGGGAGATCTGATGGACTAGATTGAGGCCTGCTATTGCTGTACCTAAATCTGGCCATTCAAATTACTGTAGGCAATCAACACAGCCCAGAATTTGCTTATCTAAAGTTAGCCGCTCGGGGAAATTTAAGGAGGATAAATTTAACTGCTCAGCAGGGAGGATTTTCATAGACTTTCATCTAGCTAGCTAAGTCCTTATTTAGCCAGCTAGATCCCTTTGGAAACAAACCTCTATATATCACCACTGAATTTCCATCCCAAGATTTATATGAGTTAAGCTACTGCCAAAGGCAAAATAGAAGAAAATTCCTTCTTGATAAATATAACAATAATGTGGAAATATTTTGGTTCACTCAGTATTTTGCAGTGCAAAGCTGTGCAACATTAGATTGTGTTAAATTGTAAAGGAGATGCAAGGCATGAATTTACTTGGAGACCTTGAAAATACATGATGAAAAAATAGAATAAGTGCAATTGCTTGTAGAAAGCTGGCCATACCAGCTGACTCTTTAAACTCTCAAAAAGCAGTGACATGAACATTTCATGATGCCTAGTACCCTTCTGTGGTTTAAACATCCATATACTGTATGGTAATGACTACTAACCTCAATGATTTGTTAACTCATACCAGGGCAGCTTTAAAAATTCATGATGATATCAGAATACTGTCTCTGACATTCCTGGTATTATAATGGAACTGAACTGCCCTTCAGCCTGGGCGGTATATCAAAAATTTGCATAAACATAAACATAAACCGGCCCATTTCTCTGTAGAAATCTAAGGGGGTAATCTTATAACAGGGTACCTATGGGAATAACCAAAAGGGGTATAAAGCAAACATAGGTAGCTTTATTAAATCAGCACCAAGAACCAGTCCCATAAGCATAAAATTGTCCCACGTTGTCAGGGGCATGCCAAGTATGTTCCCAGAAGTTACTACACTGAAAGGTTCCCTAACATGCAACAGCGGCATTCACAATTAATTCAGGCGCACTTAACGCTGCTCATTGAAGTGGCGTTAAGTGCATCTGTGCTAACTGCAAAATTGACAGCTAGCATCTATTAATAAATAACCTTATACTAACCACAATGTGCAGTTAACATCCACTCTCTGATCAGTTAACACGGAGTAGAACTGATTAGCGCATGCTAAAGCAAGCGTTGACCATTAGTGCACTTTAGAAAACATTCCACTGTGTGTGTGGCCATGCATAGTTTATAAAATATGATTTAATAAGAACTCTTTACCACTGTAAAGCATGCTTTACATGTGGAAAATTCTTTATATAAATTACCACACCAACATATGTGAGGCACATAATAGAGGCTAGTGTGGGAAGTGGGGTTATCTGTGGCTGAAGTTTGAATGCAACCAGATGTACAGTTGAAAAGTTATTAAAATGATGCTCATTAGAGATGTGTATTCATAACATACATTCAGTTCATTTGGGTGTTTAAAAGTTCTTTGTGTGTGCAAATTGCTTGTTCACCTGTACAGCTACAAATAAATGAATGTACAATTGATTTGCATGTGCAAACAAGTCTTGGCCTGAATACAAGATGCCTTTAAAACAAATGAAAAACTACACAAAAACTGGGAAAAATTCAGAAAATCTGCAAACAAACTGACATTGTTTTGGGTTCTGCACATCCCTAATACCCATATGGAGGAACAGACAGGTTTTTGATTTTATAAGACCGCTCACCCCCATAAGAAAATAAATGAACTAGGCTGAAGATGTATCACTTAAGGTTAGTTTCTGACTTTTCATTTGAAAAGCAATTTTAACATTAGAAGCCCCAAAGTGTGTCAATTGATGCAAATGCATCTTCGAAGTTATATACCAGCGTCACCACTAGAACCATGTCAGTCATGTTCCATGACTTTGTTAGCAAGGTCAAGATGTTCAAATATGTGCATCGAAAATTAATGACAGATGCACCACCTAGCGGGAAAATGAATTTATACCTAGAAGCCCCAAAGTACATCAATTGACGCACTCAATTGTCTTGAATGCATCAATTGACGTACTTTGGGGCTTCTAGGTATAAATTCATCTTCCCACTAGGTGGCGCATCTCAATCACTGTTTACAGTTTTACTCCGACATTACAAACAATAAACACGCGATGACATCATAATGGTGATCTCCAGGAACAAGCAGGAATGAGTCTTCACATATGGGTATCGTCGGTACCGACTGAGCCTGTGCGGGAACGCTCCCCAGCGTCCAGTAAGAAAGCTTTTGGGAGCATCCCACAGAGCCTGCGCGCTGCCTTACCGCCTTTCCCAACCGCCTCTCTCCAGTTCTTCTTTTCCGCGGAGCCAGCAGGTCGTGTTCCTGTCACTGCAGAAGAATACTTTATTTTTTTCTTTATTTTTCTGTGTCGCGTCTGCCTTCTTCGACGTCAGACCGGTACCGCCGGTCTTTTCTTTTCTTTCTTACAAAAAAACAAAAAACAAAACCCTTTTCTTTCTTCAACTGTGCATTTGCGGTTTGGGCCTTAGGCCTGAACATTTTTCTCCTCATGGAGAAGCCTGCTTCCGGGTTTAAAAAGTGCACGAAGTGTGGCGGTACTATTTCTGTCACCGACACCCATGATTGGTGTCTAAAATGTTTGGGTCCTGACCATTCCATCACGGATTGTGTGTCCTGTACCATGATGTCTAAAAGAGTTCGGCAGAACCGAGCAGCCAAGCTCAGTACCCTGTTTCCCTCTGATGCAGCCTCAGTGGCATCGACGTCTTCCAGGGCTGCTTCTTCCTCCCATGGATCTCAGGTAACCAAACATAAATGTAGCCGGTCCTCGAAGGGCAAATCTCCCTCTAAGCATCGAGATGCCTCCGGGCTTGTCCTTGAGGAATCCGCACCGGCAAAATTACCCCGGCGGGAAGTTCCGGCTTCCAAAGCATTATCTATGGGGTCACAGGTTGACATCGATGGCTCGGCCTCGACCGATCACCTGTTGCCGTGTTCAGTAAGAGTCCATTTGAGTGCTATTGCAGCGTCCCTCAAGCCTCTTAATGGACAACCTATTTCCTCTCACCCTCTTATAGCAAGATTCATAAGAGGCCTTCTTTTAACTATACCTCCCATTAGACCACCTCCAGTGGCATGGGACTTAAACCTGGTTCTTGGCCAGCTTATGAAGCCACCCTTTGAACCTTTAGCCACCACCTCGTTGAAATTTCTTTCTTGGAAAGTTGTTTATCTCATTGCAGTCACCTCAGCACGCCGCATCAGTGAGTTGCAAGCTTTGATTGCTAAACCACCTTATACAAGGTTCCATCATGATAAGGTAGTCCTCAGGACCAATCCACACTTTATGCCTAAAGTGGTCTCGCCTTTTCATCTGAACCAGGAGGTATATTTACCTGTCTTTTTTCCAGGACCTCATGCATCAAATGCAGAGAGGAATCTTCATACCTTGGATTGTAAGAGAGCTCTCGCTTTCTACTTACAAAGAACACAGCAACATAGAAAGTCTTCCCAACTCTTTGTTGCTTTTGATCCTTCTCATTTAGGACTTCCAGTCTCTAAGAGAACACTGTCCAACTGGATTGCTCAGTGTATTTCTTTCGCCTACCAGAGTAGGAACATTTCTCTGGAGGGCCATGTCACAGCTCACAATGTGAGAGCCATGGCAGCCTCAATGGCTCATCTAAACTCTGTGTCCATCGACCAAATCTGTCGAGCGGCCACCTGGGCCTCGGTTCATACCTTCACAGCCCATTACTGTTTGGACAAGGACTCCCGCCGGGATGCCTCGTTTGGTCAGGCTGTCCTCAAACACCTGTTCCATTCCTAATCAACTCCTACCCACCTACCCTGGTCGGATGCCAGAGATCCATGGGGGGAAGTGGAGCCCTCTGCAAGGGCACACAACCATGGGGTCTCTCCCTGGCATCTGCAGCTAGGGAGTCCCCATATGTGAAGACTCATTCTTGCTTGTTCCTGGAGATAGCACAGTTACTTACCTGTAACAGGTGATCTCTGGGAACAGCAGGAATAAGTCTTCACAACCCACCCACCTCCCCTAGGAGTTGTATCTCTCTATCTATCTTTCCTTTCCTCTCTCTCTCTTTGTCTTAGCTTTAAAACTCGAACTGGAGAGAGGCGTTTGGGAAAGGCGGGAAGGCAGCGCACAGGCGCTGTGGGATGCTCCCAAAAGCTTTCTTACTGGACACTTGGGAGCGTTCCCACGCAGGCTCCGTCGGTACCGACGATACCCATATGTGAAGACGTATTCCTGCTGTTCCCAGAGATCACCTGTTACAGGTAAGTAACTGTGCTTTACATACTGCATGTATTTAACAAATAAGTAACTTCACATTAATTCACATCTGCATTTCATGCTAAACGCAGTCATGATAATGCGTCAATTGACGCACTTTGGGGTTTCTAGGTAAAATTCCTTTTGGGGCTTCTAGTGTTAAAGAAGAAAAATACTTTAGTTTGGACAGATGCAATAAAGTTTTCCCCTGTTTAATCTAGTACAACATAATAGGGCATTATTTACTCAAGATTAACGCTCATTAATGAAAGTTAAAGAGCTTTACTTGCTGCCTTGTCTCATAGAAGGGCTGTGACAGCACTTAATACATATTAATTTTGTTAACACATGTTAACTTTGAGCAAACATGCCCCACTATGCCATAATTCACTTTTATTTTAGGAATATCTAAGTGAACATATTCACTTAAGTGATAACGTGGAAGATTGTTTTGTATGATATTAAAGTGTAGCTAGATTTTTCACTGGAGCCAAATTTCAATTCTTATCTGCTGTACAGCTGTTACATTTCTGAACATTTGACAGCTGTTATTTCCTCACTGGGAACTTTAGGGCAAGATCCAATTGCCATTAACATTGTTGTGTGTCTATTTGATACTGTGGAAGGATTAGGGTCCAGAGAGATATTATTTTTCTTTTTCCGTAAATACGTTTGTTGCTTTTGCCAGGTTTACTGTGAAAGGACACCAAGGCGCCTTTTATTGCTGTCAGTGTAGATTTTACCCCCATTGTACTGAACATAATTCTGATTTATCTTTTGGCCTCTGCAACCTGCATAGGCCCATCTTGAAAGAGCTAGTGTTTTTGAATGGACATTTTAATTTAAAATTCCATTCAAGATATTGGTTGAGTCAGCACAGTGAAAGAGAAACACAAATGCCTTATACTTGAATTTAATTATTTTAGATCCAACCGAATAGCATTCTGTAATCTTGATTACAAGTAATAAGGCTATCTCTAGGAACAAGCAAGAATATAGTCTTCATATATGGGTATCGTCGGTACCGACGGAGCCCGCATGGGAACGCTCCCCAGCGTCCAATAGGAAAGCTTTTGGGAGCATCCCACAGCACCTGTGTGCTGCCTTCCTGCCTTTCCCAACTGTCCCTCTCCAGTTCTTCATTTTCCGCGGAGCCGACAGGTTGCACATCCTGTCACCTCAGAAAATATTTCCTTTTATTCTACTTTTTTGTGCTCGCATCTGCCTTCCCTCGACGCTATACCGGTACCGCCGGGTCTTCTTTCTTTTTTCTAAAAAAAAAACACAACAACTTTTATTCTGGAGTCTTTTCCAGGTCTTTTCTCTTCAGGTGCCACACGCCATTTTGGGCACTAGGCCCAACTTTTCCTTTAAAATGGAAAAACCCGCTTCAGGTTTTAAAAAGTGTTCCAAGTGTGGTGGTACCATCTCTGTCACCGACACCCAGGAGTGGTGCCTCAAATGTTTAGGTCCTGACCACTCTATTTCCGAGTGTGTTGCCTGTGGGATGATGTTGAAGAGGGGCCGGCAAAACCGAGCTGCTAAACTTAGCACCCTTTTTCCCTCCGATGCAGCGTCTGTGGCATCAACATCTTCCAGGCCTTCGTCTTCCTCCCATGTATCTCAGGTAATTAAACATAAATCTGGCCGGTCCTCAAAGCATAGATCTCCTTCTAAGCATCAAGATGCCTCTGGCTTTGCCCTTGAGGGACTTGTACCGGAAAATTGCCCCGGTGGGAGGCTTTGGCTTCCAAAGCACTAACGGGGCTCCAGGATGTTCTCGAGGCCTCAACCTCGGCAGAACTACTGGTGCCATGCTCTGGGGTACCGGCTGCGTCATCCGGTACCGATACCCAAGCATCAGCAGCGTTGATAGACTAGAGATTCTTGGCTGTTGAACGCAGTCTGGCGGCTCTTCTCACGGCCTCGATGCCCCTAAAACCGCTTCAGACAATTCAACCGGTACTGGCACCGACTCCAGTGCTGGCACCGACTACATCGGCAGGTATTCTACCGGGACCGAGTTATGCTTATCCTTCCGGTATCGATAAGTCGGTACCGGACCCCTCCGATGCCGAGTTCGATCAGTACCGGTACCATGCCTTGGTATCACCCGGATCGGAGATACTTTGAATCCTGGGATGAGTCTGAAGACTCTGAAAGTTCTGCCAATACCAGAGTACTTCTTCCTGAGGATTCTTCTTCTCCTCAGTGTAGGATGTCTCCTCCAGAGGATATGTCCTTTCAGGATTTTATCCGAGATGTGGCTTGAGGTCTTTCCATCACAGTGGCTCCTGAAAAAGAGCCTAGGGCAAAGGAATTGGAAATCCTGCAATATCCTAAAGCTCCCAAGGAGGCAGCTACCTTACCTATTCATGAGATCTTGCATGACCTCATGTTAAGGATGTGGGAAACACCTCTAACCACTTATCCTCACTCTAGAAGGCTCGACACCATGTATCGAGTTCCTCCTTGTCCTGGGTTTCAGAAGACTCAGCTACCACACCATTCCATGGTGGTGGAATCAGCTATGGGAGGGATCGAGTGCAAAAAGACATGCATCTAATCCTCCAGGACGTGAGTGTAGGACTCTTGACGCCTTTGAACGTCGAACCTTTCAGGCTTCCATGCTTTCTGCTAGGATCAGTTCCTATATATTATATATGGGAATGTTCCTTAAGGAGGTCACGGGAGATTTAGAGCTTATGAACCCTCTCCTTCCTGATGATAAGAGGCAGTATTACCTTGCCCTTGTCAAACATGCTCAGGATGTTTCCAAGTTTGTAAATCGTGCAGCCTTTGACTGCTTTGAGTGCATAAGCAGAACCTCTGCTATTGCCATAGGTGCACGTAGGATTGCCTGGCCGCAGGCATCTGACTTGGAACTTTGGGTACAGGATAAACTGGGGAATATTCCTTGCACAGGAGAGAATCTCTTTGGCAAGAATTGGCAGAAAAAAGCTAATGAGATAGATGGTGACAATATCACCTTGGATAGATTGTCTAAATCTACAGCTGATCCTGCAAGGAAGAAATCCTATAAGAAACCATTCCTCAGTCCTACAAGAACTTTTACCCCTCCTATACCCAGCAGGGACATTGTTTAGGTCAGTCTGCCCAAAAGGGACAGCAGCAACAACCTAGGCAAAGAAAAACAAAAGCTGCTAAGCCTCAACCGGTTCAGCAGACTCATCCTCCACAGGGGCTTTGACTCCTATCTAGAGAACTTTGCCTTCCTGGCCCTGAATGGCCCAGAACCTTCCACCATTCCAGTTAGGTTATGTCATTTTGCCCCCAGATGGGGGCAGATAACAGCAGAAATTTGGACTCTCTCCATTGTAAGAGAGGGGTACAAGCTTCATTTCCTCAGCATGCCCCCTCCTACAATGGTAAGACAGTTCAATTCTCAGACCTCTCTCAACGCCCAGTGAGGTCAAGAGGTCACTTTGCTTCTTGCCTAGGGGACAATAGAAGAGGTACCCATTCTCCAACAGGGTACAGGGTTCTACTCTCCCTATTTCCTTATTCCAAAGAAAACAGGGGGACACAGACCCATTTTGGACCTCAGAGAATTAAACAAATTCCTGTTCAAAGAGAAGTTTAAAATGATTTCTCTAGGAACTCTGCTGCCATACCTTCAGAGTCAGGATTGGCTTTGTTCTCTAGATCGGGGGGAGGGGGGGGGGAGAAAAAGAAGATATTCTTCCGCAAACGGACAACCGGAGGGGAACAGCGGAAGTATGACCACAGCCTACCAGATGATAATAAATAATGTTTATTAAGGACTCAACTTAACAAGTTTCGGCCGCAGCCTTCGTCAGGGGTCTTAAAAACACAAAAGTACATAAAGTAAACAAAATTACAAATTTAAAAACGAGGGAATAAGAGCATGGTGCTGGTCAAGGTATATTGTAATTTAACAAGTTACCAGGGAACCACACAGATGAGCACGTCTATGTGGTGCAGTAATCACTCTTCCCAATCTGTATAGTATTAAAAATGACAAACATAAATACAAGCAAAAGAGGGTAAAAACCATATAGCATAACATTAAAAAATAACCTTAAAAGATATATATAAAAATATATATAAAAAAAAAATATATATATAAAAACTGTAGAAACCCAAATACACCAGATGCTTAATACATACAGACAACAATAAGCAGATAATATTACAAACTTTTAAATAAAGAGAACAGATATGACATATCACAAAATATACATAGGCAAGAGCCAATTAAAGAACAAAATAGATGCCTAATACATGCAGACAGCAGTGAGCAGCTCATTGTGTGTAAAAAACTATAAACTGAATAGGAATGCATGAATGAAAACACAAGTATATGTGGCGAAAAAATGCAAAGGGTAACGTTGAAAAACAATGTAACAGACAAATAAATAGCATAACAGAAAGAAATATTACACATAGCATAATATAAATAGGCAAAAGCCAAACAAAACCAAATAGATGCCTATTACATACAGACAGCAATAAGCGACTCATCATGTATAGCAAACTATAAATTAAATGAAACAATACATGAATAAAAACACAAGCGTGTATGGAATGGAAATACAAAGAATAATGTTAAAAAACAATGTAGCAGACAAATATATGGCATAACAGAAAGAACCAGACCAAAATCAGTGCGTTGTCCAAACAGACATCTAAAAACAGCTGGTAATATTATACAGACCATAGGTTGAATCAAACCAATAAGTAATGACCAAGATAAAAGGTTAGGAACATCTATAGAATAATAAATGGGCCACCGTATATCCTTGTATATGAAAAAAAACTTTTTAAAAAACATTGATTGTTGGAAGCAAATTCGAAAAAAACATGTTAAGTTGGGTCCTTAATAAAGATTATTTATTATCATCTGGTAGGCTGTGGTCATACTTCCGCTGTTCCCCTCCGTTTGTTCTCTAGATCTCAAGGATGCGTACACTCATGTTCTCATCCATCCAGCTCATCGAAAATTCCTTCGTTTTCTATTTCAAGCACTACCAATACAGGGTTCTTCCTTTTAGCCTGGCCTCGGCACCAAGGGTGTTCACAAAATGCATGGCTGTGATGGCAGCATTTCTTCGCACCCTGGGAATATTCATCTTCCCTTACTTAGACGACTTGCTCATTCGAGTCCCTTCAGAGCCAGAGGCCAGGATTTCTCTCTCTTGCACAATGCGCATCCTTCAGTATTTGGGACTTGTCATAAACCTCCCAAAATCCAGCCTTGTTCCCACTCAGTCTCTAGAGTTTATACGAGCTCTGTTGGATACCAGACAGACAAAGGCCTATCTTCCACAGCCCCGCTGCCTTCGCATTGGGCAGTTAGCTTCCCAAGCAGTGCTAAAGCCTCATCTCACTGCTCGGGAAATATTACAGTTGCTAGGCCACATGGCATCCACCATGCATGTGGTTCCTTATGCTCACCTCCATATGAGGGCAGCCCAGTGGACTTTATCCACTCAATGGACTCAGGCATCAGGTTGCCTGTCAGACAAAATAGCAAACTCAGATCGTCTTATTTTGTCCCTCCAATGGTGGCAGTCACCCCAAAACCTTTTGGTGGGGTCCCCTTTCCAACAACCCCCACCCCAAGCCACTCTGACAACAGATGCCTCACAGGTGGGATGGGGAGCCCACCTGCAAGGCCTCTGTACTCAGGGTACCTGGACTCCACAGGAGACCTATCTACACATCAATCTTCTGGAACTCAGAGCAATCTTCCTTGCTCTTCGAGTATTCCACACCCAGCTCAGCTACAAGACAGTCCTAGTTCAAACGGACAATCAGGTGGCCATGTTCTTTGTGAACAAGCAGGGTGGAACAGGCTCTCTTTCACTCTGCAACGAAGCTTTGCGACTATGGGCCCTCGCCAGAGAGCATCAGATTCATCTCCTTGCAGTGTATCTTCCAGGCATTCAAAACTCTTGGGCAGAAGACTCAGTCGAGTTCTGCTTCCACACGAATGGTCTCTCCATGCAGACCAAGTGGCCAGAATATTTCAAATTTGGGGAACCCCGGACATAGACCTCTTTGCAAGTCCGCTGAATACCAAACTTCCCCAGTTCTGTTCCAGAATCCCGGCTCAGGGTTGTCAGGCCAGGGATGCTTTCCTCCTCCATTGGGGCCAGGACTTCCTGTATGCCTTTCCATCCATTCCCCTAATTCCCAAAACCCTGTTCAAGTTTCAGAGAGACAGAGGTCTTATGATTCTCATAGCTCAACCTTGGCCATGGCAAATGTGTTACCCTCTGCTCCTACATCTCTCTCAAGCTCCGCCTCTGGAGTTAAGATCTGCTCCAGATCTCCTTTCTCAGGAGGACGGTATGCTGTGGTCCATGGTCTTAACCTTTCTCAGCAGGTAAGGGATATCCTTTATGTTTCCAGGAAACCTTCCACAAGACGCTCTTATGCTTTCAAGGTTTACCATATAGTGCTCGCAGAAGGGTCCTGACCCTCTTGCGATACCTCTGGAATCATTACTGGAGTATCTCCTTCTTTGGTCTAATACAGGGTTTAAGACCAATTCAGTGGGAGTTCATTTGAGTGCTATTTCAGCTTCTTTCAAGTCTCTAAATGGTCAACCTATTTCCTCTCATCCTCTCATAGCGAGATTTATGAGAGGCCTTCTTTTATCTAAGCCTCCCATTAAGCCACCACCGGTGGCATGGGACTTAAATCTGGTTCTTGGGCAGCTCATGAAGCCGCCTTTTGAACCATTAGCTACTACCTCTTTGAAATTCCTTTCTTGGAAGGTCATCTTTCTTATTGCAATCACATCAGCACGCCGCATCAGTGAATTGCAGGCATTGGTGGCTGATCCTCCTTATTCAAGGTTCCATCATGATAAGGTAGTCCTTAGGACTCATCCACATTTAAACCAAGCGGTTTACCTTCCTGTATTTTTCCCAAGGCCTCACGCCTCAAATGCAGAAAGGAATCTTCATACTTTGGACTGTAAAAGGGCTTTGGCCTTTTACTTGCAAAGGACACAGCAACATAGAAAGTCTTTTCAACTATTTGTTGCTTTTGATCCTAGTCATTTGGGACTTCCAGTCTCCAAAAGAACACTGTCCAACTGGATTGCACAGTGTATTTCTTTTGCCTATGAGAGTAAGAACCTTCCTCTTGAAGGCCATGTCACAGCTCACAATGTGAGAGCCATGGCAACCTCTATGGCTCGTCTTCACTCTGTGTCTATCGACGACATCTGTCGAACAGCTTCTTGGTTCATACCTTCACAGCCCATTACTGCTTAGACAAGGACTCCCACTGGGATGCCTTGTTTGGTTAGGCTGTTCTTCAACACCTGTTCCATACTTAATCAACTCCTACCCACCATCCCTGGTAGGATGCCAGAGATCCATGGGGGGAAGTGGAGCCCTTTCACAAGGGCACACAACATCTGGGGTTTCTCCCTGGCATCTGCAGCTGGGGAGTCCCCATATGTGAAGACTACATTCCTACTTGTTCCTGGAGATAGCATAGTTACTCACCTGTAACAGGTGATCTCTGGGAACAGCAGGAATTTAGTCTTCACAACCCACCCACCTCCCCTAGAAGTTGTTTGTTTCTATCTCTCTCTCTCTCTCTCTTTCTCTCTTTCCCTCTCTCTTTGTCTCAGCTTTAAACTCAACTGGAGAGGGACAGTTGGGAAAGGCGGGAAGGCAGCACGCAGGTGCTGTGGGATGCTCCGAAAAGCTTTCCTATTGGACGCTGGGGAGCGTTCCCGCGCAGGCTCCATCGGTACCGACGATACCAATATGTGAAGACTAAATCCCTGCTGTTCCCGGAGATCACCTGTTACAGGTGAGTAACTATGCTATCTTCCGAGAGCTAAATTACAAGCAATAAAGACCCACACCATATGCTGCTTGGCATGCTGTAGGCAGTTTGAGCAAAATCAGCATTGTAATTTGTCAGAGAGAGAGAGAATTAACTTGAAGTTGTTAAAGCCCATCAACATACTGGGCTTGATATTCAGACGTTCAAATTATTAGCATATTCAGTAGCACCACATCTATGATAAAGAACACTGAATATACCTGTATACATAGGAGTCCTGCCTATACGTATGGAGGGTCATTTTATGAAGGGTGCCTTGTTAAAGCATTCTCTGTCTTAAGCCTATTTTATAAAGATACCTATGGTGTCTTTATAGAATAGTGTCTATGCATGTTATCTTTAACCAGGTGCCCTGTTATAAAATTACCTTTGTATGTTATGGGGGTCATTTTTTAAAAGCTTTAGTTGTGATTTGGAAGTCTGAAAATGTGCATGCATACATCCAAATCATGGAGACGTCCCCAGAACCGTTTTCTAAATTGCTTTTAAAGACATCTCCGGTGTGAGTTTGGCCAAGTAGGCAGGGGGCGTGGTGAAGGTATGTCTGAGGTGGTGCAATGGACTTAGACATCCCCACCCAATTTCAGAAAAGTTAGGGACGTCTGCAGCCCCATCCAAGTTTAGACCTACTCCAGGGATAAATAGGCATCAGGAAAGTGCTTGTTTGGGTTGTAAAACATCCAGGGGGTGTAGAAAAGAAGACACTCTACCATCCCCAGTACTCTGCACAATTGTATGTTTATGTTTGTTTATGTTTATTGGGAACTTAATAGACCGCCCATCACAATAGCGTCTGAGCGGTTTACAATATACAAAAGGCTGCTTAGAAAATTAGGAAAGGAACGCCATAGTGTGATAGGAAAGAAGAGAGAAGAGTAAAAGGTCGAGACTAGATTATAGTAACAGAAACAAGGGAAAACAACATCATGGGGGTGGTGAAAAGGGGCGCGGGGAGGAGGGAGAGAGGCCAAAAGCTAGACAGAAGAGATGTTTTTTTAGATTTGCCTTAAATGTTTTAAATGTAATGACAGCAGCAGTGGGATCTGACCCCTGGCTTCTCTGGTCTTAGCTATTCCTAGATGTCCACAATCTGCAATCCTATTCTGGGAATGTCTATGTAGATGTCCCTGCAGACATCCATATTGGGCATGCCCACATTTGTGAAATTGTGCCTGAACTTGGACATGCTGCTTTTATTTCAGATGTTAGGGTCTGGATGTCCCAGATTCCAGGTGAACAGCATTTGTAAAATGCCACTGTTTAAGTATAAGTAGCAATATTCAGCCAGTACAAATATAGATCACACGTTTAGCTGTGTTGCTCACTTATACCTGTTTTTCGGGACACACAGCCAGATGCATAAATCTTTATATGCAGTGGTTGAATATCACCATTTCTATGCATGAGGATGGATTTAGCTCATGTCTTTTCTCAAAAGTTCAACGCGAGTTGCATTTAAATATAATAGGTATTTTCCTGTCTCTAGAGGGCTTGCAATCTAATTTTTAGCCTGAGGCAGTGGAAGGTTATGTGAGGTGCCAAGGAGCACAAAGAGTGGCAGTGGGATTAAAGCCCCCGCCTTTCCTGATTCTAGCCCACTGCTCTAACCTTGAGGTTACTCCTCCATCGCCCCAGAACACCCCAAATCCATCCTCTTTTCTGCATGCACAATTAATTATACATCCGGAATTATATGCGTAATGCTATCAAATTTTAAAAAAGGTATATGTTTTGTGCCAGAATCAAACAGGTAAGTGTTTTGAATATTGACCCTGCTGTATCGAAGGAAATGTAAGGAGACAAAAGAATAAACAGGATGAACTGGTGGCAACCAATAGATGAAGTGAACAAATAGAAATAATTCTTTATATCGGAGGTGCACAGGTATAGGCTCAAGGTCACAAACACGTCATATTTTCAGGATATCCTAATGAATATTGTCACAGCTGGGGGAGGTGGGGGCACGGTGAGCTATTTTTGGAATAGTGTTTTCAGGCTAAACTGACCCAGTCAGGTTTGATCTCTCTTTCGGCTAAGGAACAAACACAAAGCTCAAAGAGTCTAGTAGTGGTAAATACTTTTATTCCACTACCAAACAAATAACAGCAATGGTAATCAGTAGAAGTTATTCTGAGCTGCTTCTGAAACCCAGTCTCCAGCAGGTAGACTCTAAATAACACCACGGTCAGTGAACAAAAGAAAAACCTTGACGGTCTCTAAATCGAGCCAGTATAGGAGACTTGCTGAAGTGTCCTGCTTCCAGACAGTAGCTCTGAAATAATATATATCCCTTCTCAGGTTTCTAACCGTATTGAAGAGAGAACATATGCTGGCAGGTGAGCTCAAGATCTATCATTACAAGTAACAAACTATAGGGCATGTTTACTAAACTTTATTAGCCGATAGCACAGTGTTTAATGTGTGTTTGGGCCATGTGGTAGCAAGGAGCATGTGGCCTAAAGCTAAAAATCCCATGCTAGCAAGCAGTGCTCAAATAGACAGCGTTAAGGCAGAGACAGGGTGGTGACAGGGCAGAACCAGGGTGCGCTGTAGGGCATACTAGTTCAGACCAAGGTCCATCAAGCCCAGTGTCCTGTTTCCAACAGTGGCCACTCCAGGTCACAAGTACCTAGCAGATTCCCAAAAAGATGCACAGGTTTCACAGCGCTTGTATTGGCGCAAGCAGTGGATTTCCTGGGTCCTCTTTAATAATGGCTTATGGACCTTTCTTCCAGGAACTTGTACAAACCTTTTTTAAACCCAGTTACAATAAAAGCTTTTACTACATCCTTCGGTAATGAATTCCAGAGTTTAATTACACGTTGAGTAAAAAAAATATTTTCTCTTATTAGTCTTAAATGGGTTACATTGTAGCTTCATTGTGTGTCCCCTAGTCTCTTTTCTTTTTGATGGCATGATCAATCGATCTGTGCTTACCTGTTCCACTTCACTCTTAATTTATAGATCTTTATCATATTTTCCCTCAGCCGTCTCTTTCCAGGTTGAAGAGCCCTAACTTTATAACCTCTCCTCATAGGGGTATCTTTCCATCCCCTTTACTATTTTGGTGGCTCTTCTCTGTACCTTTTCTAATTCCACAATATCCTTTTTAAGATACGGTGACCAGAATTGCACACAATATTCAATGTGCACCATGGAACGATACAGAGGCATTATCATATCCTTTATTTTATTCTCCATTCATTTCCTTATGATTCCTAGCATTCTATTTGCATTCTTGGCTACTGCGGTAAACAGGGCAGAGGGTTTCAATGTGTTATTATGGATGACATCTAAATCTTTTTCCTGGGTGATGATTCCTAATGTGAAACTTAGCATCGTGTAACCATAGTTTTGCTTGTTCTTTCCTAGGTGCATAACTTTGCACTTAAATTTCATCTGCCATTTGACTTCCAGTCTTCCAATTTATCAAGGTCCTCTTGCAATTTTTCATAATCCTGTTGTGTTTTAACAACTTTGAATAATTTTGTGTCTTCTGCAAATTTGATCACCTCACTCGTTATTTCCATTTCCAGGTCATTTATGAATATGTTAAAAAGCAGCAGACCCAGCACAAATCCCCGGTTTACTCCCCTATTCATGTTTCTCCATTGAGAAAATTGGCCATTTAGCCCTACCCTCTGTTTTCTATCTTTTAACTAGTTCCTGATCCACAGTAGTACACTGTCTCCTATCTCATTACTTTTTAATTTCACCAAGAGTCCCATGAGGGACCTTGTCAAAGATTTTCTGAAAATCCAAATCCACTATATCAAATGGCTCACTTTGGTCTGTTTATTCACACCTTCAAAAAATATAACAGATTAGTAAGACAAGACATTTATTGGCTAAATCCATGTTGGCTTTCTCCCATTAAACCATGACTAGGTACATGTTCAGTAATTTTCTTCTTTATAATGGTTTCTACCATTTTGCCTGGAACTGATCTGCAGTTTCCTGGATCATCACTGGAACACCTTTTTAAAAATTGCCGTTACATTGGCCATCCTCCAATCTTCAGGTTCTACAGATGATTGTAATGATAGTTCACAGATTACTAATAGTAGGTCTGCAATCTCATATTTCAGTTCTTTCAACGCCCTTGGATGTATACCATCCAGTCCAGGTGATTTGCTACTCCTCATCAAATGGTTGTATTACATGTTCCCGGTTTATCGATATTTCTTTCAGTTCTTCCGATGCATCACCTTTAAATACCATTTCAAGCATGGGTAACCTTGCTGCATCATGCTTAGTAAAGACCGAAGCAAAGAATTCATTCATTCTTTCTGCTATGGCCTTGTCCCTTTTACTCCTCTCATCTAGTGGTCCAACTGACTCTCATAGGTTTTTTGCTACGGATGTACTTGGAAAAGTTTCTATTATGTGTTTTTGCTTCCACGGCAATCTGTTTTTCAAATTCTCTCTTTGCTTGCCTTATCAATGCCTTGCATCTAACTTGCCAGTGCTTAAGTTGTTTACAGTTTTCATCATTTGGCTCCTTTTTCGACATCCTGAAAGATGCCTTTTTGGCTACAACAGCTTCTCTGACCACACCTTTAAACCATGCTGGCAGTTTTTTGGCCTTCCTTCCACTTTAAAGTGTGGAAAACATCTGGTCTGGGCTTCCAAGATAGTATTTTCAAACAACAATCATGCTTGTTAAGGTAAATCCTCAACCTTTGCAGCTGCTCCTTTTAATATTTTCCTCATTTTATCATAGTCTCTCTTTTGATAGTTAAAAGGTAATACTGTGGATTTCCTTGCTGTCCTTCCTCCTTTTATTAAATCAAATGCGTTCATGCTATGATCACTTTGGCAAGTGGCCCCAGCACCCTAATCTCTTGCACCAGATGCTGTGTTTCACTAAGGACTAGGTCCAAAATAGCTTCCCCTCTTGTCAGTTCATGAACCAGCTGCTCCAAGAAGCAGTCATTTATTTCATCTAGAAACTTTATCTCCCTAGCATGTCCTGCTGTGACACTGACCCAGTCGATACCGGGGTAATTGAAATCACCCATTATTATTACTGTGTTGTAAGTTTTATTAGCTTCCCTGATTTCTTTGAGCATTTCATCATCCATTTCCTCATTCTGGCCAGGCAGTTGGTAGTACACCCCCACTGCCATTGCCTTCCATTTTTTACATGGAATTTTTATCCAGAGATTATACAGTGTATTTTGTTTCCTGCAAATCTTTAATCCCATGTGATTCTTTTTAACATCTTTTTTAGTGATATTGCAGATGGGCTGTCGGGTAAGGTTTGCTTGTTTGCCAATGATACCAAAATCTGAATAGACACCCAGGAAGGAGAGGATAACATGAGGAGGGATCTAGCTAAGCTTGGTCTAGAATCTGACAGCTGAGATTTAATGCTAAATATTGCAGGGTCATGCATTTGGGCTGCAAAAATCTAAGTGGGTTGTACAGTACTTCTGTCTACAAAAGAAGAGGGGGACTTGGGTGTGATTGTGTCTGATGATCTTAAAGTAGCTAAAAAGTAGAAAAGACAACGGCAGAAGCCAGAAGGATGCTTGGGTGCATAGGGAGAGAAATGGCCAGCAGAAAAAAGGAAGTGATAATGCCTTTGTATAAATCTCTGGTGCGAGCTCATGTAGAGAATTGCATGCAATTGTGGAGGTCACACCTTCAAAAGGAAATAAACAGAATGGAGTCAGTGCAGAGGGTGGCTACTAAAATGGTTAGTGGTCTTCATTATAAAGCATGTTAGGACAGACTTAAAGATCTTTTTTTTTTTTTTTTTTTAAACTTTTATTTTCATTTTGCAACAAACAAAAGAAACAACACACCAAAGGAGACAAAACAAGTATACAATAAGGAAAAGTAAACCCAATTACCCCCCACCCCTATGCTTCTTCTCTAACCGATTATGTCAGCATGTGAGCGCTTCCAATTAACAGTGATTATACATCAAAACGATCAAGAGAGTATCTACGATACAGCATGATCATGGGACAGAGATATATACAAATTTAGACAGTCAGATGAGAGCATTTAGCAGAATGTACATAGTCATTGAGCATCTTCCATTTAGACCGATGATGAGGAGTCTGAACGGGGGAAGCAAACATACAAGATATTTGTTCATATTTACTGTAGAGACAAACATGATTCCACCATTCATTGGGGCTCAGATGGGAGCTAGTTTTCCAGTGTTACTTAATTAGGGAAATAGCAATGCCAAGCATAAATTCCAAAAGGAGGTAAGCCATTTTTGGAAGAGAGGGGATCCCCGCAACTGGGCGAAGTCCCGCTATCCTCCAAGAAAGGGGCTCTTGAAAGTGCAAAATAGACTGGATACGACCCCAGACCCGACGCCAGTAATACTGTAGTGCGGGATATTCATACATAACATGAGGTAGTGAACCAATGGCCGCAGGGCATGTCCAACAACTATTGCCCTGAGTAGTGTTCCATTGGTCTAATCTGTCAGGAGTGTAAAAACACCGGTGGGCTAGTAAAAGAGGGTCTGAGTGAGTGAGGCGGATCGGGAAACCCGTGTCCCTCTACTCCAGACAAGGCTCCATTGCTCCGAGGTCAAAGTCACATGCAATTCTCTCTCCCATGCCTTCTGCGCTATAGGGGTATCTCTAGTTATAGCATTACCTAAGGTTTTGTAAAATTGGATGCTACACCTGGTGAACTGCCGATAGATCGGAAAGTCTCCGATCAACCTTATGTAGGGGATGCCGACGGCGGGAGTACCTTAGCACTCCGAAGGCAATGCTGAGGTTGCACCGACCAGAGTCGGGAGTCTAAAGATTGCATAAGAGTATTAAAGGCACCTAAAGTGTCTAAAAGCATTGGTGGATAGTGGGAGTCTGATGGGAGAGTCATACCAGAGAGAAAAGTAAGAGGAATCGGTTTGCAAAGGTCCTCTTCTATATCTAGCCACACAGGTCTACTCGGTACTGGATCTTCCAGCCAACGAGCGCCTTGTTTGAGAAGAAAAGATTGATGGAACACTTGATTAAAATCACCACCAAGTAATAATGGAGCATTGGCAGAGGCCAATGCCAACTGCGCAATACTTGCATAGTAAGCAGGGTTGTCCACAATCGGGGCATAAATGCAAATACACGTGAATTCACTATCTCCAACCTCAAGGTGTGCACGGGCCCATCTACCCTCCTTGTCAGCGCTAGGATCAATTACAGTAGCTTGCAAAGACTTCTTAACCAGAATGGCTACCCCGTACCGTTTGGAAACGGCGGGAGAATAGGCAGCCACCATGTAAGGCTTAGCATTGAGTTTCAGTGTTTCAGCAGAATTTAGATGCGTTTCCGGAAGAAACACTAAATCAGCATGCTCATGGCTAAGATAGCTAAGGATTTTCTTACTTCTGAGTGGACTATTAATGCCTTTTACGTTGAGTGATAAGATTTTACATAAGGCCATTCAGAAAAGTTAAAAAATTCTGAGCATGATAGCACACATAATTTCACAATGTCCCTCATATTGACTGTATCTGGCTGTACACATGACATAAAAAAAATAAGCTAATATAATACAATGAAGCGCCCCACATTAACAAAGAAAACCGCAGTGCGGTAGAGGAGAAGCAGAACCCCAAAATTACTGGCGACCATGTGTCTGCGGGGAGAAACCCCAGAGAAGGCCGAAATTGAAAAAACACATAACCTATAGGACTGTGCGTGCTCCGAATCCGACCGAGGCACACATCATGGAGGGATAGGAGACCAAAAAACTAAAAAGTCATATAGAGAAAGAAAGAAAGTCCAGGATGGGGGCGGAGACTGATGTCCAGCGGGTAGGACGCTTTGCGTTGAAGCTCCCGAGAGGCCTACTCAGAATCCTGACTTAATACCTATATAAATTTACTATTTCGCTCCGAGCTGACCGGGGCACCTCGGGGGGGATGGCGGCCCATAAACCAGCGCGCTTGGACTTCGGGTCTCCTTCTTCTTCTCACGGAAAACGCTCCAAAACAGAGGTGTCCTCCCCGCAGAAGATGGTTCCATTTCGTGAAAACCCCGCAATGCACCTGGAGATTTTGGAGGAAATACGCGGCGTGAAGGAATTGGTGCAGTCCAATGGAGAAGCGCTTCGAGCCATGCGAGAAGACTTTGGAGTGCTCCAGGACCGACTTGAAGGTCTTTCATTACGGCAGGACAATATGGCGGGGGTCCTCGACTCGCACGAGGTGCGCTTGGGCAAACTGGACAAGGCTGAGCGCCAGATACAGAATCTTCAAAAGGAGTTGGAAGATAGCAATAATCGCGCCCGTCGCAACAATGTGAGGCTCCTCGGAATGCCGGAGGGGGTGGAAGCAGGAGATATAAGAGAATTCTTGCTCAAAACTCTTCCCTCCTTGCTGAAGATCACTTTTCACAGAGAACTGGAAATCGATCGAGCACACCGTGTTCCTGCCCGCATGGCGCTCAACCGCACGACCCCCCGGCCTATTATCTTTAGCTTGCTACGATATCAACAAGTGGAACAAATTTTACATGCTGCCCGAGCGAATCATCATTTGGAATTTGAAGGTCGTAAGGTCTCCTTCTTTCCTGATTTGGCAAAGCCTACCGTTGACCGTCGGAGGAAACTCCTTGCTCTTCGCCCTCGACTTCAGCAGCTACAGGCTCGCTTTGGCCTGTTGTATCCAGCGAAGCTCCGGGTGACTCTCCACAACCAGACCAGGACGTTCGAGGATCCTGATCTACTATCAACATTTTTGGACTCCAAAGAAGCAGAGCAGATGCGCTAATCCCAAGTCTTGGACTCTTATCTGCCGGCTCTGTCCGCCATTTTGAAGGGCCCGATGCGGCGGTCATAGCCCAGCACAGAAATAGCCTGGACTTTCTTTCTCTCTCTGTATGACTTTTGTCTTTGGTCTCCTATCCCTTCATGATGTGTGCCTCGGTCGGATTCGGAGCACGCACAGTCCTACAGGTTATATGTTTTTTCAATTTCGGCCTTCTCTGGGGTTTCTCCCCGCAGACACATGGTCGCCAGTAATTTTGGGGTTTTGCTTCTCCTCTACCGTACTGCGGTTTTCTTTGTTAATGTGGGGCGCTTCATTGTATTATATTAGCTTATTTTTCCTATGTCATGTGTATAGCCAGATACAGTCAGGTTGAGGGACACAGTGAAATTATGTGTGCTATCATGCTCAGAATTTTAACTTTTCTGAATGGCCTTATGTAAAATCTCATTATTCATCGTCAAAGGCATTACTGGTCCACTCAAAAGAAAGAAAATCCTTAGCTATCTTAGCCACGAGCATGTTGATTTGGCGTTTCTTCAGGAAACGCATTGTACTCTGCTGAAACATTGAAACTCAATGCTAGGCCTCACATGGTAGCTGCCTATTCTCCCACCGTTTCCAAAAGGTACGGGATAGCCATTCTGGTTAAGAAGTCTTTGCACGCTACTGTACCTGATATTAGCGCTGACATGGAGGGTAGATGGGCCCGTGTACACCTTGAGGTTGGAGATGGTGAATTCACGTGTATTGGCACTATGCCCCGAATGTGGACAACCCTGCTTACTATGCAAGTTTTGCGCAGTTGGCCTCGGCCTCCGCCAATGCTCCATTAATACTTGGTGGCGATTTTACTTAAGTGTTCCCTCAATCTTTTCTTCTCAAACAAGGTGCTCGTTGGTTGGAAGCTCCAGTACCGAGCAGACCTGTGTGGCTAGATATAGTAGCGGGCCTTTGCTCACCGATTCCTCTTACCTTACTCCCTGGTATGACTCTCCCATTAGACTCCCACTATCCATCCACCAATGCTTTTCGACACTT
This sequence comes from Ichthyophis bannanicus, assembly GCA_033557465.1. NCBI lineage: Eukaryota > Metazoa > Chordata > Amphibia > Gymnophiona > Ichthyophiidae > Ichthyophis > Ichthyophis bannanicus. The sequence goes on along the minus strand of CM066036.1, from coordinate 539,565,589 downwards.
TAGGTGCCTTTAATACTCCTATGCAACCTTTCGACTCCCGACTCTGTCAGTGCAACTTCAGCATTGCATTCGGAGCACTAGAGCACTCCCGCCATCGGCACTCTCTGCATAAGGTTGATTGGAGACTTCCGATCTCTCGGTAGTTCACCGGGTTGTAGCATCCAATTTTCCTAAACCTTATGTAATGCTATTACTAGAGATACCTCTATAGCGCAGAAAGTATGGGAGAGAGAATTGCATGTGACTTTAACCTCGGAGCAATGGAGCCTTATCTGGAGCAGAGGGACACGGGTTCCCGACCCGCCTCACTCACTCTGACCCTCTTCTTTCTAGCCCACCGGTGTTTTTACACTCCTCACAGATTAGACAAATGGAACACTACTCAGGGTAAAGGTTGCTGGACACGTCCTGCGGCCATTGGTTTATTACTTCATTTCATGTTATGCATGAATATCCCGCACTACAGTATAACTGGCGTCGGGTCTGGGGTCGTCTTTAGTCTATATTGCACTCTCAGGAGTCCCTTTCTTGGAGGATAGTGGGACTTCGCCCAGTTGCGGGGATCCCCTCTCTCCCAAGAAATGGCTTATCTCCTTTTGAACTTTATGCTTGGCATTGCTATTTCCCTAATTAAGTAATACTGGGAAATTAGTTCCCATCTGAGCCTCAATGAATGGTGGAATCATGTCTGTCTCTACAGTAAATATGAACAAATACCTCGTCTGTTCGCTTCCTTCCTCCGTTCAGACTCCTTCTCATTGGTCTCAATGGAAGATGCTCAATGAATATGTACATTTTGCTAAATGCTCTCATCTGACTGTCTAACTTTGTATATATCTCTGTCTCATGATCATGCTGTATTGTGGATACTTTTTTGATCGTTTGATGTATAATCACTGTTAATCACTGTTAATTGGAAGCGCTCACATGCTGATACAAACGGGTAGAGAAGAAGCACCGGGGTGGGGGGTAATGGGTTTACTTTTCCTTATTGTATACTTGTTTTGTCTCTTTTGGTGTGTTGTTTCTTTTGTTTGTTGCAAAATGAAAATAAAAGTTTAAAAAAAAAAAAAAAGAAAGAAAGTCCAGGTAGTCTCTGTGCTTGGCTATGACCGCCGCATCGGGCCCTTCAAAATGGCGGACAGAGCCGGCAGATAAAAGTCCAAGTGTTTGGATTAGCGCATCTGCTCTGCTTCTTTGGAGTCTAAAAATGTAGATAGTAGATCAGGATCTTCGAATGTCCTGGTTTGGTTGTGGAGAGTCACTCGGAGCTTCGCTGGATACAACAGGCCAAAGCGAGCCTGTAGCTGTTGAAGTCGAGGGCGAAAAGCAAGGAGCTTCTTCTTCCGACGGTCAACGGTAGGCTTTGCCAAATCAGGGAAGAAGGAGACTTTGCGACCTTCAAATTCCAAATGATGATTCGCCCGGGCAGCATTTAAAATTTGTTCCACTTGTTGATATCGTAGCAAGCTAAAGATAATAGGCCGGGGGGTCGTTCGGTTGAGCGCCATGTGGGTAGGAACACGGTGTGCACGATCGATTTCCAGTTCTCTATGAAAAGTAATCTTCAGCAAGGAGGGAAGAGTTTTGAGCAAGAATTCTCTTATATCTCCTGCTTCCACCCCCTCCGGTATTCCGAGGAGCCTCACATTGTTGCGACGGGCTCGATTATTGCTATCTTCTAACTCCTTTTGAAGATTCTGTATCTGGCGCTCAGCCTTGTCCAGTTTGCCCAAGCGCACCGCGTGCGAGTCGAGGACCCCCGCCATGTTGTCCTGCCGTAATGAGAGACTTTCAAGTCGGTCCTGGAGCACTCCAAAGTCTTCTCGCATGGCTCGAAGCGCTTCTCCATTGGACTGCACCAATTCCTTCACGCCGCGTATTTCCTCCAAAATCTCCAGGTGCATTTCGGGGTTTTCACGAAATGGAACCATCTTCTGTGGGGAGGACACCTCTGTTTTGGAGCGTTTTCCGTGAGAAGAAGAAGGAGACCCGAAGTCCAAGCGCGCTGGTTTATGGGCCGCCATCCCCCCGAGGTACCCCGGTCAGCTCGGAGCGAAATAGTAAGTTTGTATAGGTATTAAGTCAGGATTCTAAGTAGGCCTCTCGGGAGCTTCAGCGCAAAGCGTCTTACCCGCTGGACATCAGGCTCCGCCCCCCCAGACTTAAAGATCTTAATATGTATACTTTAGAGGAAAGGTGGGATAGAGGAGGTATGCTTAAATATTTCTGGGGCATAAATGCACAAGAGGTGAGTCTCTTTCAAATGAAAGCAAGCTCTGCTATGAGGCGACATAGGATGAAGGTGAAAGGGGATAGACTCAGGAGTAATATGCGAAAATATTTCTATCTCTAGGAACAAGCAGGAATGTAATCTTCACAGATGGGAATCGTCGGTACCGACGGAGCCTGCGCGGGAACGCTCCCCAGTGTCCAATAGGAAAGCTTTTGGGAACATCCCACAGTGCCTGCGTGCTGCCTTCCCGCCTTTCCCAACTATCCCTCTCCAGTTCTTCGTTTTCCGTGGAGCCGACAGGTCGCACATCCTGTCACCGCAGAAAAAAAAACCCTTCTATTCTTCTTTTTTGTGGTCGCATCTGCCTTCCCTCAATGCTACACCGATACCGCCGGTTCTTTTTCTTTCTTTTCTTAAAAAAACAAAACAAAAAAACTTTCTTCTGGAGTCTTTCCAGTAATTTTCTCTCAGGTGCCAAGCGCCATTTTGGGCACTAGGCCCAACCTTTCCTTCAGAATGGAAAAACCCGCTTCGGGTTTTAAAAAGTGTTCTAAGTGTGGCAGTACCATCTCCGTCACTGACACCCATGAGTGGTGCCTCAAATGTTTAGGTCCTGACCACTCTATTTTAGAGTGTGTTGCCTGTGGGATGATGTCGAAAAGGGGCCGGCAGAACCAAGCTGCTAAGCTTAGCACCCTTTTTCCCTCCGATGCAGCCTCCGTGGCATCGATGTCGTCCAGGGCTTCCTCTTCCTCCTATGGATCTCAGGTAACTAAACAGAGGATCTCAGGTAACTAAACATAAATCTAGCCGGTCCTCAAAGGATAGATCTCCTTCTAGACAGCGAAATGCCTCTGGCGTTGCCCTTGAGGGACTTTCACTGGCAAAATTGCCCCAGCGGGAGGCTTCGGCTTCCAAAGCACTAACGGGGTGCCAGGATTTTCTCGAGGCTTCAACCTCAGCAGAACTACTGGTGCCATGCTCTGGGGTACCGGCCGCTTCTTCCGGTACCGATACCCAAGCATTGGCAGCGTCGATAGACCAGAGATTCTTGGCTATTGAATGCTGTCTGGCGCTCTTCTCACGCCCTCGATGCCCTTGAAACCACTTCAGACAATTCAACCGGCACCGACTGCATCGACATTGGCAGGTATTCTACCGGGACCCAGTCATACGTATCCATCCAGTATCGACAGGTCGGTACTGGACCACTCCGATGCCAACTTCAATTGGTACTGGTACCGTGCCTTGCACGATCACCCGGATCGGAGATACTTCGAATCCTCGGATGAGTCTGAAGACTCTGAAAGCTCTGCCGATACCAGAGTTCTTCTTCCTGAGGATTCCTCTTCTCCTCAGCATAGGATGTCTCCACCGGTGGATATATCCTTTCAGGATTTTATCCAAGATGTGGCTCGAGGTCTTTCCATCACAGAGCCTAGGGCAAAGGAATTGGAAATCCTGCAATACCCTAAAGCTCCCAAGGAGGCAGCTACCTTACCTATTCATGAGATCTTGCATGAAATCATGTTAAGGATGTGGGAAACACCTCTAACCACTTATCCTCACTTTAGAAGGCTCGACACCATATATCGAGTTCCTCCTTGTCCTGAGTTTCAGAAGACTCAATTACCACACCATTCCATAGTGGTGGAGTCAGCAATGAGAAGGATAAAGAGTACAAAAAGGCATGCATCTAATCCTCCAGGACGTGAGTGTAGGACTCTTGACGCCTTTGGACGTCGAATCTTCCAGGCTTTCATGCTTTCTGCTAGGATCAGTTCCTATATCTTATATATGGGAGTGTTCCTTAAGGAGGTCATAGATGATTTAGAGCTTATGAGCCCTCTCCTTCCTGATAATAAGAGGCAAGTTTATCTCACCCTTCTCAAACATGCTCAAGATGTTTCCAAGTTTGTGAATCGTGCAGCTTTTGACTGCTTTGAGTGTATAAGCAGAACCTCTGCCATTGCCATAGGTGCACGTAGGATTGCCTGGCTCCAGTCATCTGACTTGGAAATTTGGATACAGGATAAACTAGGGAATATTCCTTGCACAGGAGAGAATCTCTTGGGCAAGAATTGGCAGGAAAAAGCTAATGAGATAGATGCTGAGAATATCACTTTTGATAGATTGTCTAAATCTACAGCTGATCCTGCGAGGAAAAAGTCCTCTAAGAAACCATTCTTCAGTAAAAAGAAGAAGTTTTATCCCTCCTATACCCAACAGGGGCATCGGTTAGGTCAGTCTGCCCAAAAGGGACAGCAGCAACAGCCTAGGCAAAGAAAGACAAAAGCAGCTAAGCCTCAACCGGCTCAGCAGACTCAGCCTCCACAGGGGCTTTGACTCCTATCTAGAGAACTTTGCCTTCCTGGCCCTGAACGGCCCAGAACCCTCCACCATCCCAGGAAGGTTATGTCATTTTGCCCCCAGATGGGGTCAGATAACAGCAGAAAATTGGACTCTGTCTATTGTAAGAGAGGGGTACAAGCTTCATTTCCTCGGCATGCCCCCTCCTACAATGATAAGACAGTTCAATTCTCAGACCTCTCTCAACGACCAGTTAGGTCAAGAGGTCACTGTGCTTCTTGCCCAAGGGGCGATAGGAGAGGTACCCATTCCCCAACGGGGTACAGAGTTTTACTCCCCCTATTTCCTTATTCCAAAGAAAACAGGAGGATACAGACCCATTTTAGACCTCAGAGAATTGAACAAATTCCTGTTCAAAGAGAAGTTGAAAATGATTTCTCTGGGAACTCGGCTGCCATACATTCAGAGTCAAGATTCTATAGATCTCAAGGATGCGTACATTCATCTTCTCATCCATCCAACTCATCGAAAGTTCCTTCGCTTTCTGTTTCAAAGGAAGCACTACCAATACAGAGTTCTTCCTTTTGGCCTGGCCTCTGCATCAAGTGTGTTCACAAAATGCATGGCTGTGGTGGCAGCATTTCTCCGCACCCTGGGAATATTCGTCTTCCCCTACTTAGACGACTGGCTCATTCGAGCCCATTCAGAGCCAGAGGCCAGGGTTGCTCTCTCTCGCACAATGCACATCCTTGTCATAAACTTGTCATAAACTTCCCAAAATCCAACCTTGCTCAAACTCAGTCCCTGGAGTTTACAGCTCTGCTGGATATCAGACAGACAAGGGCCTACCTTCCACAGCCCCGCTGCCTTCGCATTGTGGTTAGCTTCCCAAGCAGTGCTAAAACCTCATTTCACTGCTCGGGAAATGTTACAGTTGTTAGGCCACATGGCATCCACCGTGTATGTGGTTCCTTATGCTCACCTCCATATGAGGGCAGCCCAGTGGACCTTATACACTCAGTGGACTTGGGCGTCAGGTTGCCTGTCAGACAAAATAGCAAACTCAGATCCCCTTATTTTGTCCTTCCAATGGTGGCAGTCGCCCCAAAACCTTTTGGTGGGGTCTCCTTTTCAGAAACCCCCAACCCAAGCCACTCTAACAACAGATGCCTCACAGGTGGGTTGGGGAACCCACCTGCAAGGCCTCTCTACCCAGCGTACCTATCTACACATCAATCTCCTGGAACTCAGAGCAATCTTCCTTGCTCTTCGAGTATTCCACACCCAGCTCAGCTACAAGACAGTCCTAGTTCAAAAAGACAGTCAAGTAGCCATGTTCTTTGTGAACAAGCAGGACGGAACAGGCTCCCTGTTGCTATGCAACGAAGCTTTGCGACTATGGGCCCTGGTAGAGAGCATCAGTTTCATCTCCTTGCAGTGTATCTTCCAGGCATTCAAAACTCTTGGGCAGACAGACTCAGTCGAGTTCTGCTTCCACACGAATGGTCTCTCCATGCAGACCAGGTGACCAAAATATTTCAAATTTGGGGAACATAGACCTCTTTGCAAGTCTGTTGAATGCCAAACTTCCCAGATTCTGTTCCAGAATTCCGGCTCAGGGTTGTCAGGCCAGGGATGCTTTCCTCCTCCATTGGGGCCAGGACTTCCTGTATGCCTTTCCTCCCATTCCCCTAATTCCCAAAACCCTGTTCAAGCTTCAGAGAGACAGATGTCATATGATTCTCATAGCTCCACATTGGCCACAGCAAATGTGGTACCCTCTGCTCCTACATTTCTCTCAAGCTGCGCCTCTGGAATTAGGATCTGCTGCAGATCTCCTTTCTCAGGAGAACGGGATGCTGTGGCATCCCAGTCCCCAGTCTTTGCATCTCAGGGCCTGGTTGCTGAAAGCCTAGAACTTCACGGTCTTTCTCAGCAGGTAGAGGATATCCTTTATGCTTCCAGGAAGCCTTCCACAAGACGCTGTTATGCATTTAAGTGGAAAAGGTTTACCATATGGTGCTCGCAGAAGGGTCTTAACCCTCTTGCGGTACCTCTGGTATCATTACTGGAGTATCTCGTTCATTTATCAAATGCAGGAGTTAAGACCAATTCAGTGAGAGTTCATGAGAGTGCAATTGCTGCTTCTTTCAAGCCTCTAAATGGACAACGTATTTCCTCTCATCCTCTCATAGCGAGATTTATGAGAGGCCTTCTTTTAACTAAGCCTCCCATTAAGCCACCACCGATAGCATGGGACTTAAATCTGGTTCTTGGGCAGCTCATGAAGCCGTCTTTTGAACCACTAGCTACTACCTCTTTGAAATTCCTTTCCTGGAAGGTTATCTTTCTTATTGCAATCACATCCGCACTTCGCATCAGTGTCTTGCAAGCGTTGGTGGCTGATCCTCCTTATACAAGGTTCCATCATGATAAGGTAGTCCTTAGGACTCATCCACACTTTATGCCAAAGGTGGGTATCACCTTTTCATTTAAACCAAGCGGTTTACCTTCCTGTATTCTCCCAAGGCCTCACGCCGCAAATGCAGAAAGAAATCTTCATACTTTGGACTGTAAAAGCGCTTTGGCCTTTTACTTGCAAAGGACACAGCAACATAGAAAGTCCTCTCAACTCTTTGTTGCTTTTGATCCTAGGCATTTGGGACTTCCAGTCTCCAAAAGAACACTGTCCAGCTGGATTGCACAGTGTATATCTTTTGCCTATGAGAAAAAGAACCTTCCTCTTGAAGGCCATGTCACAGCTCACAATTTGAGAGCCATGGCAGCCTCTATGGCTCATCTTCACTCTGTGTCTATCGATGACATCTGTCGAGCAGCTACTTGGGCTTCAGTTCATACCTTCACAGCCCATTACTGCTTAGACAAGGACTCCCGCCGGGATGCCTTGTTTGGTCAGGCTGTTCTTCAACACCTGTTCCATACTTAGTCAACTCCTACCCACCATCCCTGGTAGGATGCCAGAGATCCATGGGGGGAAGTGGAGCCCTTTCACAGGGGCGCATAACGTTTTGGGCCTTCTCCCTGGCATCTGCAGCTAGGGAGTCCCCATATGTGAAGACTACATTCCTACTTGTTCCTGGAGATAGCATAGTTACTCACCTGTAACAGGTGCTCTCCGGGAACAGCAGGAATTTAGTCTTCACAACCCACCCACCTCCCCTAGGAGTTGTATCTCTCTATCTATCTCTCTTTCTCTCTTTCCCTCTCTCTTTGTCTCAGCTTTAAACTCAACTAGAGAGGGACAGTTGGGAAAGGTGGGAAGGCAGCACGCAGGAGCTGTGGGATGCTCCCAAAAGCTTTTCTGTTGGATGCTGGGGTGCGTTCCCGAACAGGTTCCGTCGATACCGACGATATCCATATGTGAAGACTAAATTCCTGCTGTTCTCGGAGATCACCTGTTACAGGTGAGTAACTATGCTCTACAGAAAGATTGGTAGATGCGTGAAATAGTCTCCCAGTGCAGGTGGTAGAGACAAGAATAGTATCTCAATTCAAAAAAGAATGGGACAAACACAGATCATCTCTAAAGGTAAGAAGGAGACTATTGTAGTTGATATGGAAGGGCAGACTAGATAGGCCATGTGATCTTTTTCTGCCATCATGTTTCTATGGCTCAATGCCCTTTCTAACATTGAGCATAACCCCTCCACCAATTTGATCTACTCTATATTTGTGACATAGTTTGTACCCTGGTATCTAACTTCTCATTTAGCGCTATATATTCTAACTCCCATCTTATTTTCTAGTTTTCTAGCATTTGCAAACAGGCATATTAGAGGTTGTATTTTATTTATATTAATCTGTTTATCAGTAGATGGGTAATTTGGAATCTTTCGGCTCTATCTGCTCTCTACTTAAGGGCTTCTAGGTTACTTTAAACTTTATTTGAACCTCTTTGCTGAGATGCTCTAACTTCTCTCTTTTATTAGCATCCTTCAAAGATACATCATCTTAACCATGCACTCTTGGGCAACTGTCTGCTTTCCCCTATTATCAAGTTTAAATGCTGCTCTATCTACCTTTTTAAAGGTTAATGCCAGCAGCCTGGTTCCATTCCAGTTAAGGTGGAGACCATCCCTTTGGAAAAGCCCCTCCTTTCCCTAGAATGTTGCCCATTTCCTAACAAATCCAAAAACCTCTTCCTTGCACCATCGTCTCATACACGCATTGAGATTCCAGAGCTCTGCCTGCCTTTTGGGTCCTGCACATGTAACAGGAAGCATTTCAGAGAACACTACCCTGGCAATTCTGGATTTCAACTTCCTACCAAAAAGCCTAAATTGGGCCTCCAGAACCTTCCTCCCACACTTTCCAATGTCATTGGTATCAACATGTTCAAAGAGAACAGGCTCCTCCCCAGTACTATCTAAAACCTTGCCTACCTGGTGCGAAGGTAGCAGACCTCACACGCCACCTAGACATGTTACCAGGCCATTCCTCATATCCACTAGCCACTGAGCTATCTACATGCTTAATTGAATCACTAACTATAATGGCTATCCTAACTCTTCCCTCATTGAAAGATGGCCCTAGAGAAACCACCGTGGTGTGAGAGGGTTTTATATCACCTGGAGGACAGTTCCAAACTACAGGATCACTTCCTGCCACACCAGGGTGATGCTCTCCTGTCACGTGACCTCCCTCCTTCATAGCAACAGGGAGACTGTCAGACTGGAGGTTGGACTTCAGTACTATGTCCCTGTAGGTTTCATCTATATATCTTTCTGTCTTTCTTATGTCCTCCAAGTCTGCTACTCTAGCCTCCAGAGATTGGACTCATTCCCTGAGAGCAAAGAGTGCACACCTAGTGCTCACAGCAGGCAAACATTCACAGACACATCAACTGCTGTCCTGAGGGACTGCTGTTCATGTCTGCATAAGCAAGGTATAGATGTCAGAGGGCACCTGGTGTTGTGTACTGTGGAGGTGTCAGGAGATAGAACCTGTGTTCTGTGCTATTGTCAGTGCTGGCCAGAATTGGAGCCAGCAGAGAATCGTGGGAGGAGGGGCATGCAAATTTGGTGATGCATTTACTAGCTAGCATCATGACATTATAGCATCAAAAGTGCCATCCAACCCCACCCTCCCTTGCATTGGTGGGCATGTTGTAGTGCATACCTGCAATAGGGGGCCCATGCCATTGGTGCCATGTTTCTGTGGGCAAATAGCTCCTCGCCCTGACCGAGTTAGGATGTGGAAAGGCCTACCAGCTCTGAGAAGCTACATGAAATTTATATTACTGAACATGGGCCTCCAGTTTTGGAGCTCACTGATCAGAGTCCCCTTGGAGCCCTTGGCCGGGGGCTGAGGCAATCCATGGACATAGGGAGCTCTTGTGATCTTCCCAGGTGTGGTGGTCTGTTGTTGGCAGCATATATGAGGTGCTCAGCCTGAACCTATTGTCGCCATCTGCAGGCAACTTGAGCCATATGTGCAGGTTGTGCTTGGTGTCAACCCCCTGGTTCTGGCACCCCTCTTCCCTCAATATGGGGCAACACACGCCACATTGACTATGATACTGTCTAAGCCATTATTACAGGAAGCAAGGGAGAGGTAGATATGCTCACAGCTTCATTCCGATAAGGTGTCGACCAGCAATAAATTCTGTGTTATCTGAAATGGTTTCATAGTAGAAGATGACAAGCCAAATAAAACTGAATTGCTATAATTTTTAGGTGATAATATCAGCTGCTGCAATATGGTTCTAAAATCTGAAGATTCCAAATAATGCTTTGAAGGCGCATCTTAGAAAGGCCATCTGGAACATCCAAGTCAAATTGGTCCAAAATTCCATGGGAGGGACAGCAGAGATGGTGGGCACATGTAAATACCTACTGAAATTGACTTATCTCTGCCCCAAAAGATAAATGTTCCCACGGAATAAGAAGGAAATGGGGAACTGTAGAATATAAGCTCAGACATGTGCAGGTCAGTGGGAGATTTCAGAAACGTACCAGTACAAACCACATAGATGCTTCCTCGAAGGTATTTCAGAATGCACATAAGATTCCATCACCATGTACGTGTCCCAGCCTGCCATTTTGCAGAGACATGCAGCGGTGTGGCGGCTTACAACAAGGAGGTGAAAATCATTGCGGATTTGGAGGGCATTCCCCCTCCTTGCCCTATGATTATTGGCTGGCTGGCTGAAATGAGCACTTTTTAAATGCCTGTTCGTGCCTTATAACAGGTATAGACATGGACTTGTCTGCCTACGACCATAAATATGCGGTGCCATTATAAACTCCCCTCTACATATTTATCTTTACCAGAATCCCCTGGAGATGCCTCTACCATGCCCGCATGTGACATAGACGTGATCGAGCTGGGCACATATAAATTCATGGCTCTGTAGAATGCTTCTTGGAACTTGGATGTGACTGGCATGTCTAAATGGATGTTTTCAGATGTGTGAATTATGACTAGTGCTTTAAAATTGACCCCCTTACAGCCCGATTCCATCCCGGACGTACATGTCCTTTGTACGCCCTGTCTGAACTGGACGTACAGAGGGTGTCGTGATTCTGATTCTGCGGGGCACGTCTAGCCCTACGGGATCAGAATCATGATCAGGCCTGTATGTGCAGGCCAGGCCTGCGATTCAGCCCAGCCTGTGTGTACAGGCCCTGCCTGACTAACTCAGTCAGGGCAGTTCAATGGACCTGTGGCACCATGGCGTTTGGTTGCCATGGCACTGCTGCTCCATTAAAGAGCCGCAATCCCCGACTGCAGGCACCGACATTGACCCCTGATCTGGCCTCACTAAGACCAGGGTCGGCTGCGGGGAATATCCTTGCCCCCCCCCCCCACCTCATCCGCACCCCAGGCCGCTGAACCCCAACGTCTAGGGAAGTTATTCCACCTCGGGGGTGGATTAACTTCCCCATATAGGTTGCTGGTCCTGGACATTAGGGCTGATGACTGCCCACTGCCCGCCCTATCTCTGCCTCTGATCTGCCCCTTCCCCACCCCCAACTAACTTACCCCTACAACCGGTGGGGAAGTTAGCTGCTGGCGGGAAGGGGCACAAATAGCGGGGATGGACATTCCAGTGGGATATCCACAGGGGTGGCTCTATAATGAGGCTGAGTGAGGCAGTAGCCTCAGGCTCCGTGGCTATCCTGTGGCTATCCTGCTTTAACAGAGCCGTGTGAAAGGGAAACAGTCTCCCTTCACACTGCTCTGCAAAGCTGAGCTGCAGAGGAGAAATGCTGGGCTCTTCCGGGGAGGGGGGGGCACGGCCGCGGGGCAGTTCATTCTGCCGCAGCAGCTTCCGAAGATGAAGCTTTTCTTTTTATCTTTCTGGGCTGGGGGGGGGGGGGGGTTAGGACTGGAACTGGAAATGGGCTGATGGGAGGGGTTAGGACTGGAAATGGGCTGAACAGGAGGGGGTTAGGACTGGTAATGGGCTATGGGGGGCTAGGACTGGAAATGGGCTGATGGGGAGGGTTAGAACTGGAAATGGGCTGATCAGGAGGGGAGCTAGGACTGGTAATAGGCTATCGGAGGGGCTAGGACTGGAAATGGGCTGATTGGGAGGGGGGGCTAGGACTGGTAATGGGGTATTGGGAGGGACTAGGACTGGAAATGGGCTGATGGGGGAACTAGGACTGAAAATGGGCTGATTGGGGGGCTAGGACTCAAAATGGACTTATTGGGGGGGGGGGTTAGGCCTGGTAATGGGCAGATGGGGGGCTAGCACTGGAAATGAGTTAGGACTGGTAATGGGCTGATTTAGGGGGATAGGACTGGAAATGGGCTGGGACTGGAAATGGGCTAATGGGGGAGGGGAGGAGAGTGCTGCTGGCCCTAGAAGAAAACTAGGGATTAGGGCTACAAATGGGCTGATGCAGAGGGATGTAGAATAGGACTGGAAGGAAGTGGATACTGAGGGGGTCTGCCAGGGGTGGGAGGGGGCTGGAAAGGAGCTGATACCTGGGATGTACTGAAGGGGGACTGGAAGGGAGCTGACACTTGGGGACGGGGATGTGGCTGGGTAATGGGGAGGAGGCTGGAAGGGAGCTGGCATGCAAATGGCACTGGAAGGGAGATGGACAGAGGATAGGGCGACTGGAAGGGAGCTGACAGTGGGGGGGGGGGGGGGGTAGTACTGAGAGTAGACCTGAGCTAATACCTGGGATGGTATTTGGACTAGAAGGGGTTGGACAGTAGGGAAGGAGGAGGACTGGAAGGGAATGGACACCAGTGGCAGTCGTGGGAATGCAAGGCAGTTGACATTGGAAGGTACTGGGAGGGGAGGGGAGGACTGGAAAGGAGGCTGATACTGGGTTACAGGGACTGGAAATGGGCTGATGGATGAAAGTGAAGAAAACAAAAGAAGAGATAAGAAATGGCAGGTGGACCATAGACCATAGAAAAAGAGCTAAGAGAAGACAGGAAAGCAGAAGCCTCAGATCGAGACCAGCATCATCAGAGAATAAAATGGTCAGACAACAAAGGTAGAAAAAATAATTTTATTGAATTTTAGTGATTGGACTTTGAGCTATTTTTATGTTTTACACAGTATTGGGGAAACTGCATCTCTTATTTATCTGTTGTTGCACTGCATGTGGACTCTGGCTTCTTGAGGTTTCAGTTTAAATTTTGTCTACATATTCTTATTTTTACTTTAGATTGTGGTTACTTATTCTGTACTTGGTGAGGGTCGATGTTGTGAGTGTGTGACTGAGGTCAGGAGTTCTGTTAACATGTTGTTTGTACATAAGGATCTATACTGTACTGTAGTAATTTGACTTGTTCAGCTATTCAAATAGGTGTATGGCCCACTGCAGTATTTACAGTGACACTTTTTTTGGATGGGCTCCTTATGTGAGTTTTGTAAGTTTGTGCTGATATGATATGGTATGGTAGGGTTGCTCTTTGTTGTAGGGTTTTGTATTAGTTCACAATATGCCTGGTACTGGAGAATAATAGTGGTTGTTGTTGTTAGTGAGATGATCAGAGTCAGATTTTTTTTTTAAATATTGAGTTCTGTGGGTGAATGTCCTAGTTTTTCTCTACACCTACTGTGGATGCAAAATATATGTTGAAAAAGAAAAAGCAAGAACCATAATGCAGTTTATAACAAAATTAAAATGAGTTATAATTTAGTTTTATAAACTATGCTGTTGGTTCTTGCTGTTTTTTAGTTCCCTGGTGTGCAAACAGGACCGTAGCTAGCCCTGTGCAAGCAGTGCAGCCGCACAGGGCGCAAAGGCTTGGGGGGGCGCATTTCAGCTGTCTGCTGTTGCCCTGCTATCGCAGGCAGGACAATAGCAGGCAGCCGAAATGCGCCCCCAAGCCTCTTCGCAGCACTTTAAGCAGGTCTGGTCCCTCCCTTCTCCAACGCGATGTCAGAGCAGGGAGGGACAGATCTGTTTAAAGTGCCAGTGCCTTTCAGATCGGGCACATGCCCCCCTCCTCCTCCTCATACCTCTGTCCAGCGCTGCCTGCTCTTTCCCTGCTGCCGGCACCGCCGTGAAAAAAACAGAGGGCGGCAGCAGCAGGGAAAGAGCAGGCAGCGCTGGACAGAGATATGGGGGGGAGAGGATGGGCATGTGTCCGAGCTGCAAGTTGCACAGGGCGCGATTGCAGCTCGATATGGCCCTGTGTGCAAACATCTTGCATTTCCTCCATATAATTTAATTGGCTTCTTGGTTTGGTTCAGTCTCTGATTGGATTTCTGAAAAAGCCCCGCCCCTCTTTAAGGTGGGGTGGTGGCGCCATCTCATTCTTCACCTCAGGCAGCAGATTGCCTTCAGTCGCCCCTGGATATCCATCCCCACTATTCATGGTTTGAAATGACCCTGTTAGTGTTTGCAATAACCAGAACTTGAAAAATTATTTATGTACCAGGCCCCTAATAGGGAGACAAAATGGTAACTCAGAATCCAAAGTCACCTCCTAAATATCTGACTTTAACTAGGGACAGCCCGAGGGTTTCTGCTGTCTTAGGCAGACCCTTCATGCTGCCCCCCTCCAAAGATTGTGGTGCTGTCTGGCCCGCAGTGCCACCCCCTCCCAGCATACATCTTCTTGCCTGGGGTAGTGGGTGGCGGCACAGTGATGCCTCCGCAACATCAGGCTTTAAAGTTATCGCGCTAACGGGCTCACAGCCTGCCACTCCTGTCCCTCTCCAACACAATGCCTTGCTGGGGGGGGGGGGCAGGAGTGGCAAGAAGTTGCATTGAAGGGGGACAGGAGTGGCAGGCCATGAGCATGCTGGTGTGGGCCTTTTAAAGCCCAACACAGCGGAGGCATCACCGTGCTGCTCCTTCCCTCAGGTGAGAAGTTGGATGTCGGGAGGTGGGGTGATAGGGCGAGCTGGGTGGCAATGAACTGCCATTTTACTGCGAAAGGGGGGACCAATGCGATCCACCAGGTCTGGCTGCTCTAGGAAACCTCCTAGTTCAACTAGTGGACATGTCGGCCCTAACTTTAACTATTACCGCCTTCTCATTATTGGGGGGAATATATATATAGGAAGGAGATGGAGTGGCACTTTATTGGGCGAGACCTCATTTCATGCAGAAGTCAGTTTTCCACTCAGCCCTTAGTCCCAGGTTTTCAGTTTCCCCTAGGCGGAAAATGCAGTAAGACCCAGATGATGCCTCTCCCCTGCTTTCCCCTCAAGCTGCTCCTAGGTGGTGATTAGGAGATTTCTGAATATGTCCTAGGCTATGTCTGCACTGAGCAGTGTTTGGGAGCAGTAGACTCTCATCAGCTTAGGCAGATAGTGACTATCAACTTCCCAGCTTGAAGAATGGTCTAGAATTTGTCAGCTAAAATTTAATACAAAAAAATGCAGGATCATTTATTTATTTAGCTGCATTTATATCCTGCTTTTCACTGGGTCAAAGTGGTTGGGGTATGCATTTAACATGAGGGGATATGAGACATATACACTAATACTTACAGGGAACATGGACAATGGTGGGTTAAGTGGCTTGCCCAAGAACACAAGGAGCACCTGTGGGACTAGAAACCCCAGTCCTTCTGGCCCAAGGTTGCTGTCCTCTAGTGGGATTTGAACCACTGACCTTCTGGCCTGTGGTATCTTGCCCCAACCACAAGGCCACTCCTCCCTCTGCATTTGGGCTGCAAAAGTCCAAAGGAGCCGAACAATGTAGGGGGTGAGGTACTTTTGTCCACAAAAGAAGAGCGGGACCTGGGCGTAATTGTATCTGACGATCTTAAAGTAGCTAAGCAGGCAGGTGACTGTGAAAGCTGGAAGGATGCTTGGGTGCATAAGGAGAGGAATGGCTAACGGGAAGAAAAGGAGGTCATAATGCTTCTGTATAGGTCTCTAGTATGACCTCATTTAGAGTATTGTGTTCATTTCTGGAGACCGCACCTTCAAAAGGATATAAGTAGGTTGGAGTCGATGCAGAGGATGGCTACTAAATGGTTGGTGGTCTTCATTATGAAGCATATGAGGACAGACTTAAAGATCTTAATATGTATACTTTTGAGCAGGGGTGGGCAATTCCGGTCCTGGAGGGCCGCAGACCAGTCAAGTTTTCATGCTGTCCCTAATGAATATTCTTGAGATCTATTTGCATCCACTGCCTTCCATTGTATGGAAATAGGTCCATGAATATTCATTAGGGACATCTTGAAAACCTGACTGATCTGCAGCCCTCCAGTACCGGATTTGCCCGCCCCTTCTTTAGAGAAAAGATGGGATGGGGGCGATATGATAGAGACATTTAAGTACCTCCGTGGCATAAATGCATAGGAGAGTCTCTTTCAATTGAAGGCAAGTTCTGCTAAGAGGGAACATAGGATGAGAGTGAAAGGGGATAGACTCAGAAGTAATATGCGGAAATATTTCTTTATGGAAAGAGTGGTGGAAGCGTGAAATAGTCTCCCAGTTGTAGTGGTGGGCAAAAGGACAGTATCTGAATTCAAAAAAGCATGGGAAAAACACAGAGAATCTCTAAAGGTAAAAAGGGGACTATTGTAGTTGATATGGAAGGGAAGACTAGATAGGCCATAAGGTCTTTTTCTGCCATCATGTTTCTGTCAATGTTATTATGCAAACAGAAAAATTTGTTGGTTTTTTTTTTAAATTTTGTTTCTTTTGATTTCATTTTGTTTCCTTTCATTTTAACATGCGTTATTATGTTTGTGTATCATTTAGTCTTTCCATGCACAAAAATGAACCCAGTAAACATATTGTGCACCATTTCATGTTAGCAATTGCTCAAAGATAGGGAGAAAAACTGCATATAGTTAGCATACATAGCAAAATGTGCATTAGGTCAATGTATGTCAAACCAGGCTAGTATTTTATGCAAGACTCATTGAGCCTTTTAAGAAATCCATTTCATGCTGCTGAAGATATATAGAGTAATGTGCCATGTATAACAGGGTAATTGTACTGATTTACACATTCAAAATAAATGATGATCTATATATATAAGTGATGGCATATAGATATAGATATCTCATTTATTTATTTTTTATTATTGGCTCTCGATAGTCCACTTACAGTTAAAAATCCATGTAATACATAGGCAATATATAATAATGCAAAAGCGAATATAATCCCCTCCCTTGTACCATGCCTGCACTCCTGAAACCCACTCACTCCCCTAAATACCTCACAGAACAGCTATATCTTTGCCTCCGTCTGAAACAGTCAAAAATTTACATAGATGTATAAGTATTACAACTTATATAGTATGTGGTCAATTTTGTAAGCAACTTTATGGAGCCTTCTTCTGAAAGCTGAATTTTGTTCCCAGGGAGGTGGTTGTGAATACCAGAAAAATGAGCACATTTCTCCCCTCAAGCACTCTTCCATCTCCCAAGTCCAAAAAAATAAGTTAGTCAGGGATTATACATTATTCCAAGCAGGTACTGTATAAATGCCAACAAGTAAAACTTCTGAGGTTTATGTGTAGTGCTATTCTAAATGCGGAATACTTGGATCCTTTGCAAACCTCCTTTAAAACTCTGCAGGCTACCATATATACGTATAAGTAGCATATTTTCTAAAATCTCTTTTTATAGTATATAAATACCAATTTGTGTGTATAAATCCACTTTTTAGACCTGCAAATGGCATTTAAGGGTTTCTAAGCTTGACTACTTAACCTGCACTAAGATTTTTAGCATACACTAAAATGATACATGAATAGGCACACCCCTATATCCTAATCAGTATTCTGGAGGTTGGAGAAGAATGTTGTGAACTTTATTCAGAAACAGTTCCCTAGATAGTGTATGATGTCTTGTTCCCGTCTTATTTTAGAAGATGTAGTTTTTATCCACTGTGAACTGTTTCCAAATTAGACTTTGTCATTAATTTGATTGCTTTTTGAACCAGCATTAAAGCTACCATCTAAACTTTTTGGAGGTTAAAAGTCATTTCTACCAAACAGGGGAAAGCACTACTAGGAAACTTTTTAGTAAACCCTCCAGCCTAAGACTTACAGTGGAGCTTTACCAACACCCAGTGGGGTCTATTCAACCCTGACCATTGAGTGATTCACTAAACTATCTGCTCAAATATCTAAACCTAGTAACTCAGGCAGGGATTGAAACCTGCCTACCAACCAAGGGGGTATCATTTGTTAAGATATTCTAAGTTTCTGTTCAGTATGCCAAAATTTCTTTGTTTCCTCATGTAAGATATCGAGGATAGTACCAAAGGAGAGAGAAGTCACTTATCCATTGACTAATATATTGATAGCTGTTTGGCTTGCTAAATGAAAAAGTGTACCCCATCAGTTCTAAAAAGGCCATTATAATTCCTTTATAGCTCTATATGCTTTAAGGCACGTCTAGGTCAGGGTGTGGAGAATTCCCAAAGTATTTTATAAGAGGCTCTGCTAAACGTACAGCCTCTTGTAAAATAGGTGCAGGACTGCACGTATGTGTCTCTGCATGTCTGTGGGAGCAGTGATTTTTAAAAAGCTGAATGTGCTGAAAAAACATAAAAATACCCCCACATATGCGTGGATGCAGTTTTTAAGAATCTTTCCCACTATGCACCAAAACCCCAAGCCAGCAGCATCATTTCCCCCCTCGATTATTCTCAGACCTTGATCTCTCCCCTGATGACCTCCCCAGCCATCAAATACCTGCCCCAATCCTTTTGACAGGTGATCCCCAACACATCTGATCCCCCCCCCATACCATAAAATATTTGATTCCCCCACTAAAAGCAAACCCCCACCTGACTCCCCACGTCCCCCTAGCAAAAACTCTAACTCTCCCATCGGCCTTATCAGAAGTCCCTGATATCTAATGGGAGCAGGAATAATCCCCAGTCACTCCTGTTCTTACAGCACCAGGTTGCAAAATGGTGCTGATGAATCTTCATGGTTATCTGGCTATTCTAATGCCCTCCTTATCAGTACTCGCAAATATGGCACTGATCGCCTGGTGATACCCCCTAGCATCAAGTCAATAGGGAGCAGCACCACATGATCATGGACATTTTGTGCAGCACCAACAATGGGGACAGGAAAAGGGAGGATTGCTCCTGCCTCCCCAGTGAGCACTAGACCATCAGGGATTTTAAGGTATGTCAAGGAGGGGTGGGGGCCTTTTCATTGGAGGTGAAGGGATTAGAGGCCTGACTGGATAGCCTGGATTTTTTAAAGAAGATCATGAGGGGGGTGTTTGAAGTGGCCTGACTAGCTTTTTTTTGTATGGAGTGCACCCATCCCCCTCCTGGACAGTTCACAATGGGGATCAGGAGCTGTCTGGGGGTGATTGATGCTGAAAAGGGGGGAAGGCCACAGTTTTAATATTGTCTGTTCCACAGATCTGTACATCAATGACACCAACAATATTGACAGATCGGGCAGGACCTGATCTGTAATTTGGGGGGGGGGAGGGGGATCTGTAGTGGTCATGGGGGCAGAGCTAGTAAGAACTTGGTCCACCTGCCCCCCCCCCTTGCACCCGGGTCTTTTTGTGCTACCTGCTGATGTAGGGATTGCGA
This sequence comes from Ichthyophis bannanicus, assembly GCA_033557465.1. Taxonomy (NCBI): domain Eukaryota; kingdom Metazoa; phylum Chordata; class Amphibia; order Gymnophiona; family Ichthyophiidae; genus Ichthyophis; species Ichthyophis bannanicus. The sequence goes on along the minus strand of CM066036.1, from coordinate 539,546,063 downwards.
GTCTTCACAGTAAGTCCAAAACCTCTGTGATATATTCAGGGGGAAGCTGGGAACGCCCCCTGCAAATACCACAGGTTTTGGATTTATTGCAGGCCTTTGCGATAGCTGCAAAAGGCTACTGCAGTTTAGTAGATATGTCCTTAAGTCTATGAAAGTAAAGCATAAGAATCCCTTCAGGACTTTCATTAACCTGGTATGCTCCTAGATCTAGGACCATACCATTTTAGAGTAGTGGAAAGAACATGCCATACTGGGTCAGACCAAGGTCCATCAAGCCCAGTATCCTGTTTCCAAAAGTGACCAAACCAGGTCACAAGTACCGGGCAGGTTCCCAAAAGGGCACACTGGGGTAAGCTTGTCTCGGGGTAAGCAGTGGATTTCCTAGGTCCTCTTTAATAATGGTTTATGGACTTTTCCTCCAGGAACCTGTTCAAATCTTTTTTAAATCCAGCTAACAGCTTTTACTACATCCTCTAGTAATGAATTCCAGAGTTTGATTATGCATTGAGTAAAAAAATTTTTTTTCTTATTAGTCTTAAATGAGTTACATTGTAGCTTAATAGCATGTCTTTTAGTCTTTCTATTTTTTGATGGCGTAAATAACCAATCTACATTTAGTACAGAACCCTGATTGGCAATTGGCCACAGAGGAGCAGGAGTAGAGGGTTCCCCTGCCCCCTGCAGCAGAGGCCAATCAAGGCCCTTCAGGACTCCACCAACTGCTGCTTGAAATCTTCAAGGCGCACAGGTGTGCCCATGCCTGAGGGCCCTTTGGTGTGGCCCTTAGGCGTGGCCCTCCTGAAATCTAGGTTAATAGAAAGGTTAGGTGCCTCGGCTATTTGTTCCTTATATAAAGCTCAAACCTGCAGCCAAGGGTAAGATCTCCACAGAGTTATATAGCTACCAGTAAGTAGTGCCTTGATTTTGTTGATAATGCTCTGCATAACCTATCTTGCCAATAGCGTCACATTCTGCGGCTTGCTAGATTCATATAGAACAAGTTGGATACATTATAGTTTTTTTGTAGTCAATGCTAATGATTCTTAAAACACTGTCACTATAGTTACTTAATCTATGTTACCATTAGGAATTACTCTGCAGTTGCATTGTATTAGCATTAAGCATCTCACTGTGAGGTTTGTCAGATACCATATAAGTAAGCTATTAGTCCTACTCATACCGCCATGCCTGAGGGTTCTTACAGGATAACACAGGGAAGCACCATCCCCTAAAACAGGCATGTCTAACTTCGAACAGGTCGTGATCTACTTTTTCCTGCTAAAAGTGCCGGTGATCTACCACCATGAAAATTAAGTTTCAAATTAAATTTTATCTGCAATGGGGTTCTTTGGAAATGTGCCAGTTGGGGGAATGAGATCAGGGATACCAGTTGGGGGGATTGGATCATGGGAGTACCAGTGAGAGGGATTCTGCTGGGGGTGGGTGTGGAGGGGTGAATCAGAATTGAGGGTCTTATTAGGTTTGATCCAGGGAGACAGTGCAAGAAAGATCAGGATATTTCTTCTCCCTGAGGTGTGGGCATGCTATCTGACACCTGGTAGCGTGGCTGTGCTTAATACCATCTCTTGAGCTAACATTAAGTGCAGTCGTACTAACAGCAGTTCTGACAGCCACCATGCAGTAACATACTGGCCACACCTGATCTCCACCCTTAAACCACCATAATTCTGCCCCAGCCCATGGTAAGCACTTCTTGTGGGATTTTTACCATGCGGAAGATTTTACTGCATGGTTGCCATTAGTGCGTGCCCTTGCTGCTGCTTGCCATGCAATAAATCATGCAGTGGGTGCTTACTACATGTAAGTAAGCCTGTCCTTATGAGATGAGGACAGTATCTGAATTCAAAAAAGCATGGGACAAACACAGAGGATCTCTAAAGGAAAAAAGGGGACTGTTCTAGTGGTTGATATGGAAGGACAGACTAGATGGGCCATGTGGTCTTTTTCTGCCATCGTGTTTCTATGTTTCTATTGATATAAAGCAAAATCTCCTCTGAATCTCCCACACGTCTGTACCTTTTGTTTTCTGCTCCATTATCCCTTTTCAGACATCACTCTGCATGCCTTCTCTGATATACTGATTTGACTATATATCTAATGTCAACTTGCCATTTATCTGATCTTCAGTCAATGCACATTCAAACCTGCTCTATGTCGCCTTCAGCTCTTTAGCTGGAAAAGTGTATAAAACGATGATGATGATGGCACTGAAACTGTCACAAGGGTCTTCTGATTTTCAATACTCTGAGCCAATGAACTTTGCTTCTTTTTACCAAGTCTTGGTGAATGTGATTAAATCTGAATTGGTTTCTTTTATTCCTACTGAAAACCTACAGGCTTCCATCATTTAAAGGTTGTTGATCTAGATGACCAGTTTAATTAATTTGCCACTTGATTTAGGATCTTTATTGGAGCAGAAGGTAAACTCTCTGGTCTCTGCTTATCAGGCTCGGAGCTATGTATACTTTTACCCTGTATTAATCTTATGGTACTATGTTTCAATTGATTCCTCAGATATCCTTGGGAACTTTGGGTCTCCCCAGCCCTCTTGGATGAATCATATCTGCATCTGCTACTGTCTCTGTATTGACTACTAAAATATCTTGCTGTACTCTTTCTACTATGCAGATCTTGAAAGCATCATTAGAGAATACCTCTCGTGTTGAATTTTCTCTTGCTGGTAATCTTTTAGGAGAAATCTAATACAGAAACGAAACTGTTTTAGTATTCCTGATTTTTCCATATCCTATGGAATAGAATGGAATTCTGTCTTTAAAAGATTAACTATATCACTAGATATAATTCCTATTGAGAGAGAGTGATAGAAACAGATAAAATAGAAAATGTGAGTTAGATGAAGATATATTCTTTTTGTATAGTCCGAATTTGCAACAGTTTGTGGAAGGGTGAATAAACTTTGAAATAGGCACCCAATGAATGTTCCATGCTCCTACGTTTAAATAAAAGGGTCAAAGTCCAAAAGATAAGGGGTGATTTAAAATGTATAGGGCTTCTTGTCATTAGTTGACATTGCGTTACCTGTAGAAAAGCAAGCTTCATTGGTGGTAGAATTATGGTAGAATTGACAGAGTGTGAAATAATTTTTATTCCTAGAGTTGCTATGCCAATTTAGTTTCCAGATCTATCGAGTCAACAAGTAATATTCTGGCTAGCTAGTCGGGCCTCAGCCCACCCTCCTCTCCCTTCCTGTGATCTCTATGTCTGCCTGGCTAATTGTTGATAGTATTATCCTATTGAAACGTGTCTAACTCGTTTTTAAAACTTAACTATGCCATTAAACTTGACCATATTCTCTGGAAACAATCTTCACAGTTTGGATTTAGCTCATGCCATTTTCAGGAGTAACTCAAAGTGAGTTATCTTCAGGTACAAAAGGTATGTTCCTATTCCTTGGGGCGCTTACATTCTAATTTTACTAAAGCGTGCTACCCAAGTAGCATGGGGTTAGCATGCCTTTTGGTACCATGCTAAAAATTATCACAGTGCCCTGCACTATTTATTTATTTATTTTATTTAATTAGCTACATTTATATCCCGCTTTTCACTGGGTCAAAGCGGCACTAAAAGCCCATGATGTCCGGATAGAGCATGTATGGGTGGTGCCTGGTGGGACACGGACATTTTTGCTATGGCATCGCTAGCATAGGCCTTGAAAATTCATGCGGCTAGCACTTTAGAAGGAGCAGCTATTGCCAGCATGATGAGTGGCAGTAATTCCTCCCCACAGTTGTTTTAATGCGATGAGCTGCACTAAATTCAGGGGGATGGCGGTCGTTGTTCTCCTGCATCTAACACAGTGCCCCACGCTAGTAATGCTGCCCAAACCCACATTACTAGTGTGGAGCTTAGTAAACATGCTCCTAAGTTTGCACCCGAGACAATGGAAGGTTAAGTGACTTGCCCAAAAACTCAAGGAGCAGTAGTAGGATATGAACTAGGGTTTGCTAGTTCTCAGTCTTCTGCTTTTACCATTAGGCTACTCCTCCACGTTAATTCTGTGTTGACTAAAAAATATTTTCCTAAATTCATTTTAAGTCTACCATTTATATGGCTTGTTCTCTAGTCCCTAACTGAAAGGGTAAATATCCATTCCCTATTTACTTTTATCACAGAATTCATTGCTCATATTCATATTCGTATCCCCTCTCAGTTGTCTCTTCACTAAGCTGAAGAGTATCCTAGAAATGCAAATGATGAAATGAAAGTAGGAGAAGTATTGCAAGCAGGATTCAAGCCTCTGTGTTTAAACATTTGGCAATTATAGCCCGACATGTGCAAATATTCATTTTTCCTCCATTTTCTGGAATGTGTAATTAGTTGTCCACAGTATTCATGGAGATCTAGAAAGAATCAGGAACTGTATGACGGAAAGAAAGAATTAAGGTCACACGTATAAACTGTATGGAGACATACAGTATGCCACTTTATATATGTAGAGAGTGACTATTTGAAACTCAGGAGTTGTTTTTGTATATATAGTATGGACTGTGCATGCAATGTGCTGTGGATGGTGCAGAGGGTACCTGGTGTAGGTTGTACCTAAGATTGTCATTTGAGCTTTGCTAAGGCAGTACCCATATCATGTCACACAATATCCCTTCATAATCTATCAGCAATTAACTCTATATAATGAGTCATTTACTTTCAGATGTACAATATGATTAAATCTCCAGGAACAAGCAGGAATGTCGTCTTCACATATGGGTATCGTCGGTACCGACGGAGCCTGCACTGGAACACTCCCCAGCATCCAATAGGAAAGCTTTTGGGAGCATTCCACAGTGCCTGTGTGCTGCTTTCCCGCCTTTCCCAACTGTCCCTCTCCAGTTTTTCGTTTTCCGCGGAGCCGACAGGTCGCACATCCTGTCACCGCAGAAAATTCCCTTCTTATACGTTTTTGTGGTCGCGTCTGCCTTCCCTCAACGCTATACCGGTGCTGCCGGTGGTTCTTTTCTTTTTTCTAAAAACCAAAACAAAACACTTTGTTTCTGGAGTCTTTCTCCAGTAATTTTCTTCTCGGGTGCCACGCGCCATTTTGGGCACTAGGCCCATATTTTTCCTCAAAATGGAAAAACCCGCTTCGGGTTTTAAAAAGTGTTCTATGTGTGGCGGTACCATCTCCATCACCGACACCCATGAGTGGTGCCTCAAATGTTTAGGTCCTGACCACTCTATTTCACTGTTGCCTGTGGGATGATGTCAAAAAGGGGCTGGCAAAACCGAGCTGCTAAGCTTAGCACCCTTTTTCCCTCCGATGCAGCCTCCGTGGCATCGACGTCTTCCAGGGCTTCATCTTCCTCCCATGGATCTCAGGTAACTAAACATAAATCTAGCCAGTCCTCAAAGGGTAGATCTCCTTCTAAACATCGAGATGCCTCTGGCATTGCCCTTAAGGGACTCGCACCGGCAAAATTGCCCCGGCGGGAGGCTTCGCCTTCCAAAGCTCTAATGGGGCTCCAGGATGTTCTCGAGGCTTCAACCTCGGCAGAACTACTGGTGCCATGCTCTGGGGTTCCGGACGCTTTATCGGGCACCAATACCCAAGCATCAGCAGCGTCGATAGACCAGAGATTCTTGGCTATTGAACGCAGTCTGTTGGCTTTTCTCACGGCCTCGATGCCCCTGAAACTGCTTCAGACAATTCAACTGGTACCGGCACCGACTACATCGACATCAGCAGGTATTCTACCGGAACCGAGTCACGCGTCTCTATCCGGCATCGACAAGTCGGTACCGGACCACTCCAATGCTGACTTTGATCGGTACCGGTACCGTGCCTTGCACGATCACCCGGATCGGAGATACTTTGAATCCTCGGATGAGTCTGAAGACTCTGAAAGCTCTTCCAATACCAGAGTACTTCTTCCCGAGGATTCCTCTTCTCCTCAGCATAGTATGTCTCCACCAGAGGATATGTCCTTTCAGGATTTAATCCGAGATGTGAACCAAGGTCTTTCCATCACAGTGGCTCCTGAAAAAGAGCCTAGGGCAAAGGAATTAGAAATTCTACAATATCCTAAAGCTCCCAAGGAGGCAGCTACCTTACCTATTCATGAGATCTTACATGATCTTATGTTAAGGATGTGGGAAACCCTTCTGACTACATCTCATTCTTGAAGACTCGACACCATGTATCGAGTTCCTCCTTGTCCTGGGTTTCAGAAGGCTCAATTACCAGACCATTCCATGGTGGTGGAATCAGCCATGAGACGGATAAAGAGTGCAAAAAGGCTTGCATCTAATCCTCCAGGACATGAGTGTAGGACTTTTGACGCCTTTGGACGTCGATCCTTCCAGGCTTCCATGCTTTCTGCTAGGATCAGTTTCTATATCTTGTATAGGGGAATGTTCCTTAAGGAAGTCACAGGAGACATAGAGCTTATGAGCCCTCTCCTTCCTGATGATAAAAGGCAAGATTATCTTGTTCTTGTTAAACATGCTCAGGATGTTCCCAAGTTTGTGAATCGTGCAGCCTTTTACTGCTTTGAATGCATAAGCAGAACCTCTGCTATTTCCATAGGTGCACATAGAATTGCCTGGCTCAAGGCATCTGACTTGGAAATCTGGGTACAGGACAAACTGGGGAATATACCTTGCACAGGAGAGAATCTCTTTGGCAAGAATTGGCAGGAAAAAGCTAATGAGATAGATGCTGACAATATCACTGTAGATTGTCCAAATCTACAGCTGATCCTGCGAGGAAAAGATCCTCTAAGAAACCATTCTTAAGCAAGAAGAAAAAGTTTTATCCCTCCTATACCCAGCAGTGACATCGTTCAGGTCAGTCTGCCCAAAAGGGACAGCAGCAACAATCTAGGCAACAAAGGAAACCAAAAGCAGCTAAGCCTCAACCGGCTCAGCAGACTCAGCCTCCACAGGGGCTTTGACTCCTGTCTAGAGAACTTTGCCTTCCTGGCCCTAAATGGCCCAGAACCCTCCTCCATCCCAGGAAGGTTACGTCATTTTGCCCCCAGATGGTGTCAGATAACAGCAGAAAATTGGACTCTGTCTATTGTATGAGAGGGGGTACAAGCTTTATTTCCTCAGCATGCCCCCTCCTACAATAGTAAGACAGTTCAATTCTCAGACCTCTCTCAACGACTGGTTAGGTCAGGAAGTCACTATGCTCCTTTCTCAAGGAGCAATAGAAGAGGTACCCATTCCCCAACGGGTACAGGGTTTTACTCCCCCTATTTCCTTATTCCAAAGAAAACAGGAGGACACAGACCCATTCTAGACCTCAGAGAATTGAACAAATTCCTGTTCAGAGAGAAGTTCAAGATGATTTCTCTAGGAACTCTGCTGCCATACCTTCGGAGTCAGGATTGGCTTTGTTCTCTAGATCTCAAGGATGCGTACACTCATGTTCTCATCCACCCAACTCACCAAAAGTTCCTTCAATTTCTCTTTCAAGGAAAGCACTACCAATACAGGGTTCTTCCTTTTGGCCTGGCCTCTGCACCAAGGATGTTCACAAAATGCATGGCTGTGGTAGCAGTATTTCTCCGCACCCTGGGAATATTCGTTTTCCCCTACTTAGACAACTGGCTCATTCGAGCGCCCTCAGAGCCAGAGGCCAGGGTTGCTCTGTCTCGCACAATGCGCATCCTTCAGTATTTGGGACTTGTCATAAGCTTCCCAAAATCCAACCTTGCTCCCACTCAATCCCTAGAGTTTATAGGAGCTCTTCTGGATGCCATACAGACAAGGGCCTTCCTTCCACAGCCCCGCTGCCTTCGCATTGTACAATTAGCTTCCCAAGCAGTGCTAAAACCTCACCTCACTGCTCGGGGAAATGTTACAGTTGCTAGGCCACATGGCATCCACTGTGCATGTGGTTTCTTATGCTCGCCTCCATTTGAGGGCAGCCCAATGGACTTTATCCACTCAGTGGACTCAGGCGTCAGGTTGCCTGTCAGACAAAATAGCAAACTCAGATTGCCGTATTTTGTCCCTCCAATGGTGGCAATCACCCAAAAACCTTTTGGTGGGGTCTCCTTTTCAGCAACCCCTACCACAAGTCACTCTAACAACATATGCTTCACAGGTGGGTTGGGGAGCCCACTGCACGGCCTCTCTACCCAGGGTACCTGGACTCCACAAGAGGCCTATCTTCATATCAACCTTCTGGAGCTCAGAGCAATCTTCCTTGCTCTTCGAGTATTTCATACCCAGCTCAGCTACAAGACAGCCCTAGTTCAAATGGACAATCAGGTAGCCATGTTCTATGTGAACAAGCAGGGCGGAACAGGCTCTCTGTCGCTGTGCAATGAAGCTTTGCGACTATGGGCCCTTGCCAGAGAGCATCAGATTCATCTCCTTGCAGTGTATCTTCCAGGCATTCAAAACTCTTGGGCAGACAGACTCAGTCGAGTTCTGCTTCCACACCAATGGTCTCTCCATGCAGACCAGGTGGCCAAAACTTTTTCAAATTTGGTTAACCCCAGACATAGACCTCTTTGCAAGTCCACTGAATGCCAAACTTCCCCGGTTCTGTTTCAGAATTCTGGCTCGAGGTTGTCAGGCCAGGGATGCTTTCCTCCTTCATTGGTGTCAGGACTTCCTGTATACCTTTCCACCCATTCCCCTAATTCCCCAAACCCTGTTCAAGCTTCAGAGAGACAGAAGTCATATGATCCTCATAGCTCCACGTTGGCCACGGCAACCGTGGTACCCTCTGCTCCTACATCGCTCTCAAGCTCTGCCTCTGGAGTTAGGATCTCCTCCAGATCTTCTTTCTCAAGAGGACGGGATGCTGTGGCATCCCAATCCCCAGTTTCTGCATCTCAGGCCCTGGTTGCTTAAAGCCTAGAACTTCATGGTCTTAACCTTTCCCAGCAGGTAAAGGATGTCCTTAATGCTTCCAGGAAACCTTCCACAAGACGCTCTTATGCATTTCAGTGGAAAACGTTTACCATATGGTGCTCGCAGAAGGGTCTTAACCCTCTTGCGATACCTCTGGAATCGTTACTGGAGTACCTCCTTCATTTATCAAATGCAGGGCTTAAGACCAATTCAGTGAAAGTACATTTGAGTGCTATTGCAGCTTCTTTCAAGCCTCTCAATGGACAACCTATTTCCTCTCATCCTCTCATAGCAAGATTTATGAGAGGCCTTCTTTTAACGTAGCCTCCCATTAAGCCACCACCGGTAGCATGGGACTTGAATCTGGTACTTGGGCAGCTCATGAAACCGCCCTTTGAACCATTAACCACTACCTCTTTGAAATTCCTTTCCTGGAAGGTCATCTTTCTCATTGCAATCACATCAGCACGTCGCATCAGTGAACTGCAAGCGTTGGTGGCTGATCCTCCTTATACAAGGTTCCATCATGATAAGGTAGTCCTTAGGACTCATCCACACTTTATGCCAAAGGTGGTTTTGCCCTTTGATTTGAACCAAGCGGTATCTCCAGGAACAAGCAGGAATGAGTCCTCATATATGGGTACGTCGGTACCGATGGAGCCTGCGCGGGAATGCTCCCCAGCTTCCCAAAAAGGAAAGCTTTTGGGAGCATCCCACAGCGCATGCGCGCTGCCTTCCCGCCTTTCCTAACCAACTCTCCTCAGTTCTTCTTTTCCGCGGAGCCAGCAGGTCGTGTTCCTGTCACCGCTGAAGAAGTTCTTTATTTTAATTTATTTCTTTGGTCGCGTGTCTGCCTTCCCCGACGCCGGACAGGTACCGCCGGTCTTTTCTTTTCTTTTCTTTTCAAAAAACCCCCAAAAAACTATTATTTCTTCACTTAGTGTATTTTTCTTCTTAGGCCTCCAGGCCCACGAGACATTTTTTCCTCATGGAAAAACCAGCCTCCGGCTTCAAAAAATGCACTAAGTGTAGCGGTACAATTTCTGTCACAGATACCCATGAATGGTGTCTGAAATGTTTGGGGCCTGAACACTCCATCCCGGATTGCCAGTCCTGTTTTCTAATGTCTAAACGAGGGTTACAGAACTGGGCAGCTAAGCTCCATGTGCTGTTTCCCACGGATGCACCGGCAGTGGCATCGACATCTTCCAGGTCTTCCTCTCCTGATGGATCCCAGGTAGCCAAACATACTTTTAGCAGGTCCTCAAAGGGCAAATCTCCCTCTAAGCATCGAGATGCCTCTGGGCTTGCCCTTGAGGATCCTACCCCAGCCAAACAACCCCGGCGGGAAGCTCTGGCTTCCAAAGCTCCTCCTATGGGGTTACAGGTTGACATCGATGGCACGGCCTCGACCGATCACCTGTTAGACTGCTCTGGGGTACCAGCACAATCTCCCGGTACCGACATCCAGGCAGTCGTGGCGTCTATGGATCACACTGTGCAATCCATGCAGCAGGCTATACTGGCTTTCATTAAGGCTGCGACACCGACGGTACCGCAACAACCTTCTCTTCCAAATATTTTTAAAGAATTTTTTGGACATATTGCATGAGAGAAGGAGGAATCCTGTTTTTGTATCTTATATCTTGAAAGCAAAGAAAAAATAAAATAAAAAGAAGCTTACTACAGTTTTTGGTTCTTTTGAACGTTCTGCAAGTACACACATTGGTACCGGCGCCAGTACCAGTACAAACTTTGATACCGGTACCGACTGTATCGACATCGGCCAGGATGCCGATTCCGGCTCCCCGTCCTGGGCTCTTTCTCGGTACCGATCCGGTACCGGGAACACCCGATGTGGGTACCGATCGATACGCCTACCGATCTTTGGAATCGAGCAGACGATACTTCGATTCTTCTGATGATTCTGATTCATCGGATGAGTCTCCTGAAGTATCTATCACCCTTCCTGAGGAGCCCTCTTCTCCAAAGAGGAGAATGTCTCCTCCAGAGGATTTGTCCTTTCAAGACTTCATAATAGAAGTAGCTAAAGGACTCTCTATTTCAGTAACTTCTGAAAAAGAACCTAGAGCAAAAAAATTAGATATTTTGGGATACTCCAAGGTTCCCAGAGAGGCAGTCACCTTGCCAATTCATGAAATTCTTCAAGAACATTTGATAGAATTATGGGAGACTCCTCTCACCCTTTCTCCTGGTTTTCAAAAAACTCAGCTGCCTCACCACTCCATTGTGGTGCAGTCAGCAATGAAGAGGATAAAGAGTACCAAAAGACACTCTTCCACTCCGCCAGGAAGAGAATGCAGGACCTTGGATGCTTTTGGTAGGAAACTCTTCCAAGCTAGCATGCTTATTGCCAGAATCAATTCATATAGCCTTTATATGGGTATGTTTCTGAAGGAAGTTGCAGACAAACTGCACAACTTTCTCCCTTTTATTCCAGTGGATAAAAAGGAGGAGTTCCTTCTTTGGCTCAAGCATACTCAAGATATTACAAAGTTTTCCAACAGGGCAGCTTTTGACTCCTTTGAAGGTGCCAGCAGAGCCTCAGGCATTGCTATAGCTGCTCGTAGAATTGCTTGGCTCCAGGCTTCTGATCTAGAACCCTGGGTTCAAGATGGTTTAGGAAATCTGCCCTGTACAGGTGAAAATCTATTTGGCAAAGAGTGGCAAATTAACGCCACTCAAATGGATGCAGAAAATGCTGCTCTGGATAGACTTTCCAAGTCTACCTCCACTCCAGCCAAGAAAAAATCTTTCAAAAAGTCTTTTTACAAAAAGGGCAGATTTCCTTCCACTTCTGGTCAACAGTCTTCTACAGGTCGCTTTGCTACTAAGCGTCAGCAACCAAAACAAGCCAGGTCTAAACCTGTAGGGACTGCTACAACCCAGCAGTCCCAACCCCCTCAGGGTTTTTGACTTGATACTAGAGAACTTAACCTTTCTGGCTCTACAACAACCAGAACCTCTCACCATTCCAGGAAGGTTAGCTCATTTTGCTCCCAGATGGGAGCAAATCACATCAGAGCAGTGGACCCTCTCTATCATAAGAGAGGGCTACAAACTTCATTTTTCAAACCTTCCTCCCTACACTATGGTGAGACACTTCAATTCTCCCACCTCCCTCGACCTTCTGGATCAGGAGGTGACCACCCTCCTGGCCCAAAGGGCCATAGAAGCAGTTCCGCTTCTTCAACAGGGGTCAGGGTTTTACTCCCCCTATTTTCTCATTCCAAAGAAAACAGGAGGATACAGACCCATTCTAGATCTCTGAGAATTGAACAAATTCCTATGCAAGGAGAAGTTCAAGAAGCTTTCTTTAGGAACTCTCCTTCCATACCTGCAGAGTCAGGATTGGCTTGGTTCTCTAGATCTCAAGGATGCGTACACTCATATACTCATCCATTCATCCCACAGAAAATTCCTATGTTTTCTGTTCCAGGGAAAACATTACCAATAAAGAGTGCTTCCTTTCGGTCTAGCCTCTGCTCCAAGAGTGTTCACCAAATGCATGGCAATAGTTGCTGCATTTCTACGCACTCTGGGAATCTTTGTTTTCCCATACCTGGACGACTGGCTCATCCGAGCTCCATCTCAGTCAGAGGCCCAGATTTCCCTGGACCGCACAAGGCGCATTCTGCAGTATCTGGGACTTGTGGTAAACCTCCCAAAGTCTCAGCTCACCCCTACTCAGTCCCTAGAATTCATAGGGGCCTGGTTGGACACCACTACTGCAAGAGCCTACCTTCCTCAGGCTCGTTGCCAACGTCTAGTGCAGTTAGCCTCCCAGATTCAGTCAAAGAGCCACTTAACTGCCCGGGAGATGCTACAACTACTAGGCCACATGGCTTCCACAGTGCATGTGGTGCCCTATGCTCGCCTACACATGCGAGCAGCTCAATGGACTTTGTCCACCCAGTGTACTCAAGCATCAGGAGCTCTCTCAGACCAAATAGCAACCTCCAAACGTCTCTTTTGGTCTCTCCAATGGTGGATGTCCACTCAAAATCTGTTGCTGGGGTCCCCCATCCAACCTGTGCTACCCCAAGCAACCCTCACAACAGATGCCTCCCAAACAGGTTGGGGAGCTCATCTTCAAGACCTCTCCACCCAAGGCATTTGGTCCCCACAGGAGACCTCTCTTCATATCAACCACTTGGAACTTCGAGCCGTGTTCCTAGCTCTCAAGGTCTTTCATACCCTCCTCAGCTACAAGACAGTCCTCATTCATACGGACAATCAAGTAGCCATGTTTTACATAAACAAGCAAGGAGGAACTGGCTCTCTGTCGCTTTGCAACGAAGCTCTAAGATTATGGGCCTTCGCCAGAGAGCATCAAATCCATCTCCTGGCAGTATACCTCCCAGGAATCCAAAACTCTTGGGCAGACAGACTCAGTCGAGTTCTGCTTCCACACGAATGGTCCCTGCATATGGATCAGGTACTCAGAATCTTCCAGGAATGGGGAACCCCGGACATAGACCTCTTTGCAAGTCCTTGGAATGCCAAACTTCCCCGGTTCTGTTCCAGAATTCCGTGTCAGGAAGCTCTGGCCAAGGACGCCTTCCTCCTTCATTGGAGTCAGGGCTTCCTGTACGCCTTTCCACCCATTCCTTTGATTCCCAAGACTCTGTTCAAACTTCAGAGGGATCAAGGATCTATGATCCTCATAGCTCCACGCTGGCCACGCCAAGTGTGGTACCCTCTACTTCTGCATCTCTCCCAAGCCCCCCCCCTGGACTTGGGAACTGCTCCAGACCTTGTGTCTCAGGAGGAGGGGACTTTGTGGCACCCAAACCCCAAGTCCCTTCACCTCAGAGCTTGGTTTCTGAAGGCCTAGACCTTCAAGACTTCAAGACAGCAAGTGAAGGATATCCTCCATACTTCCAGAAAACCTTCCACTAGGCGTTCCTATGCTTTTAAATGGAAAAGATTTTCCATTTGGTGTGCTCAAAAGGGTCTTGACCCTCTGGCACTTCCTGTGAATTCTCTATTGGAATATCTCCTGCATCTCTCCAATGCAGGCCTTAAGACGAATTCTGTAAGAGTCCATTTGAGTGCTATTGCAGCATCCCTTAAGCCTCTCAATAGACAACCTATTTCCTCTCATCCTCTTATTGCAAGATTCATGAGAGGCCTAACTTTAACTAAACCTCCCATTCGACCTCCTCCGGTGGCATGGGACTTAAACTTGGTTCTTGGTCAGCTTATGAAGCCACCCTTTGAACCCTTAGCCACTACCTCCTTGAAATTTCTTTCCTGGAAGGTTATTTTCCTTATTGCAGTCACTTCTGCTCGCCACATCAGTGAACTGCAGGCCTTAGTGGCTAATCCACCTTATACAAGGTTCCATCATGATAAGGTAGTCCTTAGGACCAATCCACACTTTATGCCTAAAGTGGTCTCACCTTTTCATCGTAATCAAGAGGTGTATTTACCTGTCTTTTTTCCAGCTCCTCGTGCATCTAGTGCAGAGAGGAACCTTCATACTCTAGATTGTAAAAGAGCTCTTGCTTTTTACTTGCACAGGAGACAGCAACATAGAAAGTGTTCCCAGCTTTTTGTTGCTTTTGATCCTTCTCATTTAGGACTTCCAGTCTCTAAAAGAACACTGTCCAATTGGATTGCTCAGTGTATTTCTTTTGCTTACCAGAGTAAGAACCTTTCTCTGGAGGGCCATGTCACAGCTCACAATGTGAGAGCCATGGCCACCTCTATGGCTCATCTTCATTCTGTCTCCATTGATCAGATTTGTCGAGCAGCCACCTGGGCCTCGGTTCATACCTTCACAGCCCATTACTGTTTGGACAAGGACTCCCGCCGGGATGCCCTGTTTGGTCAGGCTGTCCTCAAACACCTGTTCCATTCTTGAACAACTCCTGCCCTCCTTCCCTGAATGGATGCCTGAGATCCATAGGAAGACGAGGAACCCTTAAGGGTCTCATACCCTTGGGGATCTCCCAGGCATCTTAGCTAGGGAGTCCCCATATGTGAGGACTCATTCCTGCTTGTTCCTGGAGATAGCACAGTTACTTACCTGTAACAGGTGATCTCTGGGAACAGCAGGAATTACTCCTCACAACCCTCCCACCTCCCGTAGGAGTTGTATCTCTCTCTCTCTTTCCTTTCCTCTCTTTGTCTCAGCTTTAAACTCGAACTGAGGAGAGTTGGTTAGGAAAGGCGGGAAGGCAGCGTGCATGCGCTGTGGGATGCTCCCAAAAGCTTTCCTTTTTGGGAAGCTGGGGAGCATTCCCGCGCAGGTTCCGTCGGTACCGATGTACCCATATGTGAGGACTAATTCCTGCTGTTCCCAGAGATCACCTGTTACAGGTAAGTAACTGTGCTTTACCTTCCTGTATTCTTTCGAAGGCCTCATGCCTCCACTGCAGAAAGGAACTTTCATACTTTGGACTGTAAAAGAGCCTTGGGCTTTTACTTGCAAAAGACACAGCATCATAGAAAATCCTCTCAACTCTTTGTTGCTTTTGATCCTAGTTATTTGGGACTTCCAGTGTCCAAAAGAACACTGTCCAACTGGATTGCACAGTGTACATCTTTTGCCTATGAGAGTAAGAACCTTCCTCTTGAAGGCCATGTCACAGCTCACAATGTGAGAGCCATGGCAGCCTCTATGGCTCATCTTCACTCTGTGTCTATCGATGACATCTGTCGAGCAGCTACTTGTGCTTCAGTACATACCTTCACAGCCCATTACTGCTTAGACAAGGACTCCCGCCGGGATGCCTTGTTTGGTCAGGGTGTTCTTCAACACCTGTTCCAGACTTAATCAACTCCTACCCACCATCCCTGGTAGGATGCCAGAGATACATGAGGGGAAGTGGAGCCCTTTCACAGGGGCTCACAACTTTCTGGGGCCATCTCCCTGGCATCTGCAGCTAGGGAGTCCCCATATGTGAAGACTACATTCCTGCTTGTTCCTGGAGATAGCATAGTTACTCACCTGTAACAGGTGATCTCCGGGAACAGTAGGAATTTAGTCTTCACAACCCGCCCCACCTCCCCTAAGCGTTGTATCTCTCTATCTATCTCTCTTTCTCTCTTTCCCTCTCTCTTTTGTCTCTGTTATAAACTCAACTGGAGAGGGACAGTTGGGAAAGGCAGGAAGGCAGCACGCAGGCTCTGTGGGATGCTCCCAAAAGCTTTCCTATTGGACGCTGGGGAGAATTCCTGCGCAGGCTCTGTTGGTACTGACGATACCCATATGTGAAGACTAAATTCCTGCTGTTCCCGGAGATCACCTGTTACAGGTGAGTAACTATGCTATACTTCAGAATGAAACAGATAGGATTTTGAAATGGAAGAACTAAGGTAGATATCCATTAGGAGGGCAAATTTCAAAGACACCTCTACATATTAAAGGGGGGTTAATGCATAGAAATGTGCTTTTGAAGAATTGCCTACCTTATCGTCGGGTAAAATTATGCATATAGTACCGCTGCATGCATAATTTTGCTCACAGAGAGCACTGTCATTCCTGCGGGTAGAGTTAAATAGGGAATACAGATAAGCATATGCTTTTTTCCCTCAAAAGTATGCATGCTGTTTTTCCAGAACAAGCTGGAAAAGCATGAAGAGCTTGACTCATGGAATTCTTTCCTCTCTCGCTGCTGTGTGTGCGTGTCTCTCTCTGTTGGGGATGATATTTATTTATTTAATGTTGTTCTTATACTGCCTTTCTACTATTCAAGGCGGTTTACATGGAAGCAACAAATTAAGAATGTATGCGCAGCTGTTGTACAGAGAACTTGAACATTCTAGGTATATGCATTCTAGATATACAACTAATTAGACATGCAAGTTTGCAAGTAGTTGTGATTAAGACAGAAACAATAACTATATACAGAGAGGGTTAACTGAGAATAAAGTATAGATCAAAATCGGTGTGTGGTGTGTGTATAGGAATTGAGTCTGTGGAATTCGTTGAAGGTAAGGTCTGGTGCTAAGTCACACCTGACAGTGGGATAATAGTTGTGGCAGTGCTGAAATGTTCTTTGAACAGGAAGGTTTTGAGCTTTTTTAGGAAGTCAAGATAGTTGGAGCAACCTCTCAGGTGTGGGGGAGGGCATTCCATGTGGTGGGGGCAAACAGGGAGAAAGCACAGTTACATATGGATTGCTTGCTTTTGGGTTTATGAGCTGAGATGGCTAGAAGGTTGAAAGAACTGTCGTCAGAGTCTGTCACCCTTGGGCTTTGATAGGGGGTGTAGGCAGGTTGCAGATTCATTGTGTATGACCTTGTGTGTCATAATGAGTGCCTTGTACTTTATTCTTGAATGGATGGGGAGCCAGCGGAGGTGTTCTAGGACAGGAGTGATATGGGCTTGTCTGGAGATTCTGTGGATTATCCTCGCTGCAGTGTTTTGTGCCATCTGGAGAGGTTGTAGGGATTGTTTGGGGAGGTCATTGTGTATTATGTTGCAGTAGTCAAGTGTATTTATTTTATTTTATTTAACAGGACTTTTATACCACCTTCTCATACAATCAAAGCAGTTTACAATCTGGACTTAGTAGTTGGTGGAGGTTCTTCAAGGGCTATTTTTTTTTTTATTTGTGCTTGGAGGTTGAGCTTCTGGTTGAGGATAATGCCCAAATAATTGGCCTTGCTTTTTACGTTGATAGTGAAGTTCTTGAGTGTCAAGGATTGAGGGGGAGGGGGGTGTAGGAAGTATCAGAGAATATGTGAAGTTCTCTTGTTTAATGAAGAGGTTGTGTTGTTCAAGCCATTTTCTTACTTTAGTGAAACATTTTTAGATGTTGTTGAAGTCTGGTGTGGATGTGTTGAATAGTATGAAAAACCTTATATTGTCGGCATAGATTTGGTACTTCGAAGATCTGGCATATGGGCTGGAGGAAGAGATTAACATAAGAACATAAGATATGCCATACTGGGTCAGACCAAGGTCCATCAAGCCCAGTATTCTGTTTCCAACAGTGGCCAATCTAGGTCATACGTACTGTCACCAGCAGTGGCTGAACTGTGGCGTAGGCAGCCAGTCACACTGCTGGGCCTGACCTATCTTTATGAAAAGTAGTAGTTGTGAGTCCGAGTAGTCAGGTTTTCAACAAGGATTTTTATTCCCCTCCCGGGGTTGGATTTTCAAAAGTAGTACAAAACACAAGAACTTAAAATACAGCCATGCCTCTGGCAAACTGAAGAAGAAAACAAAATACAGCTTCTTGCTTTAACCAAAAATCATGAATTACATTAAACAGAATCAGCTTATATGCTGGCAGTCTCTTCTATGCTTTCCAGCTCTCTACAAGGCACTCTTGTCTTTAGCTAACGCAGAGAAGAACTGATATCAGCCATCAATAAAGAGCAATCCATTTCTTCAACACATGGAGTTAAACTACTTGGTTCTGTAATCATCGGTTCATCAAACACAGTATTTTCTCTAGGACAGAAAGTCTGAAACTTCCTCAATTCAGTCTCTCTCTCTGAGCTCTCAGGACAGCCCTCTTCACAATAAGGCAGATACTTATCACACAGCTTGTAAAAGCAGGACGGAGAAACAGCTCTGTCTAAACAAGCTTTTTCCTTGTAACTTTTAAACCTCCTGCCTCTTGTACTTGACAGCAGCTCATAGCACTGTCCTGTTCTGGTAATGGAAGACTTTTTTTTTGGAAGTCTCCTGCAGGGTTTTAGGAGCATACATTCATCCTCATCAAGCATACAGATATCCTCAACAGGATTACTTTCCCTCTCACAGGGTTGTAAGTATTTTAAGCAGCTCTGCTTCTCAAATATATATGGCTTGTTACCAACTGCCTCACGTTCCTTCCACTGAGCTCGGTGCCTGGGAAAATCACACTGCTTCAGAGGTGAGTGTTTCCTGTAACTAACCTCTCTTGGTGAAGGTAACTTTGTTTCCTTTTGATAATTCCTCCGTGGCTTTCTGCTCCAAGGTTCAGGCAGTTCAGAGTCAGTATAAGAGTATTCTGAGCCTCCGTCTGAGACCTGCAAGTTCCCTCCAACTTGCCAAGCTCCTACAGCTTCCTGGTCTCTGTCCTGATCTCCGTCTCGGTCTTGCTCCAACTCTGTCTGCTTTGGACATTTTTTATACAGCTTTAGGGGCGTTTTCTTGCCCATGTGAAAACTGTTTTCCTGATCAACTGGGGAGTGTTTGCTAACTAGGCGTGACTGCAGACCTCGTGTCTCAGCTTGTTTTGGTTGCCTATGGTAACTAGGAAGCTTCTGATCTACCTGCCTGTCAGAATCTGAGCTATACACAGCAGATTTCTGTGTTTTTAAGGCACAGGGCAGATCTTCCGTGTCACAGTACCTAGCAGTTTCCCCAAGGGACACAGGTTCCACAATGCTTGATATCCTGGGTCTCTTCTTAATAATGGTTTATGGACCTTTCCTCCAGGAACTTGTCCAAACCTTTTTTAAACCCAGCTACACTAAGAGCCTTTACTACATCCTCCAGTAACAAATTCCAGAGTTTGATTACACGTTGAGTGAAAAAATATTTTCTTTTATTAGTCTTAAATAGTTTACCCTGTAGCTTCATTGCATGTCCCCTAGTCTTTCTATATTCTGATAAGGTAAACAATCGATCTACGTTTACCCGTTCCACTCCGTTCATTAATTTATAGACTTCTATCATATCTCCCCTTAGCTGTCTCTTTTCCAGGTTAAAGAGCCCCAACCTTTTTAGCCTTTCTTCATAGAAGTATCCTTCCATCCCCTTTACCATTTTGGTGGCTCTTCTCTGAACCTTTTCTAAAATCGCTATATCCTTTTTAAGATACGGCGACCAGAATTGCACACAATATTCAAGGTGCGGTCTCACCATGGAACGATATAGAGGCATTATAATATCTTTTGTTTTATTTTCCATTCCTTTCCTTATCATACCTAGCATTCTATTTGCTCTCTTGGCCGCTGCTGCACACTGAGCCGAGGGTTTTAACATGGTATCCACAATGACGCCTAAATCTTTTTCCTGGGTGGTGGTTCCTAATGTGGAACCTTGCATCGTGTAACCATAGTTTGGGTTGTTCTTCCCTAGGTGCATAACCTTGCACTTGTCCACATTAAATTTCATCTGCCATTTTGATGCCCAGTCTTCCAATTTATCAAGATCCTCTTGCAGTTTTCCACAATCCTCTTGGGTTTTAACAACTTTAAATAGTTTTGTGTCATCTGCAAATTTGATAACCTCACTCGTTATTCCACTTTCCAGGTCATTTATGAATATGTCAAAAAGCAGCGGACCCAGCACAGATCCCTGGAGTACACCACTATTCACCTTTCTCCATTGGGAAAATTGGTCATTTAGCCCTACCCTCTGCTTTCTATCTTTTAACCAGTTCCTGATCCACAATAGTACACTGCCTCCTATCCCATGACTCTTTAGTTTTGCCAAAAGTCTCTGATGAGGGACCTTGTCAAAGGCTTTCTGAAAGTCCAGATACACAATATCAACCGACTCACCTTTGTCCACCTGATTATTCACTCCTTCAAAAAAACATAACAGATTAGTAAGACAAGATCTTCCTTGTCTAAAGCCATGTTGGCTGTCTCCCATTAGGCCATGACTATCTACATGCTGAGTAATTTTATTCTTTATGATGGTTTCTACCATTTTTCCTGGTACTGATGTCAGGCTCACCGGTCTGTAATTTCCCGGATCACCCCTGGAACCCTTTTTAAAAATTGGTGTTACATTGGCGATCCTCCAATCTTCAGGTATTAGAGATGATTTTAATGATAGTTCACAGATTACTAATAGCAGGTCTGCAATCTCGTATTTCAGTTCTTTCAACACCGTTGGATGTATACCATCCGGCCCAGGTGATTTGCTAATCTTCAGTTTATCTAATGGTTGTAATACATCTTCCCGATGTATCAATATTTCCTTCAATTCTTCCGCACCTTTAAATACCACTTCAGTAATGGGTAACATCCCTACATCTTCCTCAGTAAAGACTGAAGCAAAGAATTCATTCAATCTCTCCGCTATCGCCTTGTCGCCTCTTAGTGCTCCTTTAACTCCTTTATCATCTAATGGACCAACTGACTCTCTCACAGGTTTTTTGCTACGAATGTACTTGAAAAGGTCTTTACTTCGCGTTTTTGCTTCTGCAGCAAGCTTCTTCTCAAATTCTCCCTTTGTTTGCCTTATCAATGCCTTGCATTTGACTTGCCACTGCTTGTGCTGTTTCCAGGTTTCGTTGTTTGGCTCTTTTTTCCATGTCCTGAAAGATGCTTTTTTGGCAACCACAACCTCTCTGACCTCACCTTTAAACCATGCTGGCAGTTTTTTGGACTTCCTTCCAGTTTTCTTAAAGCGTGGAATACAGCTGGTCTGGGCTTCCAAGATAGTATTTTTCAACAACAGCCAAGCCTGATGTACGTCTTTAACCTTTGCAACTGCTCCTTTTAGTTTTTTCTTAACTGTTTTCCTCATTTTATCATAGTTTCCCTTTTGAAAGTTAAAAGGTAGTACTGTGGATTTTCTTACTATCCCTCCTCCACTAATTAAATCAAAGGCGATCATGCTATGATCACTATTGCCAAGTGGCCCCAACAACCTTATCTCTTGCACTAGATCTGGTGTTCCACTAAGGACTAGGTCTAATATGGCTTCCCCTCTGGTCGGTTCATGAACCAGCTGCTCCAAGAAGCAGTCATTTATTTCATCTAGGAACTTTATCTCCCTAGCATGTCCTGACGTGACACTGACCCAGTCGATACCGGGGTAGTTGAAATCACCCATTATTATTACTGCACTGTAACCTTTGTTAGCTTCCTTGATTTCTTTGAGCATTTCATTAAATAAAATTAAATAAGAGAGCTGACAGGCTTGAGCCTTGGGACACCCATTGTTGGATGAATGGGAGTGAGGTATTGCAGCCAATCCTTACTTGTTAGACTCTTTGTTGAGATAGGAACGGAACCAGCTTAACGTGGTCTCTTGTAGGCCAATGTCCTGATGTGTTTGCATGAGTAGGTGGTGTGGTAAGGAGTCAAAGGCAGAGGAGATATCTAGAAATATTAGTAGGCATCCTTGGTTGGCGTTTTGTGTGTAAGTTAATACTGAGTCTAGCAGGAAAGTGAGCAGGGTTTCTACTCCATGGTTTGGTTTGAACCCATGTTGATATGGATCAAGAGGGGCATAGTCGTCAATGAAATCTTGGAGTTGGTTTTGTATTAGTATTTCTCTTATTTTTGCTATAAGAGAGATACCTGAGATCAGTCTATAGGCCTTTGGTGAATTGACGTCTAGATTGGTTCCTTTTAATATGGTACAAATTGAGCTTCTCTTCAGGGAGGTGGGCATTTTCCCTTGGGATAGGGATGTGTGTATTATGGTCTGTAGGAAGGGACTGAGACTTGCTCTTGTTCTCTTGATCCAGGCAATAGGGCAAGGGTCAAGGGCTGAAGTAGTTGTATTGAGATTCATTATTGTAGTCTTGATATTTTCAAGAGTTGGAAGCGTAAATTCTGACCATGTGACACTGGCATCATTATTTAGAGTGAGTTCTAGAGGGGTGTTGGGTGAGGTTGCCTGATATTTCTCACATATGTTGTCGGCTATGACCTGTGGAGAGATTTTATCTTGAGGTTGTTGTTTAGTTGGGTCATCTAGGAAGGATTTTGCGATGGTAAAGAAGTCCCTGGGTTTGTTTAATGAATGAGATATGATATTGTGGTAGTCTCTCTTCCTTCTTAAGGTTTCTTTGCAGTATAAACAGTGTTTTTCCATGTAGGTGGCATGGCTAATAGGGTCTCTCAATCATCTCCAGTTGCGATCGAGGCAGCGCAGTTCCTGCTTCAGAGCTAGGAGGGATGTAGAGAACCATGGGGTTCTGTTAAAGCGATTATTTGATATTTTCTTAGGTGGTGCTTGAGCTTCTATTGCCATGATTTCGTTCCATTGTTCTATTTGAGCCAAGGTCAGTGTCTTGTTTAAGACATTCTAGATGGGGGGTGACTGAGTTGAGAAAAGATTCTTTATCGAACTGTTTAAATCTTTGATTTGTTGGAGGAGTTATTGAGGGGTTTCTTCTATGATTTGCTTGTGGGGTAGTGGAGAGGATAGCTGCATGGTCTGACCAGGGTACTGGGAGTATTAAGTGGGATATTAGGTTCGTATCTGTTGTAAGGGTATGAGGCAGGAAAATCATATTAAGAATGTTATCCTTGTTATGGGTAGGAGATGTAAGAATTTAAGTGAAGTGTAAGGCTTCCATTGCTTCTATAAAGGCAGAGGACTGTTTTTGGGGGGCAAGGATAAATTCAGGTAGTCAAGGATAATGAAGGGGTGATGGACATTTGGTGGGGAGCAAGCTGACTCTAGTAATGTGAATAGGTCGGAAGAATCACCATGGCACATATACCAGGCACATTGAGAAGGAAGCATTGGAAACTGTTAGGGTACCCATGCTAGACGTGGAGTTAGTCAGTAGAGGGAGGTTTTAAACTCTATCTCCAGGAACAAGCAGGAATGAGTCTTCACATATGGGGTACGTCGGTACTGACGGAGCCTGCGCGGGAACGCTCCCCAGCTTCCCAAAAAAGGAAAGCTTTTTGGAGCATCCCACAGCGCCTGCGCGCTGCCTTCCCACCTTTCCTAACCGCCTCTCCTCAGTTCTTCTTTGCCGCGGAGCCAGCAGGTCGAGCCCTGTCACCGCTGAAGAAGTTCTTTATTTTATTTTATTTCTTTGGTCGCGTGTCTGCCTCCCCCGACTCTGGACTGGTACTGCCGGTCTTTTCTTTCTTTTCTTTAAAAAAAAAAAAACAACAATATATAATTTCCCTCACTTAGTGTATTTTTTCTCTTTGGGCCTTAGGCCTCACAAGAAAATTTTCCTCATGGAAAAACCAGCCTCCGGGTTTAAGAAATGCACTAAGTGCAGCGGTACTATTTCTGTTACAGACACCCATGAATGGTGTCTTAAATGTTTGGGTCCTGAACACTCCATTTCGGATTGTCCGTCCTGCTCTCTGTCTAAACGGGGTTTACAGAACCAAGCAGCTAAGCTCCATGTGCTGTTTCCCGCTGATGCAGCTTCGGTAGCATCGACGTCTTCCAGGGCTGCTTCTTCCCCCAATGGATCTCAGGTAACCAAACATAAATCTAGCCGGTCCTCGAAGGGTAAATCTCCCTCTAAGCATCGAGATGCCTCCGGGCTTGCCCTCGAGGATCCTGCACTGGCAAAACAACCCCGGCGGGAAGCTCCGGCTTCCAAAGCTCCACCTATGGGGTTACAGGTTAACATCAATGGCACGGCCTCGACCGATCACCTGTTAGAATGCTCTGGGGTAGCGGCACAATCTTCCGGTACCGAATTCCAGGCATTTATGGCGTCGATGGATCAGAATGTTCTGTCCATGCAGCGGGCTATCATTGCCTTCATTCAAGCTGCGACGCCGTTGATACCACAACAAACTCCGTTGTCGGTATCGACTCGGGTACCGGCACCAGCGCCGGTACCGGTACCGACTGCATCGGCATCGACTAGGATACCGACTGCAGTGGTTCCCTGTCCAGGGCTGCTCCTCGGTACCGAGTCGGTACCGATGACCCCCGATGTCGATACCGCTCGATACGCGTACCGAGCGTTAGAAGAGCACCCTGACAGACGGTACTTTGATTCCTCTGGTGATTCTGATACATCAGAGGAGTCTGCTGAAGTATCCATAGCCCTTCCTGAAGAGCCTTCTTCTCCATAAAGAAGAATGTCTCCTCCAGAGGATTTGTCCTTTCAAGACTTCATAAGAGAAATAGCTAAAGGACTTTCTATTTCAGTAACCTCTGAATCAGAGCCTAGAGCAAAAAAATTAGATATTTTGGGTTATTCTAAGGCTCCTAAAGAGGCAGTCACCTTACCCATTCATGAGATTCTTTATGAACACATGATTGACTTACGGGAGACTCCTCTCACTATCTCTCCTCATTCTCGCAGATTGGACACTATGTATCGTGTCCCTCCTTGTCCTGGGTTTCATAAAACACAGCTTCCTCACCATTCCATTGTGGTGAAGTCAGCTATGAAGAGGATAAAGAGTACAAAGAGACACTCTTCTGCTCCCCCAGGAAGAGAATGCAGTATGCTTATTGCCAGAATCAATTCCTATAGTCTTTACATGGGTATGTTTCTAAAAGAGGTTGCAGATAAGCTGCACACTTTCCTCCCTTTTCTTCCAGAGGATAAAAGGGAAGAATTCCTCATTTGGCTTAAGCATACTCAGGGCATTTCAAAGTTTTCCAAAAGGGCAGCCTTTGACTCCTTTGAAGGGGCCAGCAGAGCTTCGGGCATTGCTATAGCTGCTCGCAGAATTGCTTGGCTCCAAGCTTCTGATTTAGAACCATGGGTTCAAGATGGCTTAGGAAATCTTCCCTGTACAGGTGAAAACCTGTTTGGCAAAGAATGGCAAATCAAAGCCACTCAAATTGATGCAGAAAATTCTGCTCTGGATAGACTTTCAAAGTCAACCTCCATTGCTGCCAAGAAAAAGACCTTCAAGAAGTCTTTTTTCAAAAAGGGCAGATTCCCTTCTGCTTCTGGCCAACAATCTTCTACAGGTCGCTTTGCCACTAAGCGTCAGCAACCTAAACAGGCCAGGCCTAAGTCTACAGGGGCTGCTGCAACCCAGCAGACCCAACCTCCTCAGGGTTTTTGACTTGATGCTAGAGAACTTAGCCTTTCTGGCTTTAAAACAGCCAGAGCCTCTCACCATCCCAGGAAGGTTAGCTCATTTTGCTCCCAGATGGGAGCAAATTACATCAGAGCAGTGGCCCTCTCCATCATAAGAGAGGGCTACAAACTTCATTTCTCAGACCTTCCTCCCCACACCATGGTGAGACACTTCAATTCTCCCACATCTCTTCTCGACCTTCTAGGTCAGGAAGTGGCTACCCTTCTTGCCCAAGGGGCAATAGAAGAAGTTCCTCTTCTTCAACAAGGGTCAGGGTTTTACTCCCCCTATTTTCTCATTCCAAAAAAGACGGGGATACAGACCCATCTTAGATCTCAGGGAATTGAACAAATTTCTATGCAAGGAGAAGTTCAAGATGCTTTCTCTGGGCACTCTCCTTCCATACCTTCAAAGTCAGGTTTGGCTTTGTTCTCTAGATCTCAAGGTTGCGTACACACATGTCCTCATCCATCCATCTCACAGAAGATTCCTCCGTTTTCTTTTCCAAGGAAAACATTATCAATACAGGGTGCTTCCTTTTGGTCTGGCCTCTGCTCCAAGAGTGTTCACCAAATGCATGGCAACAGTAGCTGCATTTCTACGCACTCTGGGAATATTTGTATTCCCATACCTGGACGACTGGCTCATCCGAGCTCCATCTCAGTCAGAGGCCCAGATTTCTCTGGACCGCACAAGGCGCATTCTGCAGTATCTGGGACTTGTGGTAAACCTCCCAAAGTCTCAGCTCACCCCTACTCAGTCCCTAGAATTCATAGGGGCCTGGTTGGATGCTACCACTGCAAGTGCCTACCTTCCTCAGGCCCGTTGCCAACGTCTAGTGCAGTTAGCCTCCCAGATTCAGTCAAAGAACCACTTAACTGCTCGGGAGATGCTACAACTGCTAGGCCACATGGCTTCCACAGTGCATGTGGTACCCTATGCTCGCCTACACATGAGAGCAGCTCAATGGACTTTGTCCACCCAGTGGACTCAAGCATCAGGAGCTCTCTCAGACCAAATAGCAACCTCCAAATGTCTCATTTGGTCTCTCCAATGGTGGATGTCCACTCAAAATCTGTTGCTGGGGTCCCCCTTCCAACAGTTGTTGCCACAAGCAACCCTCACAACAGATGCCTCCCAAACAGGTTGGGGAGCTCATCTACAAGACCTACCCACTCAAGGCACTTGGTCCCCACAGGAGACCTCTCTTCATATCAACCACTTGGAGCTTCGAGCAGTTATTCTAGCTCTCAAGGTCTTTCATACCCTCCTCAGCTACAAGACAGTCCTCATTCATACGGACAATCAAGTAGCCATGTTTTACATAAACAAGCAAGGAGGAACTGGCTCTCTGTCGCTTTGCAACGAAGCTTTAAGATTGTGGGCCTTCGCCAGAGAGCATCAAATCTATCTCCTGGCAGTATACCTCCCAGGAATCCAAAATTCTTGGGCGGACAGACTCCGTCGAGTTCTGCTTCCACACGAATGGTC
Source organism: Ichthyophis bannanicus (assembly GCA_033557465.1). Classification (NCBI taxonomy): domain Eukaryota; kingdom Metazoa; phylum Chordata; class Amphibia; order Gymnophiona; family Ichthyophiidae; genus Ichthyophis; species Ichthyophis bannanicus. The sequence continues at coordinate 539,519,036 of CM066036.1, read as the reverse complement.
CCTGCACATGGATCAGGTACTCAGAATCTTCCAAGAATGGGGAACCCCGGACATAGACCTCTTTGCAAGTCCGTGGAATGCCAAACCTCCCCGGTTCTGTTCCAGAATTCCGTGTCAGGGAGTTCAGACCAAGGATGCCTTCCTCCTTCATTGGGGTCAGGGCTTCCTGTATGCCTTTCCACCCATTCCCTTGATTCCCAAGACTCTGTTCAAGCTTCAGAGGGATCAAGGATCTATGATCCTCATAGCTCCACGCTCGCCACGCCAAGTGTGGTACCCTCTACTTCTGCATCTCTCCCAAGCCCCCTCTCTGGACTTGGGAGCTGCTCCAGACCTTCTGTCCCAGGAGGAGGGGACTTTGTGGCACCCAAACCCCAAGTCCCTTCACCTCAGGGATTGGTTGCTGAAGTCCTAGACCTTCAAGACTGGAATCTTTCTCAGCAAATGAAGGATATCCTCCATGCTTCCAGAAAACCTTCTACTAGACGTTCCTATGCTTTTAAATGGAAAAGGTTTTCCATTTGGTGTGCTGACAAGGGTCTTGACCCTCTAGCACTACCTTTGAATTCTCTTTTGGAATATCTCCTGCATCTTTCCAATGCAGGCCTTAAGACGAATTCGGTAAGGGTCCATTTGAGTGCTATTGCAGCATCCCTTAAGCCTATCAATGGACAGCCTATTTCCTCTCATCCTCTTATTGCAAGATTCATGAGAGGCCTAACTTTAACCAAACCTCCCATTAGGCCTCCTCCGGTGGCATGGGACTTAAATTTGGTTCTTGGTCAGCTCATGAAGCCACCTTTTGAACCCTTAGCCACCACCTCCTTGAAATTTCTTTCCTGGATGGTTATTTTCCTCATTGCAGTCACCTCAGCTCGCTGCATCAGTGAACTGCAGGCCTTAGTGGCTAATCCACCTTATACAAGATTCCATCATGATAAGGTGGCCCTTAGAACCAATCCACACTTTATGCCTAAAGTGGTCTCACCTTTTCATCTTAATCAAGAGGTCTATTTACCTGTCTTTTTTCCAGCTCCTCATGCATCAAGTGCAGAGAGGAACCTCCATACTCTAGATTGTAAGAGGGCTCTTGCCTTTTACTTGCAAAGGACACAGCAACATAGAAAGTCTTCTCAACTCTTTGTTGCTTTTGATCCCTCTCATCTGGGACTTCCAGTCTCTAAAAGAACACTGTCCAATTGGATTGCTCAGTATATTTCTTTCGCCTACCAGAGTAAGAACCTTTCTCTGGAGAGCCATGTCACAGCTCATAATGTGAGGGCCATGGCAGCCTCTATGGCTCATCTAAATTCTGTGTCCATCGATCAGATCTGTCGAGCGGCCACCTGGGCCTCCGTTCACACCTTCACAGCCCATTACTGTTTGGACAAGGACTCCCGCCGGGATGCCTTGTTTGGTCAGGCTGTACTCAAACACCTGTTCCATTCTTAATCAACTCCTACCCTCCTTCCCTGAATGGATGCCTGAGATCCATATGAGGAGGTAGAGCCCTTCCCAGGGTCTCATAACCTTGGGGATCTCCCAGGCATCTTTAGCTAGGGAGTCCCCATATGTGAAGACTCATTCCTGCTTGTTCCTGGAGATAGCACAGTTACTTACCTGTAACAGGTGATGTCTGGGAACAGCAGGAATAAGTCTTCACAACCCACCCACCTCCCCTAGGAGTTGTATCTCTCTATCTATTGTCACCGCCCCTCACTCCCAGAGGCCTCAGCGTGGGTAAAGCGAGTGGGGTGATGTGTTCCTTAAGCTCGTGAACTTGAATTTGAGGCTTTGCAAAGCCTCCTGGGAATTGTAGTTCCGTGGCTTAAAGAAAAATAGTTGTGTACACGAATGGTAAGGTTTCAAAAATGGATTTATTCCCTTCCCAGGGTTGGAATTTGACCTTTAGAACATCACAACAGAAAAGTCCATACTTCTGGTATAAGGTAACAAAAGGAACCAAACAACTTAGGCAATGTTTATCTTCAGCTTAACAGAAAAATGAAATACAAAAACAGTTTTCCTCCAAACTGGCTTTTGGACTGTTTTTCTCCTGCAGCAGTGGTTATAGCAAGACTAGCACAAGGATTGTATATTATCTGATACCGTGTACGTACAGTCCATATAGGTTTCAGTGTCTGAAGTTGGATAAAATTCACATTGCATTTCATGCACGTTATCCTCAACTTCCTCCGGGGAGAACTCTGCCCTTTGCTCATTCACAGTGTTCCCATCCCCCAACAGCTTAGCTGAACTCAGGAGTTTTGCATAAAGCTCTCGGTCAGCTCTCTCACACAACTCTTGATACGTACAAGGGCTATTATCAAACTCCTCTGCAAAGCTATCTGGAAATATTCTTCTATCTTCCAGCCACTGCTTATCCAGGGACCTTTCTTGGCTATAATATGGCTCCCTGTAAAACTCTTTCCTTTTAGTTTGCCTAGGGTTTCTTACAGGCAAAAACTCCTCTTCAGAACAACAAGTTTCCCTTCCACTATATTTAGTGCTAGAGGACTGAGACTGTCTTCTCAGGGGATTTAAAAGGTATTGCTTGCCTTTAGGAGAGTGGAGTTCCTCTGTGCTTTGCCCAGCCGTGTATTGCTTTCTCCGTCGTGGAATTGCCTGCTTCCTGGAGTCAGCGTGGCTTTCACAGCTCCCTTCTCTAGATGAGCCTTCCCAGGTAAGATAGGGTTTTTCCTCCCTTCTCTTATCCTGTCTTTCACCTTTTTCCCCTTTCTCATGCCATTCAATCCTTTCCGTCCTCTCAGACCTTGTTCCGTCTGTCCTGGTTCTTGCTCTCCTGGTTCCTGCCCCAGTTCTTTCTCTGATCCTCTCCTCTCCCCTAACTAGAGGATTTTTAACTGTGTTGCTTTTCCCGTTGGCTGAAAGTCCGCCCCCCCATCAGCTGTTTCTCTTTTGCTAATGAGCCATGTGTTAGCTCTTGGCTCGGGCGTTCCCTAGCACTGAGTGACCTCATTTGTTTGGGGTTTCTATGCCAACCCTTCTCTCTGTTTTGCTCTGAGCTGTCAAACATGCCTTCATTCTGATATGAAGTCCCTGTTTCCATGGGCTCTGACTCTTGTTCCTTATGACAGTATCTTTCCTTTCCTCTCTCTCTTTTTGTCTCAGTTTTAAAACTCGAACTGAGGAGAGGCGGGAAGGCAGCGCGCAGGCGCTGTGGGATGCTCCCAAAAGCTTTCCTTTTTTGGGAAGCTGGGGAGCGTTCCCGCGCAGGCTCCATCAGTACCGACGTACCCCATATGTGAAGACTTATTCTTGCTGTTCCCAGAGATCACCTGTTACAGGTAAGTAACTGTGCTTTCTTGCAATAATGCAGACGACTCCTCTATTGGCTGATCTGTTACAGTTGTAAAAGGTGTATGAGAGAGGGCACAGCTTGTTGATGAGATAGGCTAGTTTTGTGAATACCATGACAGCATGGACTCTCACTTCTAAGCCAGGTTATGTGGAATATGATTTCAATCTCTTACATTTATTGTTAATGCTGCTGTGGTATTTGCTTATGTTAAAGAGTTCTAGAATGCAGCGTGTATAGGCAACCTATCAACATGTGCTTGGAAATTGTTTATGATCAGGTCTATGATTCCCAATATATTGAGAAGTATTTATGTATATTTCTGTAGCTCATGATCCTCTCCCTTTCCATACAATTATTCTGTGAATCGCTTGAACTATTATCAATGCCACTCTGGTGGTTTTTCTCCTTTTCCACTATGTCCGATTTCCATGCATCCATATTTATCAGTTGGAATAGAAATATCCTAAGTAATCATAATCTCTTCGTTCTTTATACTGTAATTCTCATATGGATGAGACAAGTCACCTTATTATGCCTTTCTGTACAGCGATTTTATGCCATTAGAGTTTTATAGCCAGTTAAGAGAGGAGTAACTGTTTCCAGCTCTTTCTTACAGAATTTGTATAAATTTCTCATGGGATTTGCGCATTATCCACCTGTTTTTCCATGTGATCTCATTCTTTAAAAGCTTCTTTTGTTTTCTCTTGTTTTGCAAATTTGATTGCTTCCTTTCCTGTATGTTCAGGTGAATTCTCACTCATTCCTTGTGATTGTCTGAATGTTTGTCCAAGTCTAATGTTAGAGATGTATTTCAATGCTTTTGTGCATTGAGGCTATTCCTCCTTCAACTCTAGGAATGTACGCTATGGTATTCATCCATTCTTATAAATTACCTCATGAGGATGCTGATTGATAGCTTATGTCTTATTCCATGGTGATAAAACACTTGTCCATTTCACTTTTAATCTCTTATGATATTATTTGCTGATGTTTTCTTCCAGTAATTTATGCTAGATTGTTACTACTTCTTCTATTCTTAGATATTTATATGTACCTTCTTATTCAAGTTTCTTTGTCATAGTCATTAGTAGAGAGGTGTTTTCAGTTTTGCTCAATTTACCTTTAAGGAAGGTTACCTTGGGTACATTGTCCAGGCCAAATTCATCCTGATGTCATTAGAAAAGCTTTCATTATATGGAGTTGTTTCACTAGATGTTAATCATTGGGACTATAGAGAATCAAATCATCTACAAACAGTGGGGCATATTTACTAATGTGCGCTAACCATTAGCATGGAGATTGCCACATGGTGAGTGCACAGCACAACAGAAAGGGACACCATGCTACAAATCCCATGCTAACTGGGTAGCATAATATTGGGTAGAGACTGGATAGGTTAGTGGCGGAATGCGTGCATTGATGGTGTATCATGGTTAGCACATGCACTGTGGGTTTGTGGTTAGCAGGGGTGCACTAAAAGCCACCTCGGTGGCGCTAAGTACACTTATGTGCCGATTAGCATGACACTGGGCATTAGCAGTGCTTTGACAGAAGACGGATGGATGCACCCTAAAGATAGTGAGGGCCTTCACGCTAGTTTCACAGCTCAAATAGAAACATTGAAACATGATAGCATAAAAAGACCATATAATCTATCCAGTCTGCTCCTTCCCTTTTTTTCCTTTATAGAGATCTTCTGTGTTGGTCCCATGCTTTCTTGAATACAGATACTGTCCTTACCTCTACTACCTCCACTGGGAGACTATTCCATGAATCTATCACTCTTTCCATAAAGAAATATTGCTGCATATTACTCCTGAGTCTATCCTCTTTTACCTTCATCCTATGTCTTGTTGTTGCAGAGCTTGCTTTCAATTGAAAGATGCCCTCCTGTGCATTTATGCCACAGAGTTATTTAAACATCTCTGTCATATTTCTTCTCTCACCTTCCTCCAAAGTATACATATTGAGATAAATTTTGCAGTTTTTCGGGTAATACTGCGTCTTCTTAAATAGAAGTGATGTTTCAACCACCATACTGTGGCTTTCTTCAGAATAAATTGGTTAAGCACTGGGTGTACTATTGACCACCTGGCCAGAATAAACAAATGGATGATGAAATGCTCAAAGAATTCAGGGAAGCTAACAAAAGTTACAGCACAGTAATAATAATAGATGATTTCAATTACCCTAGTATCGATTGGATCAGTGTCACGGCAGGACATGCTAGGGAGATAAAGTTTCTAGATGAAATAAATGCTTCTTAGAGAAGCTGGTTCATGAACTGACAAGATCTGGTGCAAGAGATAAGGGTGTTCGGCCATTTGGCAATAGTGATCATAGCATGATTGCGTTTGATTTAATAAATGTAGGAAGGATGGCAAGGAAATCCACAGTGCTACTTTTTGACTTTCAAAAGGGAGACTATGATAAAATCTTCACAGGCTCCCAATCCAAAGCCGCATACAATATAAAGTACTCGTAACTACTTTCAAAATTTTATTAAAGGCATTACACCATCTCACCTTGATACACTCATTTCCAAAAACAATAACATTCAAAACCAACGAGAATGTAACAAAAATAAACTAACTGTTCCATCAGACTTAAGGAAAGCCCAAAAAATGACTAACAGTAGAGCTTTCTCCCACTTCGCCGCCATCTTATGGAACAACTTCCCAGAAAACCTAAGATCTATAATGACCTCTCCATCTTCTGAAAGAAACTCAAGACCCACCTGTTTGTTCTACACTTCGGAAATATAAACAGTGCAAGCGAAGATACAAATACTGAAGACACCCACCTTGAGCACACCCCTTCTTCTGAGTACATTCCTTCTCTCTCCTAAGAAAAGACATATAAGATAGATTACCCCACGCGAAACAAGAAGGAAAAGAAGATCTACCTATGTGTGAGGCCCTGTTACTCACAAGAGACCGATTACTAATTATCACTAATTTCCTTTATAGTCCAGATCCAAAAGTCAGTACAGGTGCAATCAGAATCTCTGTTTATTAGATAACTGATGGAACAATACAGGCAGGAGAGGAGAATTTCTGTCAGTCATCAGACAGCAGAATTCCTCCTCCCCCGAGTATAATAGTCATGTTACATATATACATTTTTTGCTTCTGTGTATATGCATACAGTCTCCAAATCCATCCCTCTGTGAGGCCCCCTCTCCTCCCTCCTTCTGTTTCCTGTCATTGACCTTTCTGTCCCCTCTGTTCCTGTTTCAACATCCCTCAGGCCTCTGTTTTGCCTATACTCGCCAACTGTCAAAAAGCCATCTACTGTCTTCAGGGCTAACGGCTCAGCTTATTCTTCTTTGCATGGTTTCCTGTGTACGTGCTCTCTGCACAAAGCCTCTGCATGTCTATGTCTGGACCCTTCAGTTCGGACATATGCATTGCTAAGGCATGTGATATCCTTATGCTGGCCTGCTTCTCCTTGCCCACTGTATAGTAGTTTGGTTGACATATTTTTATTAGAGCAGAACAAAGGCCATAGAGCGATTATGAACCAGGAACATATATCTAAACCTTATAATCCCTACAATAGTTACTTTGTTACTTATTATAAGAACATAAGATATGCCATACTGGGTCAGACCAAGGTCCATCAAGCCCAGTATCCTGTTTCCAACAGTGGCCGATCGAGGTCATATGTACCTAGCAGTTTCTCCAAAAGACACAGGTTCCGCAATGCTTGTACTGGGTCAAGCATTGATATCCTGGGCCCCTTCTTAATAATGGTTTATGGACCTTTCCTCCAGGAACTTGTCCAAACCTTTTTTAAACCCAGCTACACTAACAGCCTTTACTACATCCTCCGGTAACAAATTCCAGAGTTTGATTACACGTTGAGTGAAAAAATATTTTCTTTTATTAGTCTTAAATAGTTTACCCTGTAGCTTCATTGCATGTCCCCTAGTCGTTCTATATTCTGATAACGTAAACAATCGATCTACGTTTACCCATTCCACTCTGTTCATTAATTTATAGACTTCTATCATATCTCCCCTCAGCCGTCTCTTTTCCAGGTTAAAGAGCCCTAACCTTTTTAGCCTTTCTTCATAGGAGTATCCTTCCATCCCCTTTACCATTTTGGTGGCTCTTCTCTGAACCTTTTCTAATAACTCTATATCCTTTTTAAGATACGGCGACCAGAATTGCACACAATATTCAAGGTGCAGTCTCACCATGGAACAATATAGAGGCATTATAATATCTTTTGTTTTATTTTCCATTCCTTTCCTTATGATACCTAGCATTCTATTTGCTCTCTTGGCTGCCGCTGCACACTGGGCCAAGGGTTTTAACATGCTATCCACAATGACGCCTAAATCTTTTTCCTGGGTGGTGGTTCCTAATGTGGAACCTTGCATTGTGTAACCATAGTTTGGGTTGTTCTTCCCTAGGTGCATAACTTTGCATTTGTCCACATTAAATTTCATCAGCCATTTTGATGCCCAGTCTTCTAATTTATCAAGATCCTCTTGCAATTTTCCACAATCCTTTTGCGTTTTAACAACGTTAAATAGTTGTTTCATCTGAAAATTTGATAACCGCACTCGTTATTCCACTTTCCAGGTCATTTATGAATATGTCAAAAAGCAGCGGACCCAGCACAGATCCCTGGGGCACACCACTATTCACCTTTCTCCATTGGGAATCTTGGCCATTTAGCCCAACCCTCTGCTTTCTATCTTTTAACCAGTTCTTGATCCACAGTAGTACACTGCCTCCTATCCCATGACTCTTTAGTTTTGCCAAAAGTCTCTGATGAGGGACCTTGTCAAAGGCTTTCTGAAAGTCCAGATACACTATATCAACCGACTCACCTTTGTCCACCTGTTTATTCACACTTTCAAAAAAACACAACAGATTAGTAAGACAAGATCTTCCTTGTCTAAAGCCATGTTGGCTGTCTCCCATTAGGCCATGACTATCTACATGCTGAGTAATTTTATTCTTTATGATGGTTTCTACCATTTTTCCTGGTACTGACGTGAGGCTCACCGGTCTGTAGTTTCCCGGATCACCCCTGGAACCCTTTTTAAAAATTGGTGTTACATTGGCGATTCTCCAATCTTCAGGTATTAGAGATGATTGTTAGACCAATGTAAATAGTTCCCTGTTCGATGTAATTGAATACGTACCGTTCTGTACAATTCAAAGCTTTGTTTCCTGTAAACCACATTTGATCTCCTGGAAAATGCATTATAGAAATGTATTATAAATAAATTAATAAAACAAAATGAGGAAAATAGTTAAGAAAAAACTAAAAGGAGCAGATGGAAAGGTTGAAGATTTACATCAAGCATGGGTGGTGTTTAAAAATACTATCTTGGAAGCCCAGACCAGTTGTGTTCCATGCTTTAAGAAAAGTGGAAGGAAGTCCAAAAAACTGCCAACATGGTTTAAAGATGAGGTCAAAGAAGATGCTGTTGCCAAAAAGGAGAATTTGACAAGAAGCTTGCTACGGAAGCAAAGACATATAATAAAGGCTTTTTCTAGTACATTCATAGCAAAAATCCTCAGAGAGAGTCAGTTGGACCATTAGATGATAGAGGTGGAAAAGGGGCATTAAGAGGGGACAAGGCTGTAGCGGAAAGACTGAAAGAATTCTTTGCTTTGGTCTTTACTGAGGAAGATGTAGGGATGTTACCCATGACTGAAATGATATTTAAAGGTGATGCCACAGAAGAATTGAAAGAAATATCAATATACCAGGAAGATGTATTACAACTATTTGATAAACTGAAGAGTAGCAAATCACCTGGAGTGGATAGGATACATCCAAAGGTGTTTAAAGAACTGAAATATGAGATTGGTAATTCACAAGTCTGCAAAAAAATTTTTTTCGAGAGCTGTTTTGGTTATTCCACGTAATCTTTATGGTTTTTGGTGTGCTGAATCTGACAATGACCTCCATTTTGTCATAGGACGACATGTTTCCTGACAATTTAGGTAACTATGTTAAATAAGGCAATACCTCAAAATAAATGGAAATAGACTTATAAAATTAAAGTTTTATTACAATATTTTCATGAAAATCCTTTTTTGAACTGAAATGAGCTCACCTACACACACTAAACTTGATTCTTCTTCCTTGTGAGGCTCCTCTTGGTGCATTTACCCTTGTGAGTAGCATCTGGAATGTCTCTCTGAAGCATCCAACAGTAGTCTGCTATCATTGTAATGCTCCATTTTCCCTGGTATCTCCTTTCCATCTCTTTAATGTCTTGGTGGAATCGTTCACCTTGTTCCTCACTCACAGCTCCCAAATTTTCAGGAAAGTAGTCAAGGTGGGACTGGAGGAAATGCACTTTCAAACTCATCGGCAACCTAAAGTTTGAAATGTATTAAGCATTCGTCCGATTATCTTTTTTTGTAGTGAGGATCTTTGTTATTGCCTAAAAATTTCTGTACGACTTCTTTAAATGCAATCCACCCTTCTTTTTGAGGATCCGTCATGGTATTGACAAACTCTTGATCAACTGTAAGCCTTCTAATGTCTGGTCCGACGAACACACCTTCCTTCAATTTTGCCTCCGACAGGCCTGAAAACTTGGTGACCAAGTATTTGAAGCATTCTCCATGTCTTGGAAGTGATTTTACGAATTGCTTCATCAATCCCAATTTTATGTGGAGAGGTGGTAGAAGAACTTTATGGGAAGGTAGCAAAGTTTCTCGGAGGACATTTTTTTCACCGTTAGCACCCTCAGCTGCCAACTCTTCTTGGTCCAGTGATTTTGTCGGTCTCGACTGTCCCATAGACACAGAAAACAAGGATATTTGGTATACCCAGCTTGTTGCCCAAGCAGCATGCACAAGACCTTCAAGTCCCCACACACTTGGCAACCATGGTCTTCATATTTAAGTTTACGAAGAACCAATTCCACGTTCTCGTAGGTTTCCTTCAGGTGTACGGAATGACCTACAGGTATGGAAGTGTAAAAACCGTTGTGGAGTAAAACTGCTTTGAGACTTCTTTTTGAAGAATCTATAAAAAGACGCCATTGTTCTGAATCATATTGGATTTTAAATTGACCCATCAGACCTTCGACATCGATGCAATAAACCAACTTGTCTTCCTGGGCGAAGTAAGGAACGAACTCCTTTTTCACGATGTCTGAACCATGAAGATGACACTCCTGGCAACAATAAATTCCTGCTTTTCAGCCTTGATCCGAGTAACTCGGCGGCATCTTTGGGAAGATTCAAGTCTCTTACCAAATCATTCATCTCCTCCTGAGAAAACAATTTTGGTCTTGTATCATCTTCAAAGTCAGAACTTGATTCGTCATCTGGTTCAGGTATGACTTCACCTTCATCGGAGCTAGGTATCTCTTCCAAGGTAGCAGGGGGCTTGGGTACTGGTATATCTGTGCCATGGGGGATGGGACGAATTGCCGAGTGAAGATTGGGGTATGAAATGGAATGCTTCCATTTGGAATTAAACCCTTTCACATCGCATGAAGAAAAGTAACAGTCGTCACTATGGTTCTTTTGATCTTGCCATACCATAGGAATCCCATAACAGAAAGATTTTTTCTTACCCTTGAACCAGTTTCGGAGGTCCTCAACACACCGTTTGCACACTTTATGAGGCGCCCAGACTTTATCTTGATCTCCAATTTTTAGTCCAAAGTATGCAAAGTATACTTTTTTCACAAAGTCTGTAATATTCTGCTGTTGCTTCAACACTGTATATTCACCACAGATGAAACAGAAACTGTCTGGTGAATTAATACACTTTCGCGGATCCATAACATAACGGTTGGAGAATGACGAGCTAACACGAATTGCGATGAAAAAGTGTGAACAGCCTAGAACCAAGAACCTGATGATGATTTGTGCACAAGTGTGGCATGCAGGAGAGAGCAGCTCTGTGTCTGTACACGAGATGTCACAGTTCTGGCCACGCCCCCCTGCACTGACCGGAGCTGCTGCTATCTGCCCTGTGTCTCCTTCCCACTGGATTCTTCAGGAAAGATTAACCCCTTGTACCATTAGAAGCACGGACTTAAAACTTGCTTAGCTTATGTATATATTGCTGACCATCAGATTTACAGTGCTATATCTTTTTTACATAACTCGGACAACCCCTTTAAGGTTTTTTTGGCATTTTATATCTTAAATGCACTTATGTGAATTAATTAATAGTAATTTGAAAAAAATTGATAAATTTGAAGGCAATTTTGCATGTTGTGGCAAATCATGACGTCTAGGAGTTTTTTCAACCACTAAAATACATGGAAATTAGATGAAAATAATCAAACAGCTTTTTAGTCGCAGACCTGTGATCTGTGAACTGTCATTGAAATCATCTGTAATACCTGAAGATTGGAGGATGGCCAATGTAATGCAAATTTTTAAAAAGAGTTTTAGGGGTGATCAAGGAAAATACAGATCTGTGAGCCTGATGTCAGTACTGGGAAAAAATGGTAGTAACCATTATAAAGAACAAAATTACTGAACATCTAGATAGTCATGGCTTAATGGGAGACAGCCAGCATGACTTTAGTCAAGGAAGGTCTTGTTTTACCAATCTGTTATGATTTTTTGGAAGGTGTGAATAAATGGGTAGACATGGTGAGTCAGTTGATATAGTGTATCTGAATTTTTAGAAAGCCTTTGATAGGGTCCCTCATGAGAGATTCTTGGTGAAATTAAAAAGTTATGGGATAGGAAACAGTGTACTATTGTGGATCAGGAACTGGTTAAAAGATAGCAAGAAGAGTGCAGAGCAAAATTGTCAATTTTCTTCAGTGGAGAAAGGTGAATATTGGAGTACCCCATGGATAAGTGCTGGGTCCGCTGCTTTTTAACATATTCATAAATGACCTGGAAATGGGAATAACGAGGGAGGTAATCAGATTTGCAGATGACATAAAATTATTCAAAGTTGTTAAACCCCAAGAGGATTGTGAAAAATTGCAAGAGGACATTGATAAATTGGAAGACTGGATGTTCAAATGGCAGATAAAACTCAATATGGACAAGTGCAAAATTATGCACCTAGGAAAGAACAACCCAAACTATGGTTACACAATGCAAAGTTCCATATTAGAAACCACCACCCAGGAAAAAGATTTAGGCATCATGGATAACCCATTGTAACACTCCGCCCAGTGTGCAGTGGCAGCCAAGAAAGCAAATAGAATTCTAGGAATCATAAAGAAAGGAATGGAGAATAAAACAACTGGTATTATAGTGCCTTTGTTTTGTTCCATGGTGCTACCACACCTTGAATATAGCGTGCAGTTCTGGTCACCGTATCTTAAAAAGCATATAGTGTTATTAGAAAAGGTACAGAGAAGAGCCACCAAAATGGTAAAGGGGATGGAAGGATATCCATGAGGAGAGGCTAAAAAGGTTAGGGCTTTTCAACCTGGAAAACAGACAGCTGAGGGGAGATATGATAGAGGTCTATAAATTAATGAATGGAGTGGAATGGGTAAATGTAGATTGATTGTTTATGCCATGAAAATATAGAAAGACTAGGGGATATGCAATGAAGCTACAGTGTAACCTATTTAAGACTAATAAGAGAATATATTTTTTTCACTCAACGCATAATCAAACTCTGGAATTTGTTACTGGAGGATGTAGTAAAAGCTGTTAGTGTAGCTGGGTTTTAAAAAGGTTTGGACAAGTTCCTGGAGGAAAGATCCATAAACCTAAAGGAGTCCCAGGAAATCCACTGCTTGTCCCAATGCAAGCATTGTGGAACGTTGTCCTTTGGGGAAACTGCTAGGTACTTGTGACCTAGATTGGTCACTGTTGGAAACAGGATACTGGACTTAATGGACCTTGGTCTGACCCAGTATGGCATAGCTTATGTTCTTATGTCTGTTCCTTTATGTAATAGTCGTCAAACCGGACTGGTGGGATTGAAGTTGGAAATATGAATTTGAATTTTCCCCTCGGATCCTCAACCTCATCTTTACTTCAGTCTTTTGTGTAAAGGGACCAAATGCTTCTTTTTCTAGTCATTTGAGAACACTCCCGACTCTAAATAAGCAATGAAAAGGCCAGACAGTGGAGCCGCTAGAACTTACTCAAGCTCCTTCAGTCCTCTCAGATATCCCATCTGGCCCCATTGCTTTGTCTACTTTTAGATTAGCTACTGTAGTTCCTCTTGAACACAGTCTTTTGAAAATCATTCAAGATCTCCTTCACTACTGTTCCTATTTGTGGGTGTTTTTTGAGGTCCTGCTCCTGGCCCTTCATTTGTGAACACAAAACAAAAATATTTGTTAAGCAGTTCCACGTTATTTTCTTCTGTTTCTACAAATTCCTCCCCTTCATCCTTGAGTCTGATAATACCACAATTGCACTTCCTCCTCTCACTGATATATCTGAAAAATATTGTTCCCCTATTTTACTGCATTGGCTATTTTTTCTTCTATTGTATCTTTGATTTTCTGACCACATTCCTAGCTTCTCTAAGTATTTCCATATACTGATGCTTATCTTCCTTTCTATGTTCTCTTTTATGAAGTCTACCCTTTTTTTTCTTCACCTTTTCAGCCACTTCTTTTGTGAACCACAGAGGCCGCCTTCTTCATTTTGCATTTATTTACTTTCCTAACAAAAGTTTGTTGCCTCATTCAGTTTTGCCCATTGCTTTTCTACATCCCCCCAGCTATTCCCATGGCACTAACAGCTCCTTGAGGTATTGTCCCATCTTAGCAAAGTTAGTTTTCCTAAAGTCCAGGACCGTCACTTTTGAATGGTCTTTATCAGCCCTAGTTCTAATACTGAATCATACTATCTGGTGATCACTGGATGTGAATGACCTCCCACTATAACATCAGAAACACTTTCCACATTGGTAGGCATCAGGTCCAGTATGACCCTTTTTACATGTGGGTTCTGTTACAGTTTGCCAGAATAGTTTTCCCTGTAGAGAATCCAGGATCTCCTTACTTCTAAATGACACTGCAGCAGGAATGTGCCAGTCAACATCCTGCATATTGAAATTACCTATCAGTAGCACTTCTCCTTTCAGGGCAATGCTACAAATGTCTTCAAAGAAATGTCTGTTCAATTCTTTTGCCCATGAAGGAGATCTGTATATCACACCAGTGCAAATAAATTCCTCATTCCCTCTTTTTAGTTTAACCCACTGTCCCGCCTCCTTCCCTTGTAAGCCCTGTCGTCTGTAACTTTAATATTATTTTGTACATATAGTGCCACTTCTTCTCCCTTTCTTCCTACCCTTCCTTCTTGAATAAAGTTACCGGAGGATGTAGTAAAGGCTGTTAGTGTAGCTGGGTTTAACAAAAGTTTGGACAAGTTCCTGGAGGAAAGGTCCATAAACCATTATTAAGAAGGGACACAGGATATCAATGCTTGACCTAGTACAAGCATTGCAGAACCTGTGTCTTTTGGGGAAACTGCTTGGTATGTATGACCTAGATTGGCCACTGTTGGAAACAGGATACTGGGCTTGATGGACCTTGGTCTGACCCAGTATGGCATATCTTATGTTCTTATATTCTTACAGTATAGTCTGGTATAATTACATCCCAGTCATGGTTGTCTGTGAAACATGTTTCCGTAAGCACCACTAAATCCAAGTTGGCTTCTTCCATTAAAATCTCAACATCTGGGATTTTATTTCCCATACCATGGACATTAATGCACACTGCTGTCCAGATGTTGCTCCTTTTACCATTTCTATATAGAGATTTAAAGTTTTACTTTTACATGGCTTTTACTTATCTGGGGGCTTTCTTCACCATCCCCAACAAAACTAGTTTAAAGCCCTCTTCAGTAGGTAAGCCAGTTGGCTGTGGAAAACATCCTGTCCCCTCTGGATAAGTGGACACCATCTCTGCTCAGCAGCCCTTGGAAAATCATCCTATGGTCTAGGAAACCAAAATGCTCTTGATGACACCATCCACACAGCCATGCATTCATTTCCAAACTGTGAGTTTCTCTGCCTGGGCCTTTACCCTCAACAGAGAGGATCGAAGAGAACACCAGCTGCACACCTATCTGCTTCACCCTCTCTCCCAGAGCCATGAAATCCCTGTTGATATCTTTGGAGGGATACCTAGCAGTATCATTTGTGCCAACATGGATGAGAATCATTGGATAATAGTAGGCTTGATGAGTTTTGGTTCATTTCGGGGAAATCCGTGGGAGGAGCCGGGGAGGTCCCGGTGACTATCTGCTTAGTGGTGATATTCATCTGCTAACTGCAGCCAGGTGCTTTAAAAACTCTGACCTCCATTTCTGAATGCCTACCATTCAGTGTTCTGTGGAAAATGTATTCTAATATGTATTCCTTAAAAAATTCTATCTTAATTTAATTCACTATGAAAAGATGCTTATGTTCTATCTTTGTTCTACATAAAGATTTAAAGCAGATCACATCATAATAAAGAATTTATTTATTTATTTATTTATTTAATACACACTTATATACCGCTGCTTCCAGCGATCATACAATAACATCAATAACGCATGATTAAAGAATTAAAAACATACATTTCAGTAAGAAGAATAAAATGTCAATAGAAGCACTTATCCAATTAAGCAAGCACATTTGCTAGTGGTGTTTGGAGGGTTGTTTTTCCTCTAAAAGCAATAATCTGCTGCGTATGGTATTAGGCTGGCACAAAATACTGTAGCTTTCATGGCTGATTAAGCGGCTTAGCTTTGTTTTACTATTTAATGAGTTATAGCAACTTGTATGATTGTTTTGTATAAATCAGCACACTAGAAGATCGCTTAGGAGCTTAGACTCATTAAAATGTTAACGCAACATCTTCTACACTTCATGTAGTTTGTGATAGATTAGCATGCATAAATTTAATCCATCAGTTCAATATTTAAAAGCACTTAGGTATTCAGGGCCATGCCAAACATAAGTGATTTTTAAAAAAAAATATCTGTAGGCATTGTACCTACAAGAGGGTGCTGATAAGCTCTGGCCTTGTAACGAAACAGAAAGCTAAGGACACCCTTCAGTTCTGGTGGTTCAAATGATCTCTCTGCAGTTTCATTTTATTTCGTACCAAATAAAACAAAACTGCAGAGAGATCATTTGGACCATGGGAACTAAAGTGTGCCTGTGGATAATATGGAGAAAATACAAGATGTTTGCACACCAAGGAACTAAAAGAATGAGTGAGAACCACAGCAGTTTATAAAACTAAATTATAGCTCATATTTATTTTGTTATAAACTGCGTTATGGTTCTTGCTTTTTGAATATATATTTTGCATCCACAGAACCCGCTCCCTCAACAGTGGGTTCAGAGCAGAAACAGGACATTCACCCACAGAACTCAATATCTTAAAAAAAGACAATTGGATTCTGATCATCTCACCAACAAACATTCTCTAGTACCAGGCATATTGTGAACTAATATAAAACCCTACAACAAAGTCATTGAGGATCTATAGAGCAAATCTACAGTACCATACCATATCAGTACCAACTTCCAAAACTCACCTAAGGAGCCCATCTAAACAAAGCATCACTGTAAATACTGCAGTGGGCCCTGGGACATCCAACACTTATTTGAAAAGCTGAACAATTCAGATTACTACAGTACAGATCGCTACAGACATAACAAAACACCTAGTCTTGGTCACACACTCAGAACACAGACCCTCACCAAGTACAGAATAAGTGACCATAACCTAAAAATAAACACATGTAGATAACAATTAAACTGCAACCCCAAAAAGTCAGATTCTGCATACAATGCAATACCAGAGAAATAGAAAGAGATGCATTTCCATGTACTGTATAAAATAAAGATAACACCAAGTGTGATCATTAAATTGAAAATAAAATTCTCTTCTACTTTGTTGTCTGACCATTTTATTCTCTGATCATGCTGGTCCCAATCTGAGGTTTCCGCTTTCCTCCACTTCCCAGTACCCCCACCCACCTGCTTCCCCCCAGGGCCATGTGCGGAGATTCATTGCAGCATCATTTGCATAAATTTAGTATAATTTGTTTAAAATGTATATGCCACCAATCTAAAATCCTAAGTGGTTTCCAAACATATACATGCAATTTAGTAAAGCAGATGTTACAATAAAACAAACATAATAATAAAACATTACATTTGATTAACGAAAAGCCACTTACACATCCCCTCCACCTTGATCAAATCTTTGTAAATATCTGCACATCAGATTTATTTTGCTTTCCTTGATGCCTAGATCATCTGAGGTGAAAATGTCAAACTTCCCCTTAGATGACCCTGTTTCTTTGAGACAGCATGCCAAACTTGCGACAACTTCTGTGTGCGTGTGTTTGACTTGCTCTCCAAGTTTAACGATATCTTTTTGCACATTGGGTAATTTGAATATTGCATTCCAGTGCAAAGAGTCAGAGTTAAAGTCGTGCTATGAAACCCTGTGCTAGAGCTTTAAGTACTGGGCTCTATCAAAGGGTTTCTCCTTCGGCCTGTAAGTTTGTACTTGAGGCACTGGAGAGTTAAGTGACTTACCCAAGGTCACAAGGAATGTTAGTGGGATTTGAACCATAGTTTTTGGCTCCCAGGCTGCTCCTCTAACTCCTAGGCTACTCCTCCATTCTTGGTGGAGTGTTGGAATGTTTAATTAGGGAAAGATTGTTTAACCTTTCAAAGAAAACTAAAGCAAGATAAAAGTCCATGAAACTTACAACCAGCAGACTGAAAATAAATTGTAGAAAGATATTTTTCATGCAACACATAAACAAACTGTTGCCAGAGGATATAGTGAAGACAATATTGGGCAGGACCTTTTGAGCAATGTAATGCAAAGTGCTCTGGAAAAGTATGTAAACAGCCAGGCCACAGCACTTGTTAGGAGGAGGGGGGAAGTAGGGTATGTGTTCAAGTTACCCCAGACACATGGCAGAGATACCTGATCCAAGGAGAGAACTCTCAGGCCACCAGCCATGCAACCACCTCTCATTTAGGCTTGGGAGACACCCACTTACTCTTCTGGCCCCCTCTTTACCAACAGGATTGTTAGGGTATCAACTGATGAGAGTGATGCCTGGTTAGCTCAGCCCTCAGTCTATTGTGTATTTGGAACCATCTCATGGCACTGGATAATATGCCAGGAGTTAGAAACATAGAAACCTGATGGCAGAAAAAGACCACATGGCCTATCTAGTCTGCCCTTCCATATCAACTATTATAATAGTCCCCCTTTTTCCTCTGTGTGTGTTCCATGCTTTTTTGAATTCAAATACTGTCCTCATCTCTACCACCTCCATTGAGAGACTATTCCATGCATTTACCACTCTTTCCATAAAGAGATATTTCCATATATTACTCCTGAGTCTATCCCCTTTCACCCTCATCCTATGTAGCAGAGCTTGCTTTCAAAATCGAAAGAGGCTCTCCTCCTGTGCATTTATGCCACAGAGGTATTTAACACTAGAAGCCCCCAAGGGAATTTTACCTAGAAACCCCAAAGTGTGTCAACTGATGCATTATCACGACAACTGCGTTTAGCATGAAATGCAGATGTGAATTAATGTGAAGTTATTTATTTGTTAAATACATGCAGTATGTGATGTCATTACATGACGTCATCGTGTGTTTATTGTTTGTAATGTTGGAGTAAAACTGTAAACAGTGATTGAGATGCGCCACCTAGTGGGAACATGGATTTATACCTACAAGTCCCAAAGTACGTCAATTGACGCATCCAAGACAATTGAGTGCGTCAATTGACGTACTTTGGGGCTTCTAGGTATAAATTCATTTTCCCGCTAGGTGGTGCATCTGTCATTAATTTTCGATGCACATATTTGAACATCTTGACCTTGCTAACAAAGTCATGGAACATAACTGACATGGTTCTAACAGTGGCGCTGGTATACAACTTCGAAGATGCATTTGTGTCAATTGATGCACTTTGGGGCTTCTAGTGTTAAATATCTCATTATATCTCTATCCCGTCTTTCCTCTAAAGTGTACATTTTAAGATCCTTAAGTCTGTCCTCATATGCTTTATAATGAAGACCACTAACCATTTTAATAGCCACCCTCTGCACAGACTCCAACCTTTTTATATCCTTTTGAAAGTGCAGTCTCCAGAATTGCACACAATACTCCAAATGAGGTCACACCAAAGACTTATACAGAGGCACTATCACCTCCTTTCTTCTTCTGGCCATCCTGTCCCTATGCACCCAAGCATCCATCTAACTATCGCCTTTTCCTTTTCTACCTGTTTAGCTACTTTAAGATCGTCATACAAAATCACGCCCATGTACTGCTCTTCTTTTGTGGACAGAAGTACTTCACCCCCTACACTGTACTACTCCCTTGGATTTTTGCAGCCCAAATGCTTGACCCTGCAATTTTATAATTGTAGCAGGGATCCAGAGGGAACCAGCCTAGCTATTGTGCTGTAGACTTGGTGACAAACACTTATTGCCCAGTTACATCATGGCAGCGGTCAATGATGGAGTAGAGCCTGGCTTGGGTCTAAGAGTGTATTATAAGGACTAAATTGCATTATTTGGTCAGTAAAGCTGTAGCTGTTTGATGCTACTGGTTGGTTTTGTGTGGTTTTTTTTCTCTTATGTGAGGTAGGGAGAGGGAGTGATTTACATTTTCCTAACCCTTTTACACCTTTCAATGTGAAATCTTAGTCATAAAGAAACTCACTGCAGGCAGCACAATAATCCACCCGTTTTGCTTCCACAAACCTATTTTGAGTCTCCTAATCCTTGTGAGTACAACAAGATCAACGTTGTATTACTTTGTAATTTTAACTGGCAGATTTACTATTCTCTCCAACACTTGAGTGGTTTCTGCAGTAAATCTGTCAACACTTGTCTCTCTTAAACTTTTCAGCAGAAACTTCCTAGTACTTTGCTTTTAAGCAACATCAAGTGATTACACCATCTATGACCAAAATGTCATTTTTACCGTTTAGTTTTTCGATTTTCTATTACTGTCCTTCTGGGTATCATCACGTCCTTGCTATAGGTTGTCTCATGAAACTGCTTTTTGTTTGTATGCTCCACACTGCTGGTGTGTTCTTGACTTATCACCTACCATTTTCTTATGTTATCATATACTAGTTACACATTCGTTTTCCTGGCCTACTATACAGTACATCACATTAATTGCATTTTTGTATAATTTCTTGGCACATATGTAAATATTTGATAAAATATTGGGTCAATATTCAGCTGGTATGGTCACTGTTAATTTAAATGTCAGTATTGGTCCTTAAATGAATGCATAAATCCAGTGTCACTTTCCATATAGGTAGTGGTGCTGAATATATGTCTTGGCTGGTGACCAAGCTGATACTAAGCATTTAGATTGGGTCTGAATATACCTGCTAAATGGATAATTTTTAGGGTCAAGCTTCCTCAAAATATCAGCCTCTATGTGTTTATGTGCCAATATTGCCTCTATTCTGCTTATTCTTCGCACCAGCAGTGTAATTTCTGCCCAGGCAACCTCTGTAATGTGGGGGGTGTCTGGGCAGTAAGAGGGCCCACATGACTTTTATGTGTTTGCTGTGCTGCCTCTGTTCCAGGCCCAACTTGTTCGCTCCTGGGCCAAAGTCTTGTGATAACAGCCATACCGCGAGACCTCCGCCTGAGAGGAGCACCTCCGGGCCTGGAACGGAGGCAGGGTGCGAAAGTGCTGCGCAGGACTGCTGTTGGAAAGGGGGAGGGGGGTCATGCTGTGATAATAGGGGTCCCTTAGCTAAATTTTTCTTAGGGGGCCCCCACTAGAACCTTTGCCACTGCTTCACACCCAGGAATACCTATGTTTTATATTGAATAAAACTTAACTCTATGATTGTGAAAAATTGCAAGAGGACCTTGAGAATGTGGAAGACTGCCTGTCCAAATGGCAGATAAAATTTAATGTGAATAAGTCAAAATTGATGCACTTTGGGAAGAATAATCCAAGCTATGATACAAGGTGCCACATTAGGGATTACCACCCAGGAAAAGGATCTAGGCTTCATCGTGGATATTATCATGAAATTCTTTGCTCAGTGTGTAATGGTGGTGGCGGCCAAGAAAGCAAATAGAATGCTAGGAATCATAAAAAAGGAATGGAGAATAAAACCAAAGATATAATAATGTTCCTGTGTCGTTCGTGGTACAACCACACTTTGAATATTGTGTGCAGTTCTGATAGTCTTATCTAAAAAAGAATATAGCAGAATTAGTAAAGGTACAGAGAAGAGTGACCAAAATGATAGAGAAGACGAAAGGATACCCCCATGAGGGCAGGCTTAAAAGGTTAGGGCTCTTCAGCTTGGAAAAGAGACGGCTGAGGGGAGATATGATAGAAGTCTATAAAATAATGAACGGAGTGGAATTGGTTGTTTACTCCTTCAAAAAGTAGAAAGACTAGGGCACATGCAATGAAGCTACAATTGTATTTATTTATTTAAAATTATTTATATTCCGCTTTATCCTTGAATCAAAGCGGATTTCACTGCAAACCAATCAAGTAGGGTAGTGTGGGGGTGTCGGCATGCAGTGGTTGTGAAGGTAGTGTTTGTGAGTGTGTGGATAGGTAAATCTTGATTTGGGATGCAATATATACAGGTTGAGTTATCTACATTGGGCTATATACATTTTAATGAGAGTAGCACATTTAAGACTAATCAGAGAAAATATTAATATAACTGGATTTAAAAGAGGTTTGGTTAAATTCCTGGAGGAAAAGTCCATGTACAGTTATTAAAGCAGACTGGGGGAAATCCACTGCTTACCTCTTATTTTTTTATTATTTTATTTAACAGTCGCTTATATACCGCTACCTTCCACAGATCAGGTGCGGTTTACATAAAACAGGTAAAGAAACAGTGTAACATATCTGTTTTTACATTAAACATCGTTTGAATTATGTACATCTTAACTTTAACAATTAAACTTTAGAGAACTATGTACAAATTATTTATATTCCGCTTTATATTCTCTGGGATAAGCAACATGGAATCGTCTGACAGGCAGGGCTATTAGGTGAAGTAGGTGGCGCCTGCAATGGTGGCAATGGCTCAGTAAATGTGGGACTGTGCTTACGTCTGGTTATTGGCGCTGCCCCCGCGGTATCTGAGCTTGACAACACCTCTTTGACCCCCCTCCGATGCAGACTTCAAAATGGAAAGTAGCGTCGGAGGGAGGTGGTAGAGGCGTTTTCAAGGCCAGGAACTACGGGGAGAAGCGCTGACGACCAGAGGTGAGTGCTGGCCTGCATTTACTGAGCTATTGCTGCCACTGCAGGCCACGGAGAGGAGTCGCAGCAGTGGTGGTAGGATGGAGGAGCCCACCTAGGTCATCTCCAATCCTTACACCAGCCCTGCTGTAACAAGTCCCTGTGACCTGGATTGGCCACTATTGGAAACAGAATACTGGGCTGAATGGACCTTTGGTCTGACCCAGTATGGCATATCTTATGTTCTCATTTGTGCGCTTATTTTAATATGGATATACCCCGTGCAAGTTTATGAGTGCCTGAGCGTGAAAAAACACTCGTATACACTCAAGTCATTTACAAAAATTAGCCCCTATATTAGTGTTTGCCCATTACCATATAACACAAGAGTCAGGTATATGAAAGGTAGATATAGGTAGATTAAGGTAGAAGATATAAGTGACCTTGTAGATATTCATCTGAGAGATTACTGATCAGCTGATTAGAATGAACTTTTAGTGCAGAGGTTTCACTCTGGCCACTGGCACACATCTAGCTAGTAAGGTTTTCAGGATATCCACAATGAATATGCATATGTGAGAGATGCTTATCCATTTATTATTCCATCCGCATTAGCCGATGACCTGAACAGAGTATAAAAGCACATACATAAATTAAAGACATGTCAACAGCAATATAAAAATAAAACATAAGCGCCTAAAAGCCTGCCTGCCAGTCTAACTATTGTCTGATTTAATCCACTTATGAGGGAGGCAGTACATGCAGATCTCATACATGTTCATTTTGGATATCCTGAAAAGCTAACAGGCTGGATGTGTCCTGAAGACTGGGTTGAGAACGTCCGCCTTACTACTTAGTCGCCCAAAATAGAACACCCCCTTATATAGCACTAAAGGAACACCTTCAAACAATTTTCCTAAATATTTTTTTAAGACAATTTTTTAAGGAGCCTCAGTCATGCAGCATTTAGCAATGCTACAAATATCCCAGCACTCGGAGTTCTTTCCTGTGTTACAGCAACTTAAATGCATCTGTAATTATAGGTTGCTTCTATAAGTTCCAAAGTATGAGTTCTGGTGTGTGTGTGGATGACCAGTATGAATGAATGAAACTGAATAAAGCTTCTCCCCAGACGCAGTTGTGAATTGACCAATGAAACTTGAGTTGGGAGCATTTTAATTGGGCAGTGTATAAGCAAAAGGGCTCATTCTGTTCCGGACGTAGATCCCCTCTGTGCGTTTGGTCTGAACCGGCGGTACAGAGGGGATCGTGATTCTGATCCCGTGGTGCACGTCTAGACCCACAGGATTAGAATCGCGAGCAGTCCTATAGGACTGCGATTGTCTGGTCTGCACATACAGGACTGTACCTGGCTAACTCAGTCAAGGCTCTTCAATGCAGCCGCGGCGCCATGGCGTCATGTTGCCATGGCACTGTGGCTCCAATAATGAGCCGCGATGCTGGCCGCCGGATTAAAAAGCTTATTCCCCACAACCTGATCCCCACCCTGATCTCCTAAGGCCAGGGTTGGGCTATGGGGAATGTTCTCCGGCCCCCCCCCCCCCGCCCCATCTGCACCCCAGCATTGCACATCCAGTGAAGTTATTCCACCTCAGGGGTGGAATGTTTATGTTTATTAGCTTGATATACCGCTGTTTCAATTAGAGCACGGTGGTTTACAAAATTAAACAATATACAGGAAAGGCCAATGGGCCAGAGAAGGAAAGGAAGTTACAAAGTGCGACAGGAAAGCACTCAAGACACTTAAATAGACATGGCTAAGGAGAGAGGGGGAAGGGGAAAAATTCACACAAAAGGGGAGGGGAGGTCAAAAGCCGTGGAGAAGAGATGTGTTTTTAGATCTCTTTTGAAAGTGGGGTAATGTTGTTTGAGTCTGAGGGGAAGGGGCAGAGAGTTCCAATAAGCAGGGCCGACAAAGAAGAAGGCAGAGGAGCGTGTGGATTGTAGGTGGGCACCTGATGGTGAGCGGAGGTGAAGGTGGTTGATATGGATTGAATGAAGTGAGCGAGTGGGAGAATGAAATTGAAGTAGGTCTGCCAGATATTGGGGGGTGCGGTTGTATAGGACTTGGTGAACCAGTGTGAGGATTTTGTAGCGTATGCGAAATTGCAGGGGAAGCCAATGTAGGTGAAGAAAGAGAGGGATGACATGATCACTAAGAGAGGAGTGAAAGATAAAGTGTGCAGCAGTGTTTTGAATACATTGGAGGCATGAAGTTGTGAAAGAGGAAGTCCAGCGAGGACTGAGTTGCAAAAATCGACGCGTGACATTACCAAAAAAAGAAGGGTGGTGAGGGCTTCAGGAGTGAGAAAGGGGCGAATAGATCGTATCTGTCGAAGAAAAAAAAAGGAGGTCTTTGTAATATGGAAGATGTGAGCATGAAAGGAAAGATCAGAGTCGAAAATTACGCCTAGATAGCGAAAGTTTGTGACAAGAGGAATCGGTGAGCCTGAAAAAGAGGGGGTGATCAGAGGGGAAGGGCTGCCATGAGTAAACCAGATGGCTACTGTTTTCGTTAGATTTAGATGCAGGCAGTTTAAAGTGAGCCAGTTAGCGACAGCTGAAAGACAGGAGTTGAGTGGAACAAGATCAGGATGGAGGGGGGGAGGTGTGATGCAGGAGGAGCAGATCATTGGCGTAATAAAACGCAGGAATACCAAACTGCTGGACCAGAAGTGCAGTGGAAAGGAGTCAGAGGGAGTTGGTGGGACAGAAGATGAGACTACTGTGCAGGAGCGGGAAGAGAGAAAAGAGTGGAACCAGTGATAGACTGTGCTACGGTGACCAGCTTCGCATAGACAAGAGAGAAGAAGAGAGTGATCAACTAAGTCAAATGCCGCTGAAAGGTCTAAGGATACCGCCACCGAGAGGTCACCACGATCGTGAGCTACATGGAGTTCATTAAGGAAGCCCAGGAGGACAGTCTCTACACTGTGACCTTGTCGGAAGCCTGACTGACGGGGGTGAATAAAGTGAGTAGAATTGAGGTGCTGTGACAATTGTGCGAAGACAGTTTTCTCAAGTATCTTAGAGAGGAAGGGAAGATTGGAGACTGGGCAATAGTGAGTAGGAATCTGGGGATCAAGAGAGGGCTTCTTCAGGATGGGACGGATAAGAGCATGCTTCCAAGGGTGAGGGAAAACACCTGTGGAGAGACTGGCATTAATCATGGTGAGGATATGGGGAATGAAAGCAAGGGAGGGGGTGAGAAGCCAAGAAGAAGGGATAGGGTCAAGTGGGCAGAAGGTTTTGTTCGAAGAGGATATTAATCCCATAAGTTCTGATGTGGAAATAGAGTGAAAAGATGTCCAGGTATGGGAGAGCTGAGACGTGGAAGGGGGGGAGGAGAGGAGATGGGCAGAGGACAGTGAGGCAAGGACTTTCTTAAGTCCAGAACTTTGTTGCTAAAGAAGGTAGCAAGTTGAGAAGGAGGAGGAAATGATGGAGATGGAACAAGGGTAGAGCTGGACTGTAGGGACGTGAGGGACCTGAGGACCATGTACAGGTGACGGGTCTGATTAGGTGCAGAGGAAATAGCGGTGGAAAAATAAGATTGCTTAGCCTTGTGGACTTGTGATCGGTAGTGAGCATAATTAGTCTTAAAGTTGGACAGGGTAGATAAAGAAGGCGATTTCCGCCAGAGGCGCTCTGTGTGTCGGAGTTGAGTATGGAGAAGACGGAGACCAGCATGGAACCATGGTTGAGAAGAGCGATGGGATATGGCACATGGCTGGAGAGGAGCCAGGTGGTCGAGAGCAGTAGAGAGGCAGGAAGACCAGGTAGAGGCTTGTGAGTTTGGGGAGAGGCAAGGAAAATCTGAAGGCAAGAGATCTGGTGCAGGTGGAAAGTTCTGGAAGGTAAGGGGGTAATACGGCGGGAGAGTCGCTGAGTGGAGGGAGGGGGTAAGAGAGAAGCCTGAGAAGGTGAGGCGGATGGAGGTGGGGAACACTTAAAAGTTAGGCAAAAATGATCAGTCCAGGAGAGAGGGATAGCCTGAAGAGACTGTATGTGGAAGGGGAGAGAGAGTGGAGAAAGAATGAGGTCTAGAGTGTGACCTGCAGAGTGGGTGGGAAAGAGGACGTGCTGATGAAGAGACAAATCCTGCATGAGTGAAATAAAGGAGAGATCCCTAGAGGAGGAAGGAGAGTCCAAATGAAGGTTAAAATCTCCTGTAATGAGTAAATGGGGGAAAATCTGTGATAAATCAGAAATTGATAAGAGGAGGGAGTCCCAGAGATCAGAGCGTAAACCAGAAGGGGAGTATACAAGAAGAATATGCAGGGGAGATGGGGTATAAAGGCGAATGAGTAGGGCCTCAGGATAGTGTAGGGCAGGGGATGAGATCTGTGAGAAAGGAATAGAAGCACAGAGGATAATAGCCACTCTGCCGCCCGTATGACCTGTGCGGGGAACAGAGATGGCAGAGAAGTCAGGGGGAAGGCAGCGAGCCAAGAGGGGATCTTCCCCTTCTTTCAGCCAGGTTTCTGTAAGAAGAAGGAGGTCCAGGGATTCACGGACAACAAGGTCCGAGACCAAAAGAGTTTTGGATCGCAAAGATCGGCAGTTGAAGAGACCTAGTTTGAGAGGGGAGGGGCTGGCAGCGGCCTGCGGCTGAGGAAAATGAGAAAGATAGGGGGATATACATTGAATAAGGTTGGCAGGACAGCGATAAAGAGATCATTGAGGCAGAGGGTGAAAAGTCGGGGTGATAGGGCGGTTACCCCAAAGAACAGGGATAGAATGCACGGATGCAGAAATGGAGGTGGAGACACATCCTGGGGAAAGTATGTGGGAATTACGTAAGGATCCTACCTGAAAGGGTATAGGCATGGCTTGATTGCAGGAGAGGAGGAGAGAGATAAACCATAGACTAAGTCCGTGATATGAAAAGAGTGTTCTCAGGACAGAGAAAATGACTGCCCCTGCGAAGG
Source organism: Ichthyophis bannanicus (assembly GCA_033557465.1). NCBI lineage: Eukaryota > Metazoa > Chordata > Amphibia > Gymnophiona > Ichthyophiidae > Ichthyophis > Ichthyophis bannanicus. The sequence goes on along the minus strand of CM066036.1, from coordinate 539,491,580 downwards.
CACCCCAAGGAGCACACCTAAGGAGCACAACGTGCTGCTTAGGCGCGCGCCCAAGTCTTCCCCACACATGTCGCCGGCCCTGGATGTCCAGGGCTGACATTAGAATCGGCCCTGTATGTCCAGGGCCGGTGACTGCCCAAATTCCGCACCCAAATTCCGCACCCAAACAACCCCTTCCCCACCCTCGTCTAACTTTCCTGCACAACCGGCAGGGAAATTAGACACGGGCAGGTAAGGCACAGAATAACCCTGAAAGCGAATAGCCTGGAAGCCCTGGAGCTTATATTGGGAGTGTTTATACCAAGGAGCACTTGATGGCACACCGGTGACTCATGACATGGGTGTTCTTAAGCACGTCAGAGTACAACTGGACTTGGAGATAAGTCCTTAAATATTTATGTGATTAAGACTACTCTCTATAAAGTAAATTATATTAATACCTTGAAAGGAAGGAACATGTGAAATTTTTTAACAAAATTTATAGAAGGAGCTAGGATTATATGTGCATTTAAGTTGCTGCAATGCAGGAAATGACTCCAGGGGATCTTTTACTAAGTGGCACTAAGGTGTTGCACGTAATGCAGCAATAGCGCTTAAACTATGGTGCAGCAGTTGCAACACCATCGTGTGAACCTTTGGAGGTGTGGAAAACAGTTCCCCAGCAGTTAGCATGGAGCCCTGTCCCCTAGCATGCACTCGTTATCGCAGGTACACCTACCGTCACCTGAGGTAGCAGTAGGTGAACTTGCGCTAATGTAGTTAGTTCATAGTGTGAACCCCGTTGCTAACTGTGCTGAGTTCACCACACCCACTCTCCACCCCTAATTGTCCACCTGCAGCCCTAACATGGGTTGCATAGTTAGCGCAGGAATTATCCTGCGCTGTTATGGCCCTTCACTGGCTGGCAGCACGTGTTGCAGCGTGCCTTCAGTGTGAGCCAGAACACGTGCCACCAACTAGCGCCTGTTAGTAAAGAGCCCCCCATGTGCTGGGGTATTTGTAGCGTTGCTAGTAACCGAATGCAGCTGCCTGCCTGAGGCGCCTCCAAAAATTGTCTTTAAAGAAATGTCTAAGAAAATTGTTTGAAGGCGTTCCTTTAGTGCTGTATCAGAGGGTGTTCTATTTTGGGATATTTTGAACATTTTACCTCTCTGAGTTTTTCTAGGCTCTTATTGCATTTACATAATAGATCATGTGTTGTGTCTTCTAACTAGTAAAAATAACACACTCCACCATCGATTGCAACTGCTCAAACTGTTACAGCTAACTACTAAATTGAATCATCATTGAAAAGTTTCAGTGACAGAGGCCATCACTATTAAAGTGATTGGCTGACGTCACTATAAATTACAATCCAGTATTCGGTGCTGTTGTGTATCTGGTGACCAGTGCTGACTGATTGGTTTGCCGGGATTGAGGTTTTGCGGTCTGGTTAGCGCTGATTTTAAGCCACTAACTGCATAACTAAACCAGAAAAATTTTGGACAGCTGAATATGCCGCCCATATTGTTTAATGAGAATAATAATTATGGATATTTTGCTTTCTCTTTTATTCCAGTCATTAAATGGAATGGAGCCATTTCGAGGGCATTGTACTTTACATTTGAATTTTGTTTCATTATAGTTTGTTCTTCACATGCATTGTAATAAATAATAGGGCCTATTTTATTAAGCTGTGCTAACAGGTAATGCAGTGCCTTAGCAGATAACACCCAGTAATTTTCACATTAACTGTTAATGTGGAATAGAGGGAGAATGGGCAGTGAATACACAAGGACTGTGCCTTAGAGTCAACATATTAATTAATGCCACCTAAGTAGGAGCAGCTAATGACAATGCAGTATATGGGTGGAATTTTATAGAAGCCTTATTCATGCTTTTGGACATCTGAAAATGGGCATAGAGATGTCCAAAGCAGAGTCATTTTAGAAGACAGCTCTGGGGACATCCTCAGTGTGAGGATGTCCATGTGCTGCTTTTGGCTGGAAAGCATCCAGAGGGTGTAGAGAAGATACTATTCCATCATCCTCACTACTCAGCACAATTTCAATGACAGCAACAGTGGGATTTGAACCCTCGCTTCCATGTTCCTAACCTACTAGTCTAACCATTAGGCTGTCATAGACATCTGGGTTCCAACCTACAGTTCTGGGGATGGCGATGTAGATGCCCCCACAGACGTCCATATCAAGCATGGCCACGTTTGTGAAATCGTGTCTGCACACGGATGTGCCTGCATTTTTTTTTCAGACATTCTGGCTTAGACATCCCAGATTGCACTTGAACGTCCCTTCTAAAATTCCACTTCGCATGTACATAGAAAAGTTTCTCTGCTCTAATCAAAAACTGCAGGGAATATATCCAGAGATTTTGCAGGAATTTATTCATTTTGGCATTTACTAGGCGCTCTACAGTTTGTGTTACAAAAAATCAAAGGAGGATGACTGGCTTGAATACTTCATGAAAGAGAAAATAGAACAAAATACTTTCGCTAAATCACAGTTGGGTGAAAACAAAAGCATGTAAGTCACATAGTCAGGGTACTATAGAAGGTTGGCAATGGAGTTCACAGATTAGAATATGGAATCTTTTCTCTAAATCCAAATTTTTAAATACAAAACTTGTAGGGGGGAGGGGGTAATTCTGTAAACCACCTCTGTACAAAAAATGCTGATTTAAGCATAGAAAAGGCCTCATAAAATTATGTCATGCCTAAGAGTAGAAGCAGTGTAAGTGTCCAGCTATAACTTCATGTCTCAGTACTATAACCCATTACTTTGCAAACCTCAATCTCTCAGTAAACTACAACAAATTTGAAACTCTCCACGTTACATGAAATCCCACATTCATTCCCCCAACTAAATTAAGAATAAATAAAGTAGAACTGGATATAAAAATTGATGTCAAATACTTGGGCATCACAATAGATCAGAACCTAAACATGCTCTCCCACATTAAAAAAAAAAAAAAAAAAAAAAAAACACCACCCACTAACACTGCTTATCACAAATGACACACCCTACAGAACCTATGCCTTCTTCTGGACCCCAATGACTATAGATCGGTATGCTAAGTCATAATCACACCACACTTGGACTACTGCAATATATTATACCATGGTCTTCCCAAACAAACTCTTTGCTCCCTCCAGCTGGTCCGAAACACAGCAGTTAGGATCATTACCGGAGCATCTAGATATGAATGGATTGCACCCATACTAAAATCCCTTCACTGGTTCCCTATTTCACAAAGAATCATTTACAAAGTAGTCATTGCCATCTTCAAACTCCTACAGAACCAACTCCCAACTGAATTACGAAAATTAATCAACCAAGTCCCAAACTCCAGATCACGAAGATCCAATAACCCCTCCTTATTACCCTGGCAATAAAAACAAAAACTAAAAGCACTCAGCAAACATGCATCAGAGCCTTCTTCCTCTTCGCACCCAAAATATGGAACTCCCTCCTGGAATGCCTGTGTGCCTCCAATAGCATATCAGAGCTACGAAAGAATCTAAAACACACCTTTTCACAGATTACTTTGAGATGGACAGTGGCGGATAACCACCCCCACCCTACCATATACAGCATGCCTCTTCTCATCCTTGTATCTTCTCCCCTCCCCCAAGGTTCTATGTTCTTTGTAAACCCCTTTGACTCTATGACAAAGCAGTATATAAAATTGGTTAAATAAATACTTGTATAGTAGGCATGCCTGGAGAAGGAGGTAGGACAGACCATGGGCAGAGTTCCAGTTTATACTTGTATTTTATAAAATATGTGCATATTTGCATAAGGTAAGCTCTAACATTTATGCCTGCTTCCGAATAAATATAATGTCTGTATCTTTAATCTAGGTGTCATTTCTGCAGGATTTGTGCTAGTATTTTATAAGGACACATAAGTGTTTAATAAAATAAGTGAAAAATAGCTGCCTTCCTGGAAATAGGAAAGGTAAAAGGGAGAATAGGACCTGGATAAGGGAGTATGACATTTTTATTTATTTATTTATTTATTTATTTATTTGTGCATTTTTTTTATACCGCCCCTTCCAGAGATCAGGAGCGGTTTACAGAGAACATTTCGATAAATTATCAACTAAACATTACATGGAACATTACATTGAACAATGTGCAACTGGAACAGATACATGAAAACCAAAAACAATTATGTACAATTTTATAACATAAAGTATTTAAAACTATGTACACAATTTAAAAATTTGTACATATCTACATATTTAAGGGTTCATCATTGTTTGGGTTATCATAATTTATGGTGAGTCGATTTAAGTGAGTATGTTCATGCTGGATTATGGAGGTTGGGTGGCTATAGATAAGTCGTAGACGGAGTTAGAGTAGTACTGAGTGAACAGGTGTGTTTTTAGGTCCTTTCGGAATTTTTGCATATCTTTTATCTCTCAACTGATCTGGAAGGTTATTCCATAGGTTTGGTGCTACAAAGGAGAAGGCACTGTTGCTTGTTGTATATTTGGTTTTCTTTATAATGTCAGGTACTAAGATGGTATTAAGATTCCTTCTTCGTCGTATTCTATTTTCAGAGGGGCTATGGATTAGAGTGGATAGATAGGATGGGGCAATATTATTAATTAATTTGAAGGTAGTTATCAATATTTTATATTGAATCCTGCTGGAGATGGGTAGCCAATGAAGAGAGTAAAGAATCGGGGTAATGTGGTCTGAAAGCTTAGCTTTAGTAATTATTCTTGCGGTAACATTTTGGGCCATTTGGAGAATTTTTAGATTCTTTTTAGTTATACCTTGAAGTATTCCATTACAGAAGTGTGGGGTTATTAAGGCTTGTGTGATAGTTCTAAAATCATCATATTCTAAGAAAGGCCTCAGCTGTTGAATGGAACGAAGTTTGTAATATATTGTTCTTGTTATTTTCTTAATGTGACTTGTAAAGCTAAGCGTCTTGTCAAGGGTGACTCCAAGGTATTTAATTTCTTCTTTCACTGGAAGGGTAAAATTTAGAAGTTTGATGTCTGTTGGTGGTGAGAAATTAGTATTTGTTGTTGTAAAGAGAACTTCAGGTTTTTTTTAAATTGATGGTCAGATTATTTAGTCTAAGCCATTTATCGGTTTCTATGAGGCAATTTGTTATTTTATCATAGTTGGGATCATGTACGTTGATTGCAGAGAATAACATAATATCATCCGCATATATGTGGAAATTGATCTTATGTTTTTGGAATATGGAGCATATTGGTTGTAGATAAAGATTAAATAGAAGGGCCGATAGAGCAGATCCCTGTGGTATTCCTTGTTCTTGAGGAAATGGAGGTGATTGGGTTTGATTTATTTGTACATATTGTGACCGGTCAGATATGTAAGATTTAAACCAGTTTAGGGTAGTTTTCTTTAAACCTATTTGGTTGAGTCTTGGTATGAGTATGTGATGGTTTACACTGTCAAATGCAGCGGATATATCAAGGAATACCAGAATGAATGCTTGTTTTGTGTTGTCAAGGCCCTTAATGAGGGTATCAGTTAGAGCTAAGAGTAATGTTTCTATGCCGTGGAAAGGACGGAACCCGTATTGGTGTTCATCAAGAGGAGCGGAGGTGTCTATATAATCTTGGAGTTGAAGTTGAGCGGCTTTTTCGATGGTTTTATTTATAAATGGAATACTAGCAATCGGGCGATATGATGATGGGTCTTTTCCATTAAGGGTTTAAGAAAGGGACATAAGAAAGGGACTGGATGTGAAGAGGGGACACATGATGGGGAAGTAGCTGGGGTTGATGAGGGGATGAGATGCAAAGATAGATGAGGCTGGGAAGACCATGAGTACAGAGGGTAGAAGTGGGGGGATTATAAAGTGGGTGAAGATGGGGAATAGGAGTCTAGGGAAGGAAGGGAGACATGCATAGGAATGGGAAAAACTGAGAAGATAAGTGTAAGAACTGAAAAACTGGTAAGTAAAATGAAAGGTGGAAGGAGGGAGATGGGGGAATGAAATATAGCTACAGGTAGATGAAAAACAAAATGAGAGAAATGGAGAAAAAATCTGAAAGAGAAGTATCAATGTGAGAGCTAGATGTGGAGAGAAAGGGAAAAGACAGGGACAGTGAAGAAACAGAAAATGAAAATGAGATATTGGAAAAGGATATAGAGCATGTTGGTTTTGGTTGGTTAGTTTTGAAAGTGTGGATTTCTTGTATTTTGTTCTGCACAAAAGGAAATGCATTTCTGTTTCTCTTTCTTCAGAGTACCACTATTCAGTCTTGTTTCTTGGAGTTTCCATTTCATCTTTTGTCTGCATTTTGTTTATAATCTGCAGCCACTTATTTTTTACTGGGCGATAGTCTGTATTTTCCTGTTATAACTGTAGTAAGGAATACATTTAACGTGTAAGTTCTGGGTAGAAATCCATATAATGGTTTATTAGCACTTGATTAACCACCCTTAACCAGGCATACAGAGCGGCTTACAATTAAAAAGCAAGAATAAGAAAGGAGCTCCATAATATGACAAGAAAGTCACAGCATAGGAAAGCAGAAAGAGGAGAAAAGAAAGAGGAAACAACCAGACAAACAGGGGAAAAGGGCTGCATGCATTTCCTGACTCAAGTGAGATCGACTCCAAAGGCTTGGGTAAGTAGGAAAGCCTTTAGAAGTTTCTTAAATCATGGAAGAGATGGTTCCAATCGGAGATGGGAAGGAAGGCAATTCCAAAGAGAAGGGGCCAAGAAGAAAAAAGCAGACCATCGTGCGGACTTGTATTCGGCACATGAAGGTGATGGAATGACCAGGTGATTATCCTGGAGTGATCGAAAGCAACATTGGGGTATATAGGGGATAATCAATGAAGCTAGATGTTGAGGTGTCAAGTTATGGTGGGCTTTATGAGTGAGGGTAAGGATTTTGAAGTGAACTCTGGGGGAAGTGAAGCCAGTGGAGCTGAATGAGGAGGAGCGTGACATGATTGTTTTTCCTAGCGTAAAGGCATGGTTGTAAGTATTCTGGATGGTTTGAAGGCATTTGAGGTGATGTTGTAGAAGACCAGAGAAAATGATATTACAGTAATTGAGGTGATTGATAACAGTACTGAGGATAAGTATGGGCAGAGCCACTTGGTTGAAAAATGGGTGAAGGGCTTGGAACTTACAAAGAGCTGAGAATACAGACAGAGTAAGGTGTGAGATATGAGTGTAGAAGGAAAGTTCTGAATCTATGTAGACACCAAGATATTTAAAAGAGGGGAGCAATGAGATAGACATAGAACCAATGGAAGGGGCTAAAGTAGGGAAAACCTTGGTGTCTGTAATCCAGGTGGAAGTGTTTTTAGTGGGTTAAACGTTAATGCATTGTTGAACAACTAGGTGGAGATAGTTGAGAGCTGAGTTTAAGCCAGAAAGATCAGGTGAAATGCTGTTGAGACGTGCCAAAAGAAAAATTTCATCTATGTAAATACAAAAAGTGATGCCCAGTTACTGAATGAAGGTAGCCAAGGGACTGAGAAAGACATTGAACAGGATGGGGGAGCATGCTGACCCTTGAGGGACCCTGCAGGGGAGGGAGTAGCAGTGGAAGAGGAGTTGTGGTGGTGAACTTGATAGTGGTGATCGAAGAGAAAGGGAGAAAACCAAGAAAGAACATTATCCTGGAGACTGACTTCATGGAGACATGAGAGGAGGAGGTTGTGGTCAACGAGATCAAACACAGCAGTGAGATCAAGAGAAATGGCAAGTGCAATATTAATCCTGGTCCAACATGGTATGTTGATCATTGAGAATGGAGGTGAGGATCGTTTCAGGGCTATGATTAGTGTGGAATCCTGATTAACAAGGATGCAGGACTAGGGTGCTTTCCAAGTGATTGGTTAACTGAGGGAGAATGAGGCGTTCCACGAGATTTGCCAGGAAGGTTGGATGTTGGGCAATTGTAGGAGGGGTTATCAAGATCAAGCTTAGGACCTTTAAGCAAGGGGCAAATCAATGCTCGTTTCCAAGAAGAAGGGACAGTATCAGTGGAGAAAGACGAATTAAGCATGGAGCAGATATATAAACTGAAGTCAAGGGATGGGTCAGAAAACCAGAGGAAGGGATGGGATCCAAAAGACATGATGGCGTCTTGATGGAGGCGAGGAGGCGAGACCAAGTGGTGGGATTGACTGGAGAAAAGCTACCCCATGTATAGCTTTCCTCCCCCATCTCCTCCCATCTCCTGGGTCTGGGGAGATGGGAGGAGATGGGGGAAAGAAAGGATCAAAAGAAGGAAGTCCAGAGTGAGTGGAGGAAATTTTATTGAAGAAATGATCGGTAAGGACATCTGAAGATGAGCCAATGTTAGGGGTAGGAGAAGAGGAAGGCGTATGAAGAGAGGAGAAACGTGTCTCAATAGAGAACAGTCTTAGGGTCATGGGCAGAAGTGGTAACCAGACCTGAATAATAGTCCTTTTTAGCAGTGAGGACCTGGGAATGGAAATGGTGATACTGAACTCTAAATAGAAGAAGGTAGTCAGGGACTTTCCTTTACCGCCACTTTCACTCCACTGCCCTGAGCTGCCACTTTAGGAGGTGGAGCACAGGGTGGCACCAGGGGACGACTGGCGGGAAGCTGGTTGGACCTGAACTAAGGGGGCGATCTGGTCTAGCTGAGTGGAGAGTAAAGCGTTCCAAAAGCTGGCTTGCTGAGGCAGAGGGAGCAAGTTAAAGTCCTGTGGGAAAATTTCAGAAGCAGCAGGAAACAGACTTTTGGACTTAGGAGTCAGGTGCCATTAGCTACAGTAGCAGGGCTCGGACCTCTGGAAGGACCAGAATGGGAGAATCAGACCAAAAAGTGGTCGGACCAGGCAAGAGGAAGAAGGGAAATGTTAATAGGGGAATGGCCAGAGTCTTGCTGTGCTATGATGCACGTTTGTGGGGCCATTAATGAATTGGATGAAATTGCGATCCTGAAGAAGTTGAAGAAAAGAGAAGTCACAAGGTTGGGAAGGAGTGTGGAAATAAATGTTAAAGTTCCCAAGGACAAGCAAGTTAGAGAAAGCCAGAGAGATATCAAGGACATTCTGGAGGTTGATGTCCCATGGGGAAGAGCAGAGAGAATGGACACAGTATAGAAATAAAATATGCTACATTCTACCCTGTTCAATCTTAAAGATGATCTTTTCAGGGCCAGGCTAGGGGTCTGAAGGGAGTTCATTGATAGGAAGGAAGTTATTATGGAGGATGGCGGCGACTCTAGCAGTTCTAGAAAGTCGTGGGGTAGAAAGGGCAGAAAAGTTGGGTGGAAGGTAACGTGCCAGGTATGGGCTGTCCGCAGGTTTCAGTAAGGCACAACAAATCTAGTTTGTGTTGTGAAACAGTATCCAAAATAAGGTCTGTTTTACCTTTAAGTGATCTGCATTTAAAGAGGCCCAGCTTAAGATCCTCAGGTTGCTGAACTAACGAGGGAAGCTGAGACTGGGCAGGCATGGCAAGAGGAATCTTAGGCTGAGAGCGCATAGATGAGGATAACCTCCGAGGAGGGAGTGTCAGCGAGCTGGGCTAGTAGCCATGTAAAAGAGAGCGCGGTAAATGCTGAGGGAACCAGAGGCAGTCCAACTTGTTCTCTATTCCCTTCTGTAGGTTTACCATGTGCTAGACATGTGCTGACATTTCAAAGATAGGATTGGTGATAGAGTAAGTTGCTGAGTGTTTGCAAGATTTTTTGCTATTTCTCATTGTGTCTGGCAGTGGAGGGAATTTGATGTGACACCAGAATTGGAATGAAATACTCTTGTATGTTGTGTTGTAAAAGTAAAACATTCTACTTCTGCTCTGTACTCATTGTTGGAGGAGTTTGATTGGTTGATCTAGGAATATCCCACGTGAATGAATAATTATACTGTATATAATTTACAAAGAAAAATGTGTCTAAGAATGATTTCATGTAAATCAGGAACTAGAGCATGGCGTTGGCATTGAGCTTGGTCCCCCTCTCCCCAAAAAGGCATTCCATTCCCCCGTACATATGTAACAAGAACAAAAAGGCTGGCACTTCAGGCTTTTGCACATTTTCATCATGTTTAGGGCTGACTTGCTAAAAATATTTGCAAATTTAGACATGTTCTCATAGTACATTTCTGCTTGTAGTCTGCAAGACATGAAAGTTTATGCAAGTTGATTAATAATGAACTGCTGTGATGCTAAAGTATGCAATTGCTGCCCATTTATGATTTTTTTGAAAACTGGTGTGCATAAAGTGTTTTTCAATTAAAAAATAAATACATCTCATGCAATGTAGTTATCTTTTTTGTGCCAGACTCCATAACTAATTTTTGAATGCAATTTTTCTGTGGAGCTCATTTGTATCCATAGCAAAATGGCATGTGGAGAAGCTTCTAATCTGTGCGAACCTCTATGGGCTACTAAATTGATATCCTAGATTGCTAAGCGTGCCCTAGTATGAACTGCAGTATACATTAGGCTGCTGATAGAGAAATCCCCATGGGGTTCTCTATAAAATGGAGATTTTAGAGGAAAATCTAAGTAAAGTGGACATATGTCAAGAATGTCGTCACATTAAATTGCTCTCCAGTCAGTTTTTTCTATAATGAAGTACAAAAGCCAATTCTCTGCTGTGATAACTGAGTATTCAGACACTTTGAGAATACAAATTAGAATGTACTGCAAATGTTTACCTAGCTCCCATTCTAGAGGATATGGGATAGCCTGAAACTTATTTAAAGGCAGTTGGGGGTCATTTTAGAAGGCCCATTCAAGAGTTGGCTTCTGAAAATGGGTATTCAGACATGCAAATCATAGTGCGTCCTGGAGCCATTTTAGAAAGCCAGGTATATAGACATCCCCAGCGCAATCATGTCCGTGTAGCTTAGAGGTGTGGTGGAGGGAGATGCACATCAATGCTTATACCTGTTTCTGACCATGAATAAGGTACATAAGTGCTTGTTTTCATGGCTGCAGTGCTTCCAAAGAGAAAATGCATTGTCATTGTCACAGTTAATATTTCATGGCCAAAGTGAACTGCATGAAAATACATACTGCAGACACATTACTGGCCTGCTGCCATATGTCTGATTATCTGAGATGGCTGCACATAGTTGCTCCCCTCTTCTGAAATACCCTAGTTGGGATGTCCAATTACCCAGTTCTTCAGCCGTGCAATTTGGGGATGTCCACATTTATAAAATGGCCGACCCCATCCATGTACCTGGCCTTAGTATCTGTGTGGACCCATTGCCAGAACCAGCTACTGGGACATACATCTCTCAGGGTAAAGGAGGAGTGATTTCAGAAGACACTTATAAATGCCTTCCTTCATTGCTGCCACCTCCCCAATCCCAACGTTTGGACATGTGCTCTGGACATCCCAGATTCTTCCTTGACATCCCTTCTAAAATCCCACTTAATGCAAATTGTTATGAATGCGGCTGCCCATTTACTTACGGGTGCTAAGTGTAGCAATTGCATTTTACCAGTGTTGGAAAATCTTCAGTGGCTGTCTGTAATACCATGCATGATTTAAGGTACTCTAGATAACTTTTAAGCATGTTCATTTGGAAGTTCCTTCGCCCTTGTTGATTCCAATTACTCCATATCAGCCTAGGAGAGGCTTGCACCTGCAAGATCAGGGACTATTGAAAATTCCTTTATTAAAAATTTCAAAGTTTTCTAGAACTCGCAAAGAAGTGCTTTCCTGTGTTGGGTCTGAGTATGGAATTGTCTTGCGGTTGAGCTCTGGGCCTTGCGAGACATGCTGGAATGTAGGCGGTATCTTAAGACATTTCCTTTCGAGCATGTATTTGGAGATTGATCATAGATTTTGAAGCTGTCTTTTGTTGCTGAGGCTAGATGAAATTGAGGTTTTTATTGTTTGTCTGTTCTGTTTTTATTAGATTTCTTTGTACTTTTTATTTCATAATTGATTATTAAATGTGTTAATGCTTTTCTTATGTATGTTATTTGTTAGTTGCTAAGAACACAGGATTAGCAGCTATACATATGTTAAAATAAAACAAATAAAAATGTGAAACCTTTGTCAGAAGTTAAATAGTATTTTCTTTTATCTTTGTATTTACTAATAAACATATCTCATTATCAATAACATACCTTGATTCATCTAATTAAATTCTGAAAACATTTTTGAATGAAAAACGGATTTGCCTTCCTTGATTACAGAGCAATAACCGTACATTCTTCCTGCTTTTTGATTCATTAGCAAGTTCCATGAATAATCCTTCCTGCTAGAATCAAGGCACAGTTATTCTAAGTTAATCTATACTTCCTGAGAGTCTTTCCGTCAGCCTGGATCTAGACTGGTTTCCTTCACCCCAGCTAATCACTTTAGGCATCCTCTGAATGACATACCAGCCCATTAAGCTTCCATCAGCTGGCAAAATAAGTAGAGAGAGACCTACAAATGCGGAGGAAGGAAAAAACAGGGACAGATGAATAGTTCTGGCAGACAGTAGAGTGGAAACTGCTATAGACCATCTCTACCAGGGCTGTCTAGCTTCATTTTGATGTTGGGCCACATTGGGAAAACAAGGCACGGTTCAAAGGCCATTAGGACAGGGTTGGTTAGGGTCTCCTTGAATGTCATGGCTAACTGGGCAGGGGTAAGATAGCAGGGGTAAATATCTTTATTGCAGTTAAATAAGCAAATAGTCCTTTTCAGGGCACATTGGCACATTTTTTAAATCTTAATATTGTTTATTGAGACAATAACATGTCTAAAGTGGGTGCTTGGAATGCTCTCCCGATGGAAGTGGTGGGGGCAAATACAGTGACAGAATTCAAAATGGCATGGGACAGACACAGTGGATTCCTTTACAGCAACAGGATAAAATCAAAATAAACTTAACTTTCTAAATTCTCAACAAACAAGGGTGTCCTACACGAAGCGGTGGGTTCACCCCTAAACAAAGACATGGGGAGGGGTGGCCTGCACGGAGCAGCAGGTGCCCATACTCTTGGCATCTTACTGGGCAGACTAGATGGACCATACTGGTCTTTATCTTCCATCACTTACTATGTTACTATATCTAGGCTGCAATAACATACAACAACCAAAATCTCATTTTCCAATTGATGTCCTCTCTCCCATATCCCCCTCACTTTCCCCCACTCCTACCCTTACCCCCACCCTACCTCATGCAACCCACAATCATCTGCTTTCAGCACCAACCCACCCACTCATTGAGTTATTGTTAAGAGAATTTCTGATCCCAGGCTAGGATACCCCATCCTGTAGGCCCATTACATGATCAGTAACTCATTGCACATGTCCGATGTCATCTTGTCTATATAACACCCCCACAGTGCGAGGAACGCCTCCTGCCTATGGATGTTCCCTTACACTGGCACATTTTTAATGCAGTTAAAACTGGAAGATATCCATTTTTCAGGCCCCTATTAGCTTATTTTTAAGGCAGTTCAAATAAGTAGATATTACTTCTTCCCAGCAGTGACTCTCTATCTTAATCCCCCTCTTTCCTGTCCTAAGCTTGCAATCTTTTAATCAACTACTTGGCTACTTGAAAAACTTTGATGCAGCAGAGCCGGGTGTAGCAGTGTCCCAATCTCCTCCAGTGCTCCTTGCACCTAAGAACTTTATATTAGTTTGGAAGATGTGGAATGATGAAACAATAAATTATGCCTGCCTGGTGCGAAGGTAGCGGACCTCACGCGCCACCTAGATAAGGTCTTAGATAGTGCTGGGGAGGAGTCTGCTGTCTTGGTACATGTCGGTACCAATGACATAGGAAAATGTGGTAGGGAGGTTCTGGAGGCTAAATTTAGGCTTTTAGGTAGGAAGTTGAAATCCAGAACTTCCAGGGTAGCGTTCTCCGAAATGCTTCCCGTTCCACGTGCAGGACCCAAAAGGCAGGCAGAGCTCCGGAGTCTCAATGCGTGGATGAGACAATGGTGCAGAGATGATGGTTTTGGATTTGTTAGGAACTGGGGAACATTCTGGGGAAAGGAGGGGCTCTTCCGAAGGGATGGGCTTCACCTTAACCGGGATGAAACCAGGCTGCTGGCATTAACCTTTAAAAAGGAGATAGAGCGGCTTTTAAACTAGATCATAGGGGAAAGCTGACAGTCACCCAAGAGCAGATGGTTCGGAAGAATGTATCCTTGAAGGATACTACCAAAAGCAGAGAGGTTCCAAAAAAGAGTAAAGTAACCCAAATGCCCTCAAGTATGGAGCAGACAGAGATTAAAGATCCCAAATTGCCCATGTCTACCAATAGCCAAATTAATATGAATAAAATACAGTCTCTAAAATGCTTGTATGCAAATGCTAGACGTCTAAAAAATAAGATGGGAGAGTTAGAATATATAGCACTAAATGAGAGGTTAGATATGATTGGAATATCAGAGACATGGTGGAAGGAGGACAACCAGTGGGACACTGTGATACCTGGGTACAAACTATATCGCAATGATAGAGCTGATCAAATTGGTGGAGGGGTTGCGCTCTATGCTAGAGAGGGCATTGAGTCAGAAAGGATTAAAGTTTTGCAGGAAACAAAATTTGCTGTAGAATCTCTATGGATTGAAATTCCATGTAAAAAGGGGAAGGCGATGGCAGTGGGGGTGTACTATCGGCCACCGGGCCAGAATGAACAAATGGATGATGAAATGCTCAAAGAAATCAAGGAAGCTAACAAAAGTTATAGCACAGTAATAATAATGGGCGATTTCAATTACCCCGGTATCGACTGGGTCAGTGTCACGGCAGGACATGCTAGGGAGATAAAGTTCCTAGATGACATAAATGACTGCTTCTTGGAGCAGCTGGTTCATGAACCGACCAGAGGGGAAGCCATATTAGACCTGGTCCTTAGTGGAACTCCAGATCTAGTGCAAGAGATAAGGGGGTTGGGGCCACTTGGCAATAGTGATCATAGCATGATCGCCTTTGATTTAATTAGTGGAGGAGGGATAGTACGGAAATCCACAGTACTACCTTTTAACTTTCGAAAGGGAGACTATGATAAAATGAGGAAAAGAGTTAAGAAAAAACTAAAAGGAGCAGTTGCAAAGGTTAAAGACTTACATCAAGTTTGGGTGTTGTTGAAAAATACTATCTCGGCAGCCCAGACCAGCTGTATTCTACGCTTTAAGAAAAGTGGAAGAAAATCCATAAAACTGCCAGCATGGTTTAAAGGTGAGGTTAGAGAAGCTGTTGTTGCCAAAAAAGCATCTTTCAGGAAATGGAAAAAAGAGCCAAACGACGAAACCTGGAAACAGCACAAGCACTGGCAAATCAAATGCAAGGCATTGATAAAGCAGGCAAAGGGAGAATTTGAGAAGAAGCTTGCTGTGGAAGCAAAAACGCGAAATAAAGATTTTTTCAAGTACATTCGTAGCAAAAAACCTGTGAGAGAGTCAGTTGGTCCATTAGATGATAGAGGAGTTAAAGGGGCACTAAGAGGCGACAAGGCGATAGCGGAGAGACTGAATGAATTCTTTGCTTCGGTCTTTACTGAGGAAGATGTAGGGATGTTACCCATGACTGAAGTGTTATTTAAAGGTGCAGAAGAATTGAAGGAAATATCGATACTTCGGGAAGATGTATTACAACTATTAGATAAACTGAAGATTAGCAAATCACCTGGGCCGGATGGTATACATCCAATGGTGTTGAAAGAACTGAAATATGAGATTGCAGACCTGCTATTAGTAATCTGTGAACTATCATTAAAATCACACTTAATAAAAGAGGGCTGCTACACAGTACCCTGTCCTATGCTGCTGAGGTAAGCTATATTCTTATTTGATTTAAATTATAGCTCTTTGCTGCTGCTAGGCTCTAACTTATTATGAAATTTAAACTGCAGGCTCTCTGAGGGGTTCTAAATTTAACCAGAAAGCTCTCTGCTGTGTGTTAAATTTAAACTAAAAGTACTTTGCTGATGCTAGGCCCTGAGTGACTATTAAATTTAAACTACAAGCTCTCTGCTGGGTATGAAATTTAACCAGAAAGCTCTCTTCTGTGTTTTAAATGTAAACTTAAACTGCTGCTACTAGGCCCTGACTGATTTAACAAAAAATAGTGGGTTCACAGATTAATTAGCTTTAATAAAAAGAATTCCTTTCAGAAAATTCCCAGAAGTATATACTCACAATTGCAGATCTCTCTCCAGAAGTAACAGTCCCCTCTCCAGAAGTAACAGTCCCCTTTTCTAGTCTTTCAAATCAGTTTGAACAAAAGAACCACATTCACATTGTAGTAAAATTAGATACACCTGTGATCAATCGTCAATGCTCGCATGACTTGAATCTACCAATGAATGATGGCTCTAATGTTTAAAATGGCCACATTAACTCCCTGTTCCATTTTCACAATGGTGAAGAGGAGAACTGCCTGAGACCTTCAGTAAAACCATTATCACCAAATATCAAACTTCAAAGGGCACAAGGCCATCTCCAAAGACCTGGGGCCACCTCTTTAGTAGGACTTTTCTCCCTCCCTCCCTCCCCAGCACCCACCCACCCCTTGGCTAATTGTACCTTTATAGGTACTTGCACATCTTAGAAGAAAGGGGCTGCTCTCAGGTGCAGCTCGTTATCCAAATCAGTCATACACGGAGGATCTGAGCTTAATTAATTAAGCTTCAGGTATACAAGGTGTATTAGGGGTATTAGATACACTTTTATTGGTATAAGCATCTACACCAATCCTTAGTATATACAGAATTTAAAAGACCTAAACACAAGCTTTAAACTAAGATGCAGACAGAAGTCCAGCAACGAGATGGGGGTTCTCCGGTCTTTTGCATTGAGTGTCGCATGTATGATTTTCTCCCAGTTGGTGAGAGGTCTTACGTATGCACTAAGTGCAAAGAACTCTTTGCTCTCAGGGAGCGAGTCCGTTCTCTAGAAGCTAGAGTAGCAGACCTGGAAGACATAAGACAGACAGAGATGTACATGGACGTGACCTACAGGGATATAGTCCTGAAGTCCCACCTCCAGTCTGGCAGCATCCCTGCTGCCATGGAGGAGAGAGGTCACATGACAGGAGAGCATCACCCTGGTGTGGCAGGAAGTGATCCTGTAACTAGGACCTGTCCGCCAGGTGATGTAAAACCCTCTTGCACCGAGGACGTTTCTCCAGGGCCACGTGCCCATGAGGGGAGGGTCAGGACAGCTGTTATAGTTGGTGATTCAATCATTAGGAATGTAGATAGCTGGGTGGCTGGTGGACGTGAGGATCGCCTGGTAACATGCCTGCCTGGTGCGAAGGTAGCGGACCTCACGCACCGCCTAGATAGGATCGTAGATAGTGCTGGGGAGGAGTCTGCTGTCTTGGTACATGTTGGTACCAATGACATAGGAAAATGTGGTAGGGAAGTTCTGGAGGCTAAATTTAAGCTTTTAGGTAGGAAGTTGAAATCCAGAACTTCCAGGATAGTGTTCTCCGAAATGCTTCCTGTTCCACGTGCAGGACCCAAAAGACAGGCAGAGCTCCGGAGTCTCAATGCGTGGATGAGACAATGGTGCAAGGATGAGGGTTTTGGATTTGTTAGGAACTGGGGAACATTCTGGGGAAAGGGGGGGCTCTTCCGAAGGGATGGGCTTCACCTTAATCAGGATGGGACCAGACTGCTGGCATTAACCTTTAAAAAGGAGATAGAGAAGCTTTTAAACTAGAAATTAGGGGAAAGCCGACAGTCACCCAGGAGCGCATGGTTCGGACGAAGGTATCCTTGAAGGATACTACCAAAAGCAATGAGGTTCCAAAAGGGAGTATAGTAGCCGAAATGCCCTTGAGTAAGGAGCAGACAGAGAATAAAGATTCCAAATTACCCATGCCTACCAATAGCCAGATTAATATGAATAAAATACAGTCTCTAAAATGCTTGTATGCCAATGCTAGAAGTCTAAACAATAAGATGGGAGAGTTAGAATATATGGCACTAAATGAGAGGTTAGATATGATTGCACTCTCAGAGACATGGTGGAAGGAGGATAACCAGTGGGACACTGTGATACCTGGATACAAACTATATCGTAATGATAGAGCTGATCAAATTGGTGGAGGGGTTGCGCTCTATGTTAGAGAGGGCATTGAGTCAGAAAGGATTAAAGTTTTGCAGGGAACAAAATTTGCTGTAGAATCTCTATGGATTGAAATTCCACTTATGAAGGGGAAGGTGATGGCAGTGGGGGTGTACTATCGACCGCCTGGCCAGAATGAACAAATGGATGATGAAATGCTCAAAGAAATCACAGAAGCTAACAAAAGTCACAACAGAGTAGTAATAATGGGTGATTTCAATTACCCCGGTATCGACTGGGTCAGTGTCACGGCAGGACAAACTAAAGAGATAAAGTTTCTAGATGGAATAAATGACTGCTTCTTGGAGCAGCTGGTTCATGAACCGACCAGAGGGGAAGCCATACTGGACCTAGTCCTTAGTGGAACGCCAGATCTGGTGCAAGAAATAAGGGTGTTGGGACCACTTGGCAATAGTGACCATAATATGATCATGTTTGATTTAATTATTGGAGAACAAATAGTAAAGAAATCCACAGTACTACCTTTTAACTTTCAAAAGGGAGACTATGATAGAATGAGGAATATAGTTAGGAAAAAACTAAAAGGAGCGGTTCCAAAGGTTAAAGACTTACAGCAAGCTTGGGCGTTATTTAAAACTACTATCCTCGAAGCCCAGACCAGCTGTATTCCACGCATTAAGAAGAGTGGGAGAAAGTCCAAAAAACTGCCAGCATGGTTTAAAGGTGAGGTCAGAGAGGCTGTTGCTGCCAAAAAAGCAACCTTCAGGAAATGGAAAAAAGAGCCAAATGATGAAAACTGGAAACAGCACAAGCACTGGCAAGTTAAATGCAAAGCATTGATAAGGCAGGCAAAGCGGGAATTTGAAAAGAAACTTGCTGCGGAAGCAAAAACACGAAATAAAGACTTTTTCAAGTACATTCGTAGCAAAAGGCCTGTGAGAGAGTCAATTGGACCGTTAGATGATAGAGGGGTAAAAGGGGCAGTAAGAGGAGACAAGGCTATAGCGGAGAGACTGAATGAATTCTTTGCTTCGGTCTTTACTGAGGAAGATGTAGGGATGTTACCCAAGACTGAAGTGGTATTTAAAGGTGATACTGCAGAGGAATTGAGAGAAATATCGCTACACCGGGAAGATATATTACAACTATTTGATAAACTGAATAGTAGCAAATCACCTGGACCGGATGGTATACATCCCAGAGTGTTGAAAGAACTGAAATATGAGATTGCAGACCTGCTATTGGTAATCTGTGAACTTTCATTAAAATCATCTGTAATACCTGAAGATTGGAGGGTCGCCAACGTAACACCAATTTTTAAAAAGGGTTCCAGGGGTGACCCGGGAAATTACAGACCGGTGAGCCTGACGTCAGTACCAGGGAAAATGGTAGAAACCATCATAAAGAACAAAATTACGCAGCATGTAGATAGTCATGGCCTAATGGGAGACAGCCAACATGGCTTTAGACAAGGAAGATCTTGTCTTACTAATCTGATATGTTTTTTTGAAGGTGTGCATAAACAGGTAGACAAAGGTGAGTCGGTTGATATAGTGTATCTGGATTTTCAGAAAGCTTTTGACAAGGTCCCCCATCAGAGACTTTTGGCAAAGCTAAAAAGTCATGGGATAGGAGGCAGTGTACTATTGTGGATCGGGAACTGGTTAAAAGATAGAAAGCAGAGAGTAGGGCTAAATGGCCAATATTCCCAATGGAAAAAGGTGAATAGTGGAGTACCCCAGGGATCTGTACTGGGTCCGCTGCTTTTTGACATATTCATAAATGACCTGGAAAAGGGAATAACGAGTGAGGTTATCAAATTTGCAGATGACACAAAACTGTTTAAAGCTGTTAAAACCCAAGAGGAAAGTGGAAAACTGCAGGAGGACCTGGATAAATTGGAAGACTGGGCATCCAAATGGCAAATGAAATTTAATGTGGACAAGTGCAAAGTCATGCACCTAGGAAAGAACAACCCACACTATAGTTACTCGATGCAAGGCTCCACATTAGAAGCCACCACCCAGGAAAAAGATTTAGGAGTCATCGTGGATAACATGTTAAAACCCTCCACCCAGTGTGCAGCGGCGGCCAAGAAAGCAAACAGAATGCTAGGTATCATAAGGAAAGGGATGGAGAATAAAACAAAGGATATTATAATGCCTCTGTATCGCTCCATGGTACGACCGCACCTTGAATATTGTGTGCAATTCTGGTCACCGTATCTTAAAAAGGACATAGCGTTATTAGAAAAAGTACAGAGAAGAGCCACCAAATTGGTGAAGGGGATGGAAGGCTACTCCTATGAAGAGAGGCTAAAAAGGTTAGGGCTCTTTAGCCTGGAAAAGAGACGGCTGAGGGGAGATATGATAGAGGTCTATAAATTAATGAATGGAGTGGAACAGATAAACGTGGATCAATTGTTTACGCTATCAGAATATAGAAAGACTAGGGGACATGTAATGAAGCTACAGGGTAAACTATTTAAGACAAATAAGAGAAAATATTTTTTCACTCAACGTGTAATCAAATTCTGGAATCTGTTACCGGAGGATGTGGTAAGGGCTGTTAGTATAGCTGGGTTTAAAAAAGGTTTGGACAAGTTCCTGGAGGAAAGGTCCATAAACCACTATTAAAAAGGGACCCAGGATATCAATGCTTGACCCAGTACAAGCATTGTGGAACTTGTGTCTTTTGGGGAAACTGCTAGGTACGTATGACCTAGATTGGCCACTGTTGGAAACAGGATACTGGGCTTGATGGACCTCGGTCTGACCCAGTATGGCATGTCTTATGTTCTTATGATTCCTGTGTCTACAGTTTGCAATCTTATTAAGAAGTTTTCTGCATATGGAGCTGTCAAGAACCTCCCAGGACATGGTGGAAAGAGGAAAATTAAGACATTTTCCAAGGTTAGTGCAAAATCTTTCAAAAAGAGCTTAATGCTGACCTGGAGCAATCTGGAGTGGGGGTTTCAACCCACATCATATGCCAGACGCTACGCAAAGAAGGACATCGTGGGAGAAGGCCAAAGAGGACCCCACTGCTCAAAGATCTTTGCCCAAACCCACGTTGAAAAAACACAGTCCTTCTGGGAAAATGTTCTGTGGATAGATGAAACGAAACTTGAGCTCTTTGGTAATGCAAACAAATGATACATTTACAGATAGAGAAATGAAGCTTATAAGGGAAAAAAATCCTTTCTACAGTTAAATATGGTGAAGATTCCATAATCGTATGGGGCTGTTTTGCTGCCTCGGTAACTGGAGGACTGGAATGTATCAAAGGAATCGTTAAGTCTCAGGACTCCTAAGGTATTTTGAAGCATAATGTGTTATCTAGTGTCAGAAAACTAGGTCTAGATCAAAGGTCATGGGTCCTCCAGCAGGACAAGGATTCAAAACATAAATCTAAAAGTACAAAAGAATTGTGAAAAAGTTAAAAATGGACTGTTTTAAACTGGCCAGCAATGGATCCTATCTCAATCTAATCGAGAACCCTTGGAAAGAGCTGAAATCTGCCATTGGTAAAAGGAATCCTGGGAACATTGATGAGCTGGAACAAATCACAGTTGAAGAGTGTGAGAAACTACCAGCAGATAGATGTACGAAACTTGTAGATGGCTACAAGAAATGTTTGGAGGTCTTCATCACTGCCAAGGGTTGTGCAACCAAATTTAGTGAAGGGTGCCATTAATCCTGTCCAGCTCATATTTTGTTTTATTTTTCTCAGAAATTACTACATCTCATTTGCAAAGACATCTTTTTTTTTTGTTGTATACATATGAACATTCTATTACAATATTATGATGACATACAGATGGAATATTTCCAATTATTTTTAAAGATATTGTACACAACATACCTAAAATGCAAGAGTACCAATAATGTTGACCACAATAGTAAGTGGCATTTTAGATAGGACGTCCAGGTGCATTCTGGGATTTCGTGAGCAAAATTTTGAGAAAATCCTGGGGACATTTATATTTCATCCCCGTTTTTTACTTATTTTATTTTTATTTATTAGTACTTAGCTCACGCCTTTCCAGTGGTAATTCAAGGTGAGCTACATTCTGGTACGTAGGTATTTCCTTGTTCCCAGAAGGCTTACAATCTAACAGGCTGATGCAGAAAACTAATGTGGTCTTTTAAGCACTGAAAACGGCATGTTTAAGCACACTTTAAGCACTTTTAAGCTAATGTCAAATGCAGACAAGAGATGGAAGTGTGTGTAAATGGTGACAGAAAACTAGTGCCCTTATTAGCGCCACAAATATTTGAATGTATTTATATTGCAGGCAAATGAGCTGCACATAATAATCTGGTATGCAAATGATTGCTGCGCCTGATGCAGATTCGGGCATAGAGGATTTTGCAACCAGCTTTAGTGCCAATCTCTTTACGCCTGGGTCTGAGGAGGCTTATATCTCTAGCATGTGCCCCCATCAGGGTTTTGATGGCATTGGGGGTGATCACAGCATTGCGAAAAGCCCCCAGTACCATCAAAATACTGTTGGGGGCAGGTGCCCCTACATAAAGTCACTCGCTGGTGGTCTAGCGGCCTGACCCCCACATCCCACTTAAAACAAAACTAACTTGGTGGTCTAGTGGCCCCAGAACCCCCTCTCAGTATCTTTTAAAGCCAGAGTGCCACCTATGTTCTCCCAGTCGTGGTCTGCCATCTTGGGAAAATGGCAGCACCTGGCCCCGCAAGGTGCATTCTGGCAGTCTAACCTCGCCTGGCAAATCCCAAGATGCACCACATGGGGCCAGGCACCACCATTTTCAAAGATGGTGGACTGAGAACGGGAGCACCTAGGTGGCACGCCCGCTTTGAAAGATAGTGGGAGGGGGTTCTGGGGCTGCTAGACCACAAGATTAGTTTTGTTTTAAGTGTGATGGGTGTGTGTGTGGGGGGGGGGGGGTTCTGGAGTTGCTAGATCACCAGGGAGTTACTTTCTGTTGGGGCACCACCCCTGACAGTATTTTTTTAATTTAAATTTTATTAAATTTCCAATATTATTCCAAAATCTCTAAATAAGAATACACAGTTCAAAAGAAAAATAATTCAAGCATAGGAAATCTTACAAATTTTTTTAGACCACAATAGGTAAAAACCCCAATAAGGTCCCAAACAGGAAATAGGGGGGGGGGGGGAAAGAACGGGGAGTCCCCCCCTCAAATAAGGAGAGCCCCCCTACCATCTTAGGAGCACAGAATATCAATTATGGCAGCTGGTACAGGAATCAAGCCTTCTCCTCACCCTTCTTCCCCTGAAGAAATTGAACCAATTGCAAGGGGTCAAAAAAAAGAAATTGCTTAGATTGATAAAGAACCAAACATTTACATGGATACCTTAATCTAAATTGAGCACCCAGAGCAGTAGATCTTTGGCGTAAAGCCAAAATCTCTTTCCGCCTTTTCTGGGTATCCCTAGAAAGATCAGGAACTATCATAATTTTTGACCCCATAAATTGGGAAACAGACATTTTGCAGAAATACAATCTAAGTACAGAGTTGTGATCGGATTCAAAAGCAAAACAGACTAGCAATGTAGCTCGGCTAGTCACCACCTCCAGGGAACTCTCTAAGAATTCCGATAGCTCCAACTGGGCAGGCCCGAGTGCACCTTCAGAGCCCATCTCTGCACCGGTCTCAGAGGAAATTGCAACATACTGGACTCTAACTATAGGAGGTAAATTTTCTGCAGGTAGCAGGAGGACATCAGTAAAGTACTTACGAACCAAAACCAATGGTTCCATCAGAGGAGATCTTGGAAAATTCAAAAACCTCAAGTTATTCTTCCGAAGCTGATTATCCATGAACTCCAAGCGTCTTAATGATACCAAACGCTCCCTGGTCTGGGTCACACCTAAAGTTTGTAGATCTTCCACTTTGACCTCTAGCCTAGCCACTTTATCAGCTTGATCAGCCACCTTTGTCTCCATCGCTGAACACCGAACTTTTACACCATTTAATTCCTGGAAGATATCACCCACCACAGGTATCATGGCTCTCTGAAGTGTTGAGATGGCTTCCCATAAGCTATCCAAAGTTACTTTTGCCGTTTTTTTCATTCCGCAAACCACCTGGACCTCTGAGGCCACTGGGGAGCTGTTCTTCACCTGCTCCGCTCCAGGGCTGGCTCCAAGAGAGGTAGTTACATCCCTGCCCCCCATTGATGCCGCTGAATCACTCGGGTCAAGGTTAGAGGAGGCACCCCCTGCTGCTGCTCTGTCCTCCTGACCCAGAGGCACTCCTGCACTCAGCTCCTCCTCCACACTTCTTCTGAGCTGCGGCGGCAACATCTGAACGGGGCTCAACTCCACCCTGTTGCTGCTCTGATTCACCGAAACCATCGACCGACCTGCCGAGGCCATATCCGCCGTATTAGGTGAGCAGAAGGGTACAATGGACGCCTGAGTCAAGCCACTAGTTGGGGTAGAGGAATTGGGGGGCTTCGATGTCCGCTGCTTCCTCTTTTTCCCCATTGGCTCGAGTCTATAATCCCGTCCTCTCTGCAGACCTAACCTCGGCGTCTTACTCCACCGCCATCTTGGGATCCCCCCAACAGTATTTTGATGGCTTCAGGGGCTTTTCCCAATGCTGTGATCATCCCTGATGCTATGAAAATCCTGTCGTGGCTGGTATGCAAATTAGCCATGTGGTTCCCTTTTCTCTGGCAGAGCATGTCAAACCAGTGCTGATTTCTTGTGTGCATGTGTTAGGCTTGCTCTTCCAGTTAAACTATGTGCAAAATGGCAGTGTTAAACTCATGGCTCAGTTGCATATAAGCCCCTTTATGCATAGCCACGTTGAAGTCATGCGCTATTGGTGCGCTTCAAACAGGCATAAAAAACTGATAATGAGTGACTTCAGCTCCCACTTTCTGCATCGGCCTGTAAGTTTGTACCTGAGGCAATGGAGGGTTATGTGACTTGCCCAAGGTGCGCCAGGGGGAATTGAACCCAGATCTCCTGGGTACTAGGCTGTTGCTCTAAGGTGCATTAGGCTACTACTCCACTCTAATTTTAGAAATCTGGATGTCCCCAAATGGACATCCATAGAAATGGCTTCTTGTACATCACAGCAGGCAATTTCTAGAAGGGGGACGTCTATGTTCAGTGCAGATATTCAGACATGTAGTGGAGGTTAGTAATTCTTTGGGGTTTGCATTTACATGCAGATTTATTTGCCCAGGAAATATCAACAACAATGATGACAACGCATTGTGCTCTTCCCTGCAGTAATGTTACCACCATGAAATGAGCACTTTTTTGCTCCTTAATTGTGCTCAGAAAAAGGTATAGGCATGGATGCCTCAACAACAACTTGGATGCCTCAATCTGTGTTATTCTGGCATAGCACCATGATGTGAACCTTTGTTGCTCTGCTCAGGCCACTCCTCTGGTACACCCCCATTCTAATTGGACATCCTCATGCTAGGAACATTCGCAAGAATGCCATTGTGAATGGAACGTCTGCATAACCATTTTTAAATGTCAAAAAGACGAACAGGGCTTCTAAAATATCCTCTGATATGTCGTAAATATAATTAATATGTAACAACTGTTTACTCTGAGAAGTAGTAAGGAGGGGGGGGGGTGTTGCAGAGAGGAATAAAGAAAACAAAAGGTACAGCATGCCTCAGAGTTAAAATGTGATTTCTGAGAGTCTTCATAAGAATATAAGAACATAAGAGATGGCATACTAGGTCAGACCAAAGGTCCATCAAGCCTAGTATGCTGTTTCCAACAGTGACCAGTCCAGATCACAGGTACCTGTCAGGTTCCCAAAAGGTAGATAGATTCCATGCTGCTTATCCAAGGGGTAAACAGTGGCTTTCACACTCCACTTTAATAATAGTTTATGGGCTTTTCCTTCAGGAGCTTGTTCAAATCCGGTTGCACTAACAGCGCTTACTGTATCCTCTGGCAGCGAAATCCAGAGTTTGATTATGCATTACGTGACAAAATACTTCCTCTGATTCATCTTAAATGTTCTACATTGTAGCCTTGTATGTCCCCTAGTCTTTCTACTTAGTGAAGTAATGAAGAACCAATCTCCGTTTACCCATTCCATAACTCATTATTTTATAGATCTCTATAATATCTTCCATCGGCCATCTATTTTCCAAGCTGAAGAATCCTAATCTTTTAAGCCTGTCCCCTTTATCATTTTGATTGCTCTTCTCTGTACCTCTTTAAGATATGGCAACCGGAATTGCACACACTATTCAAGGGGCGGGTGCACTATGGAACAATACCGAGGAATTATATCCTTGGTTTATTCTTCGTTCCATTCTGTATGATTCCTAGCATTACTTTCTTGGCCACCACTGCATACTGGGCAACATATTATCCATGATGACACCCAGATCCTTTTCATAGATGGTGAATCATAATGGGGGACCTTGCATCGTGTAACTGTAGTTTGGGTTGTTCTTCCCTAAGTGCATAACTTTGTACTT
Organism: Ichthyophis bannanicus; assembly: GCA_033557465.1. Taxonomy (NCBI): domain Eukaryota; kingdom Metazoa; phylum Chordata; class Amphibia; order Gymnophiona; family Ichthyophiidae; genus Ichthyophis; species Ichthyophis bannanicus. The sequence continues at coordinate 539,465,112 of CM066036.1, read as the reverse complement.
GTCCGCATTAAATTTAATCAGCCTTTTGGATGTGCAGCCTTCCAATTTCTCAAGGCCCTCTTGCAATTTTCCACAATCCTCTTGTGTTTTATCAACTTTCAACAAGTTCCTATTAGCATGGTATCTAGAGTGGTTGGTGTTATCACTACTAATCAGTCTGGACATCCTTTAAAATATCTGATCATTAAGCTTCTATCAAATGACAAAGCAAATTCCAAGAAACCCACAGACACAAAGAGAAAATGAAAGATATATATATAGAGAGAGCTAGATATGATGAGTAATTGCAGCAGAGTGTCGAATAAAAAGTTATACTTATATACCACCTTCCTTAAACCAAAGATCAGCTCAAGACGTTTGTAAAGTACTCAAATGCACAAAAAAATACAATAAAATTGCAATAACATCAATAAAATAAAAACACATCAGTAAAATACAATTATATATTTTTTGTTTTAAAAATCCTTTTCTCCTTTCTGCCCCTTACAAGGGAAACTGCATGCCATGGGCCTCTGAATGTAATATAGGAAATTCTTCTGGGGCACCAATTTCTTCTTCCGCCTCCAGAGACAGACTAGTAGCCTGTTATAGTTAGGCAAACTCTACTTCTTTTCCCTCATCTGGCAAAGAATACTTCAGCCCTTTGCAGAAATTGCCTATCATCCAAGTGCAATAGGCCATCTGCTTAGTAGGAAAGTAGTGTTTCCCCAGTCCGATGAGAGAAACAGTAAGGAAAGAATACATTTATTTTTTTTTTATTTTTTTTTTTTTTTGTTATTTTATTTAGCTGTATTTATATCCCGCTTTTCACCGGGTCAAAGCGGTCAATTGGGGGATACATTTAACATGAGGGGATATGAGAGACATACGCTAATACTTACAGGGAACATGGGCAATGGAGGGTTAAGTGGCTTGCCCAAGACCACAAGGAGTGCCTATAGGACTAGAAATCCCAGATTGCTGAGATTGCTGTCCCCAGGTGGGACTTGAACCCCTGGCCCTCAGTACCTTGTCCTAACCACTAGACCATGCCTCCCTCCTATATGATTTAGCTGTATTTATTGAAACTACAGCTAGTGGGAGAAATAATGCAGCCTATAGCAACATTTTAGAAATTAAGGATTAGTGAAGATGAAATGAAAGATATCGAGTTGTTTGAAAGGTTAGAAAAATAAAATCTTTGAAATTTGCCCTCTGACCAAAACATGAAGGTGTGCTAAAGTCATTCCATAATTTTCCTTATACCAAAATATTTGACTTTGCTATGATTATTAACTATTCTTAGTTGAATGAGTGACAAGGACAGACTGATGATCAACTAATGTAAAAAGACAAAATTGTGTTTTGCTGATGTCTTTGTTGTTCTCTTATGTGTGCTCCAGTGATTATAGATGGAAGAACATTCCCTTCAGATCTTTAGGGAGCAAGGTAGTTAATTATATTTAGCTTCGGCTTTTAGCATGGTGATTGTCATTATCCATTTCCAAAGTACAATATATCTTTTAGGGGCAAAATGCTTAGGATATTTTTTGAAGCCTAATTTAGTTTACGCATTCCAGATAATAGTTAAGTCGCCCACAATGCATAGAAGGAAAGGAAAACATTGTAATTTTGCATCTATAAGAAAGTAAAAAGATTTGTCTATAATCAGACAATGCAATTAATTGCATTATCTTTATCTTTATTTGGAGGCTTAAAATACCGCTCAATGCAGCAGCGTCTGAGCGGTTATAATGAAATCCATTGTTAATTACTGCAATAGTAGGGTGTGTCCAAAAAAATAAACTAAAATATTTCAGTTCACTACAAGACTGTTTTTGTTCTTTATTATATTGATAACAAACACACACAATTTTAATGAAAATAAACAACATTTAGAGGTCACCCCATTTTTTCAGTTTTTAAGTCATCTGAACTAAACAGCAGACAACTGGGATGTCTGGTAACGGTGGCCGGTGAAGGTTCTGCAACATCTTTGTCTTTGTTTCTGCTGAGACTCTGTCATCAAAAAGAGTTAAACCTGCCAAATGTTCAGACAAAAAACAGAAGTGCCTTAAAAATACAACAGCCTGGTTTGAGTAAGTCTCAAGAACTGATAAAAATTTGATGTCATTGAGAGGAGCTCAGATTGCAAATGGTGCTTCCTTCCACTGTCTGATGTAAACAAGACTGACAAACAGAGCCAAGTCTTTGATATTCTTGGACTCACATGCAGTCATCCTGAACTGAGCCTTAAAAAGGAATATTTTCAATACATAAATGCCTTTTCCCATCCATAAAATGCTCAGAATGGGGCGACCTCTAAATGTTTTGTAATCAGGCTGAAATTTCACAGGTAAGCAAGCTATCCCTAATGGACGAAAATGAGCCTAGTAGAGAAATGATTCTACAAACATTAACTTTTTACATTGGTTTGTGGACCACCCTACTGTAATTGGTTTAGAATAATCAGAGCTCTTGCTTTTTAATAATTTATATGAAACCACAATTGTTGGGTCACGAGGTCTGAATGATCGGTTTTCCCTGGCCTATTCTTATGCTTCAATACATACAGTGTATCATGAGGACAACATTCAAAGCAATTTATCTGGGTAAATTGTCTGAAAAGGACATAGAGGTTCTGTAGAATATGTACTTTTAGCTCAATTGGCCTTTTTGCAATGAAAACTCCATCTGTGTGTGTTGTTTTCCCGCCTCCTACAAATACCACGGGAATGCCTTCCTGCAATCGGGCTAAACATTTTCAGACAATTTACCCAGATAAATTGCATTGAATGTTGTCTTCATGATCAGTGGTGTTCCTAGCCCTTTTTCTAGGGCAGGCACCCTCTCCGCCCCACGTTATGCACCCCCAACCCACAATTTGGGGGCAGCATGGTAAACATACCTGAAAGATAGGTGGCTTATTGCGCTGTCTCTAAGCCAGGTCGACTCTTCTCTCCTGCATCCCCCACTGGGTCCATACAATTGCAAGATTTTGGCTGGGAGAGAAGAGCTGGCCTAGACTGGAGACAGCATGGCAGGCCACCTGTCTTTCAGGTATGTTTACCACAGTGTCCTGAAAGTGTGGGCCTAGTGGGGGTGCACCCCTTTCTGGCCAGCATCAGGGGCTGAGAATACGCATACCTTTAAGTGGCTAACCTAGCTGTTTAAAGTTAGCTGAATATTAACCTCTATGGGGTTAATTTTATATTTTGCACATGTAAAGCATGGCTTTCATACAGAAAATAGCTCTACGAAAATGGTGCAGGGGTGTATACTTATAAACCGCAAGTGCACAAAGACAGCAACTAACTTTATGCGATCTATGTTTAGGTGTTCCCAGTGGGGCACCATGAAGGTTCCATGTTTGCATGCCCTTTAAAAAAAAAATGCAAGCAAATGCAGAAAATACATGCACAGATTTACATCTGCCTTGGAGCAGGTCTAAATTTATATAAAATAATCTGTGTGCATCTAAAGAATTATTCAAGAATCCTATTTTATTAAGCCACTTAAACACCTATTTTACCTTTATAAAATAGACATAATTTTGAGAATATCTGTAGGTGCCCTATTATAATATTAGCCCTATATGTTTCCGCATTGTTTTTACATTTTATCCTCAGATTACAGCTGGAAAATAAGCACAGTATTTTCTAAAGTTCTTCACTTTTCAGAATTGTTTTTTCAAAGCTATATTTATGTATTTAGATCAGAAGTATCCAACAGCTTGTATAAGAATGTTCCCTAAACTCTCTCTTCTATAGCTATAAAACCAATGTGGGACATGGAACCTGATTTAATAAGGCTTTCCTCCCATTCTTTGTCTATGAGGAAAACAATTTAATGCAATGTGGGTCTGGGGGTGGTGTGACTGAGCCACTCCTCAGCATGGTGGGGTGGCGGCAGACTGGCTCCTACCCTAGAGTGCTGATGGGTAGGGGGAGTCATAACCTGAAGGCCTGACCTTGCTGACCAACCCCAAAGCTATACTTTTCAGTGGTTCACTACAAAAACAGATGGGCCGATATTAAAAGCACTTAGTCAGCTGGCTGACCAGCGAAGGAGACAGACCATGATATTCTGCAGCAATATCCAAATGGTGCCATTGCATATCTCTGACTGCCCTAGCACTGTTGGTTAGTGCAGGGAATGGTCCATGGGCAGAGTAGAGACAGTGCTGGCACTAACCGGCTGGGTGCAAACACTTACTCGCTTAGTGCAGCTCCTGTACATACAACTTAGGCCACATGAAAAGCTGGCCTAAGTTGTAATTTGGACAAGGCCCCTGAAAATCACTTTAACCAGGTAAGTGTCGGCACTATCTGGATACTGCCAATGAATATCCTGCCAATTTTTAAGTAGCACGGCTGACTGCTGTGGCATTTATATATCAGCTTTTTTCAATATTGGCCAGAGAATGTTTAGTCAAGAGGTTTTTTTATTAGTGGTTCCCTCCCAGAATACAACAACAAAATAGCAAATACCAAATAGCATCTCAGTGCAAGAGACTCTTTGCTGCAATACAGATAATCTCTTAAGCAGGTCTCTCTTTAACAGTCTTCTATCTTTTAGCCTTCCTGTTTCCTCTCCTGCCTCTCCAACATAGATGACTGGCAACTCTAAAGCTCTTCTCCTTTGCTCCACTGTCTGAAGAACACTTCTTCTTTGGTTCTGTAATGAACCCAGGCGTCACTATAATACTATTACTCCTGGAAAATACTCACAAATCTCGAATGTACCTAGGAAAGTTGCAAAAAAATGCTTCTTTCTTTGGAAATCTCCAACCACTCTAGGATCCCAACATCTAGCCATTGTTAATCTCACTCCTTTCTCTCTTTTACAAGCTATGCCTCTCTGGATTACAGAAGTCCCCTCTCCAGGCCTAACCAATCCTAGGGGTGTGCAGGCAAAAAAATATTTTTTTTAGTTTCCTGTGTCATTTGCAGGTTTGTTTTGTTTTGTTTTAGTACATTTTCATGTTGTCATTTTGTTTTCATAAATGTTCTTAACTGAAAGGTTACTAGAAGTTTCAGGCAAATACAGAAGTCCATCTGGCTTTTTTGTTGAGAGTTGTTTGTTTTCCTACTGTATTACAGGCTGGCTTCGTACCGGTGACCCTTGGATTGGAAGGTAGGAGTCTCTGCAGAAAGAGCTAGAGTGGAACTGTAGCCTAGTGGCTTGGGGAGTAAGCTGGAATGAACCAGAAAGACCAGGGTTCAAATCCCATTGATGCTCCTTGTGGCCTTGGGCAAGCCACTTAACCTTCCATTGGCTCAGGTACAAACTTAGATTGTAGGGCCTCCAGGAATAGGGAAATGACTGTTGTATCTGAATGTAACTCACCTTGAACTGCTACTTGAAAGGCATGAACTATATACTAATAAATAAATAAAACTATTATATCTTCAGGGAGGTTTGTTCTAGTCAGCTTTTTCTTAACTGTGTCTTGTATTTCTGGTTCTCTTCATTCCTGTTTCCTGATTAATCCAAAGTTTGTCTGGTCTGGAGCTCTGTAGAAAATGCTTCTTAGATTTTTTTTTTTGCTTTGTGAATTGACTCCTGCTCTAGAGACTTTTCTTTTACTATAAGAACATAAGATATGCCATAATGGGTCAGACCAACCAAGGTCCATCAAGCTCAATATTCTGTTTCCAACAGTGGCCAATCTAGGTCATAAGTACCTAGCAGTTTTCCCCAAAGACACATGGGTTCCACAATGCTTGTATTGGGGCAAGCAGTGGATTACCTGGGTCCTTTTTAATAATGGTTTGTGGACCTTTACTCTAGGAACTTGTCCAAACCTTTTTTAAACCCAGCTACACTAACAGCTTTACTACATATTCCGGTAACGAATTCCAGAGTTTGATTGTGCGTTGAGTGAAAAATATTTTCTCTTATTAGTCTTAAATAGGTTACACTGTAGCTTCACTGCATGTCCTCTAGCCTTTCTATATTTTGATGGCGTAAATAATCGATCTACGTTTACCCATTCCACTCTATTCATTAATTTATAGACCTCTATCATATCTCCCCTCAGCTGTCTCTTTTCCAGGTTGAAGAGCCCTAACCTTTTTAGCCTCTCCTCATGGATATCCTTCCATCCCCTTTACCATTTTGGTGGCTCTTCTCTAATAACACTATATGCTTTTTAAGATACGGTGACCAGAATTGCACACTATATTCAAGGTGTTGTCGCACCATGGAAGGATACAGAGGCACTTATCTAATTTCTCAACAAACACGGGTGTCCTACACGGAGCGGTGGGTTCACCTCTAAACAAAGACATGGGAAGGGGTGGCCTGCATGGAGCGGCAGGTGCTCCTACTCTTGGCATCTTACTGGGCAGACTAGATGGACCATACTGGTCTTTATCTGCCGTCATTTACTATGTTTTGAAGTTAGCATGGTTGTTGGTGGGAGGTCTATATAGGAGACAAATTGCTAGGCCTTTATTTTCAATTTTGAGGAGGTCTATCCCATCACTATTATACCAGTTGTTTTATTCTCCATTTATTTATTTACATTCTCTTATATACTGTGCTATTCTGCATCAGTGCGGTTTACATGAACAAACTGAAATTACATTGAACAGGCATTATAACTTGGAGATAACTATTTTACAGGGAACATGGGCTATGGAGGGTTAAGTGGCTTGCCCAAGACCACAAGGAGCACCTGTGGGACTAGAAACCCCAGTCCTTCCGGCCCAAGGTTGCTGTCCTCTAGTGGGATTTGAACCCCCGACCTTCCGGCCTGAAATACCTTGCCACAACCACTTGGCCATTCCTCCACTCCTCTCTTTATGATTCCTAGAATTCTATTTGCTTTCTTGGGCACCGCTGCACACTGGGCAGAGGGTTGCAATGGGCTGTCCATGATGATGCCTAAATCTTTTTCCTGGGTGGTGGTTTCTAATATGGAACTTATTAGTCTTAAATAGGTTACACTGTAGCTTCATTGCATGTCCTCTAGTCTTTCTATATTTTGATGGCGTAAACAGTCGATCTACGTTTACCCATTCCACTCCATTCATTAATTTATAGACCTCTATCATATCTCCCCTTAGCCATCTCTTTTCCAGGTTGAAATGCCCTAACCTTCTTAGTCTCCCCTCATAAGGGTATCCTTCCATCCTCTTTACCATTTTGGTGGCTCTTCTCTGTACCTTTTTCTAATAATGCTATATCCTTTTTAAGATACAGCGACCAGAATTGCATACAATATTCAAGGTGTGGTTGCACCATGGAAGGATACAGAGGCACTTATCTAATTTCTCAACAAACAGGGGTGTCCTACACGGAGCGGTGGGTTCACCTCTAAACAAAGACATGGGAAGGGGTGGCCTGCATGGAACGGCAGGTGCACCTACTCTTGCCATCTTACTGGGCAGACTAGATGGACCTTACTGGTCTTTATCTGCCGTCATTTACTATGTTACTATGTTGTGAAGTTAGCGTGGTTGTTGGTGGGAAGTCTATAGAGGAGAAAAATTGCTAGGCCTTTATTTTCAATTTTGAGGAGGTCTATCCCATCACTATTATTACAGACACTGATGTATGTTTTTAGGACTGCTCTGGTTAATATTAGCACTCTGTAACCTCGCTTTGTGTGCCTGTGGCAGTTATATAGATTATACCCATTGGCTCTTAGCTGGTTTAGTAGAATGATGTCATGTATAGTGAATCTAATATAACAAAAACTCTTATTAATCAGTTATTTAAAATATATTCTAGATCACTTCAGTTATTATTTTTGTTAACCTCGAGTGGAATGCAATGACTCTAGAGCTAACATCAATTTTAATGCTATTATTTAAAAATTATTAATTTATTTTATTCTATTATTTCAAGGGATAGACCTCAGAATGGCTATAAAACCCTTCACACGACAGGCAACTTCTGTCATAGGGAATAGCGAGATGCTCGCATCACAGGTCTCTAAACCCTTAATATTTTAAACTACTATTATTAAATCTAGGAAAGTACTTTACAAGTTTTCTTTTATACCAATAATTATTTTTTTCAGAAACAACCATTACTTAATAGTATCTCATTATGAATCATTTTATTTTTCTAAACCTTAACTATAGAAGCTACTTAAGAACTTTTTATCATGCTCCACAGAAGCGTTCTCTGGAGCTACAGTTTGTTTGTTTTCAGCTTTCCGCAGTTAGCACCGCTCCTGCAAAAACAGAAGGGGCATGCTAATGGATACATAAAGACACCATTCAAGAATATCCATAAGTACTTATATTTTCAGAAAGAAGATATTAGTCGTCAACAGCCCAACAAAGGCCTTCATTTCGCCTCAGAGGCTTCTTCAGGAACTTGAAAACAGTCTTGACGACTAATTTGAAGGTTAGCTGTAGCGTCTGACATCACGTTATTTAAAGACCTTCTCACCAATAGGATCACTCAGTCGTACCAACACTCTAATCAATCTACTGAATACAATAAAATAGTGTGCGATTGGCTCTACTCCATTCCTTCGCTAGGTCTTAAACAAGTATAACTTTTTTAGAAGAACAATGGCCATTCTGTCTTGTCATTTAAACCCTTGGGTTCTAAAGTATTCAACCTAAAAATCCACTTTTGCTTCCGCTGTAATAAAAACTTTCCATGATCACCTCCACGTACATTCAATGGCACATGTTCAAGTACTATGCAGCATAAATCATCAAAGGTATGATTTAATCTTCTACAATGTGTATTAAAGACCATTTCTAACTTTGCTTTAGACAAACTGTATTTATGTTCTGCTAGCCATACTTTTAATGCACGTGTTGTCTTCCTGATATATAGCTTCATACATGGGCAGATCAAGCTGTAGACAACATAAGTCGTAGTGCAAGATGTAATTCCTTTTAATTCATAACTGAAGCCGTCATGAAAAAAATTAGTATCTTCAATCATGACTGTGCAATATAAACAGTGTCCGCATTTGACATGGCCAGATTTTACAATCTCCTTGTGATCCTGTGGAACAGTGGAGCACAAGAGGTCTCGCATATTATGACCTCGACTGTAAGCTACACGAAGCTTATTGCCTGAAAACTTAGGGTGAGTCATCAATAGTCTCCATCGTTTACGGATAGAGGCTGTTATTAAATGAGATAATTTAGAATGACATAAAACACAAGTGACTGAAGAATCTGATGAAACTTTATCTTGCTGTTGAGAAGTTAATAGCCATTCTCTGTGATTGTAACAAGCTCTTTTATAGGCTGTATTAAGTACCGCATTAAAATTGATGTTAGCTCTAGAGTCATCGCATTCCACTCGAGGTTAACAAATAATAACTGAAGTGATTTAGAATATATTTTAAATAATTGATTAATACCAAGAGTTTTTGTTATATTAGATTCAGTATACTCTTAGGGCATCTCTGTAAAATACTTTATTAGTCATGTATAGTGAGCCATGTCTCAGTAATGCAAAGGATATCTGGGGTTTCACCGGTTATGATATCTAGAGTTAATGGTATTTTATTCCTAACAGATCGTGTGTTTATTAGAATGCATTTTAGAGGTTTAGTAAGTTCACTCAGGATAGGAGGTTTGATACTATTGCTAGGGTTGAGAAGAACTAATTTGGGTAATTTTTGTATTTGTGGTTATTGCCATCTCTAGTGTTGCAATGGTTGTGGGGGTAGCAAATTTGATTGTTGCTTGGGCGATGATGAATGATGGGGATGGGATGAACTGGGAAGGTGTTAAGGGGAGTCTGAAGTGCATTAGAAAGTATCATGACGAGTAGATGAATGATGAAAGCATGTGCTATAGAGAGCTTTATTTCCATCTTTGCAGATGAATGATAAAAGCATGTGCTATAGAGAGCTTGATTTCCATCTTTGCAATCAGGCAAAGAGGAGATTTGAATTGAGGAAGGGGCAGGGTTTTAGGAGGAATTGTACTAGACAATGCAAAGTAATTCAAATGGGGTCTGAGTTAGCTGGAGATGCAGCAGGAGTTGAACGCCATTGAGTTGGGCTGAAGGTAGTAAAAGTTAAAAGGAGAGAAGAAAAATTATAGCATTAGTGACCACGTGGCCTAAGAGAGTAAACTCAACAATATCGCAGAAGTGGAATACTTCAACTGAGAGAGATCCCAGTTTGAGATTCAGATAGTGAGGTACAAATATATGATCACAGTGTGAAAAACAGAGATGTATATGTAGCTTCTAGAAGCAAGGTATCTATAGAGCTATGAGGTATTGCAGTATTATCTGCTTAATGGAACAAAAGATACATTTGAGTCACTGTGAGAGAATTTTCAAATGCCCTAGTAGGATAAGAGTTACATTTATAAGTTGTTATAATTGCAATACTAAGATGTTACAATATTGCAGTACTATTAGACAAGGTCAAAGGAATATCGGTGATTTTTGCATCAGATGGTAGAACTTATAAGAATAGTCATATTATCTTGAGGGACGGAGTCTTATGTGTGGCCGGTAAAATATTTGATCGTGCAAAGACTGCTTTATTGTTAAAGCAACTTACTGTGCTGTGGTGTAATCTTCCTTTGCTGCTTTAGGGAATGCTTCTATTACATGTGTTGCTCTCTGCCTCTGTTCCTGCCTAAGGGCCACACCAAAGGGCCCTCTGACGAGGCACTCAGGTGTGGGCCCACCAGGCACGGGCATGCCTGGAACGTGCCTCCTTTTAAATCGTTGCTGTGTGCTGGATCTTGCCTTGGTGGGGAGGAGCGGGAGGGGCTGCTCCAAGAAGCAGTCATTTATTTCATCTAGAAACTTTATTTCCCTTGCATGTCCTGCTGTGACATTGACCCAGTCAATACTGGAGTAATTGAAATCACCTATTATTGGGGAGCTGCTTTGTGCTGTACCTGCCATGGAGGATTAGTGCTGGACTTTCATCTCCTGCTGCTTGTTTGCCTTTCCATCAGGCACACCTGCAGACAGCCATTTCTTCCATCGAGGGCCCTACTTTTTTGTGCCCTCCATGGCATGCAGCCATCGGCATGCATTAAGGAGTATGTAACAAGGGACTTGTTTAATAACCCTTGTCAGCCCCTTTGGAGACCGGGTGGAGTGATGGCATGGCAAGTTGTCTGGTGCTATTAACTGATATTGTTGAAAAGGAAATCAAAAGGGTGCAAACAAGTGCAGGAACAATCGGTTAAATCTGGCTCAATACATAATCATGTTGGTCCTAAGGATTCCCAATTTGGAATGATTCCAGTTTCTGGATTCTTTTCTAGTGAGGAGAGGTCTACCTCTCCCACCTGGGGCTATTTTGAAAACTAGCTCTCCTGTTATGCTGCTTATAGATTCTCTTGGTGCGGTCACTGCTTATGGCCTCACACCTTTGGTTTGCCAAATAGAAGATGTTTCCTCTTTAGCTTCTAGCTTGTCAATCTCTTTAGCTGATGTCTGGTGGTAGTGGCTCGTACCGAGAGACTGCTGGTTACAATAATTCCACAGTTGTGTGATTTCTTTCAAGAGACTGTTTCAAAATTTAAGGATGTAGATACCCATATGGAGGCGCGGGAGAAGAAAGTCTTCATTTTGGATTCCCAGATGGCCTCCTTACAAATCAGTAAGTGCCTCTGTTATAAAAGACAGTTTGAGTTTACATCATGAATTAAAAGCTTTAGAAAATGTAAATCAGAGTAAAAATATGAGATTTTTGAATTTCCCCTTTACCTGTTTATCTACTGCGATCCTTTTAAGAAAGTATCTTAAAGAAGTGTTGCAATTTTCTACCTCACAAAGCATTTTGATTTTGAAGACTTATTATGTTTCAGATAAGGTTATTAATGATTCTTTCATTGATATTGTTGAGGCTTTGCTTCAAAATCCTGAACTTAGTTTAATTGCTTTTTTGGAAGATTCCCAAGAGATTATCTCTTCTAGAGCTATTTTAGTAATTTCTTTTGTAAATGAATGTGTTAAGTTTTTGATCCTTAAGTAGTACTTTAAAAATAAGGATTCTCTTTTCTGTGATTTCAAATTGCAGATTTTTCATGATGTTTCAAGGGCCACCCAATTGAGGAGGAAACTTTTTCTTTCCTTTAAAGCTAGGGTTCTTGTTAAATATGTTTTTCTAGATCCTTCTTTATTGGAACTTCTCTTTTGGGATGCCTTAACTTCCTTCTTTTACTAGTATTCTTCTTGGATACATTCTTCCAAACCATGAGCTCTTTGGTGACTTTTGGCTTTCCCCAATTATACAGTTTTAAAGCTGCTCTATCTCCTTTTTAAAGGTTAATGCGAGCAACCTGGTTTCATACTGGTTAAGGTGGTGCAAAGAGGGTTTTGGATTTGCTAAAAAATGGGCAACATTTTGGAAAAGATACTACCTTCCCCAGAATAATATTGCCCATTTCTTAGCAAATCCAAAACCCTCTTTGCACCATCGTCTCATCTATGCATTGAGACTCTGGAGCTTTGCCTGCCTTTTGGGTCCTGCGCACGGAACAGGAAGCATTTTAGAGAATGCTACCTTGGACGTTTTGGATTTCAACTTCCTACCTAAAATCCTAAATTTGGCCGCTGGAATTTCCCTCCCACATTTTCCTATGTCATTGGTACCAACATATTCAAAGAGACAGGCTCCTCCCCAGTGCCATCTAAAACTTTGCTAGGCGACAGATGAGGTCTGCTACTTTCATGCCAGTCACCCAGCTATCTACATGCCTAATGATTGAATCACTAACTATAATGGCCGTCCTAACCCTTCCTTCAAGGGCACATGTACCACCTCCAGTCTGGTAGCCTCTCTGTGTGTGAGGGTTTTACATCACCTGGAGGACAGGTCCTAGTTACAGAATCATGTCCTGCCACACCAAGATGATGCTCTCCTTTCACGTGACCTCCCTCCTCCATGGCAACAGAGAGACTACCAGACTGGAGGTGGTACTTCAGTATGACGTCCCTGTAGTTCTTGTCTATATACCTCTGTCTTCCTTAGCTCCTCCAAATCTGCTACTCTAGCCTCTAGAGATCGGATTTGCTCCATGAGAGCAAGGAGCTCTTGCACTTAGTGCACACATAAGATCCCTCACCAAATGGAAGAAAATCGTACATGTGATACTCAATGCAAAAGACTGGGTAGCCCCCATCTCGCTGTTGGACTACTGTCTGCATCTTAGTTTTAAGGTTTTGTTAAGATATTATAAGTTTTGTTTACCTTAAGTTGCTAGGGATAGTTGTACAAACACAATTATACCTAATTGGTTTAAGGGACTTTGTTCGTGTCAGGATTAATTTCAGTGCCTTAATTAAGGTATACCTGATGAGGATAACCAGCTACACCTGAAAGTGAATTTAATTACCTCTGTCCTTGTAAGAGCTGTATGAGCCTATAAATCTATGATTATGCCTGGGGTGGGTGAGAGTCAGGGTGGGCAGGAGGTAAAGAAACATTTAATAGAAGCTGATTTGCAGAAACAATGCCCTGTGTGACTTTAAAAAAACCACAGAACTTTAAAATAGACAGATTTTTCAGTTTAAACCCAGAGTTCCTTTTAACCCAAGAGTGTGAGAAACTACCAGCAGGTGAATACTTAACAATTGATAAATCCTTCCCAGCAAGAGCTGCTTTCTCAGTAGTCCTGCAGATTGTAAGGTTAATCAATGAAGCCTCTATAATAGCCCCAGTTTTCTGGGTATCAGAATTAATAAAGAATATGCAGAGGCCCTGGATTGTGTCAATGCTCATGAGTGACACAAACATACTTTTCCTTTTTTTGCTAACCATAAATACTACTCATCCAGAAATAACTTAATTTCAGACTGGAACACTGCAGTATGTATTTCATATACTGAGAACTATAACATGGTTAGACCAAATTTTGAGAATTCGTAACAAGCACCTTCTTTATTTTTGGATTTGTTTTTGGCAATGGTGTTTTGCATATTTTTCAGCCATTTCAATTTTGTTAACTATTGGCAAAAAAATAAAAGGTGTTAGAGTGTGAAAAAGGATAGCTTAGTTCCATCTTTTTGCTTTCAGACACCAGTTCAGAGTCCTGAAGACTACATAAACCCTCAGTTCTTGATTTGGGATGGTGCACCCCTACTTTTCATGGAGTGAGTCTGAGATCTAAGGCCATAACCTCTGATTTAGGATATACAGGATACAAGGTTACATGCCCCATAGCTCTGATGACCCTACTTTGCAATGTTTATACTTCACTACTCCTTCATTTTTGGTCTGCATAATACTGTTGTTTGTTCATGCAGCTGTTCTGAAATGACTTCGGTACATTTACGATATCTAACTTAGACATTACAAGTTGTATGTGAATATTCAGCAGCAGTACCTAAACGGATAGCATCACTGAATATACTTATGGATATTGAACAGCTGCACAGTTTTATTAAAGGCCTTTCATGCCTGTAAAACAAGCTTTATCTAAAGAAAAAGCTTTATAAAATTACCCCGCATGCTGAGTCTATGAGCAAACAGTGAAATCTTTTTGCTCATAGACTGCCCATTTTCCTTACCTGCAACAGCCTACTCCATAGGCTTTTTCCTTTTTCTACACTCATTAAGAATCTTCTGTGTTTCTGTCAAATCCTTCCTAAAATTCTGATAGCCTTGCTTTTCATTATATTTTGTTCCCTGTTTCTGTCCGTAGTGTTTCTGTCTGACCTTTTGGTCTGTCAGTCACCAAAAGATTTAGAGTCACTTTACAGATATATATGGATTAATCAACTTTGACAGGATTCCAAAAGGTGTGATGAATAAATCCTTTTGAGAAGAAAGTTTTAAAAGATTTAATTTCTATGATTATTCTCCATGCAAAGAGGATTTTGACATTTTTATTGAAAGTATCTTTTAAAGCATATTCTCTTAAGTGATAGTGCCTGTGGGGAAGGATCCATCTGTCTGTCTGTATGCATCAGTGCATAAACACACACACACACACACACAAATCCAACACACTTCAGAGATGTATAGCACAGCACACATACATAAAACACAGCATACATACACAACACAACACAACACATACAGCGCAGCATACATATATGTCATAGCACACACACTTAATACAAAATATACAACACAGCACATGCACACACACCACAACACACAAAGAACACAATTACACTACAGCACACACCCAACACAACACACATACTATATAAAAACACAGAACTATCACCACAACACAGATACACAAAACACCCCTGCACATATACAATACGCAAACACCCCAACACACACACACATGTAAAACCAAGCTCTTGCTTTGTGGATTGTTGTTTTATTGTGAACCGCAACTGAACCCTGGAAGATGCGGGATATAAATGATTGTTAAATAAATAAATAACACATTGTGATTACAAAGGTAACTGTAGTCTCTAATTTACAATGTATTTACAATTGGGACTTATGTTCAAGTTGAGTCAGGGAGGAGGGGAATAAGTGAGGATTGGTTTCTGGGGGAGTGGTGGTTATGGCGTATGTGTCCATGGCTTTGCTGGTGCTCGGGGGCATGCATCTCATTTAGTTACTGAAGTGTTCATTGAATAGTAAAGTCTTGAAATCCTTGCAAAATTTTGTTATTTCATGTGTTTCTCTGACGTCGCTGGGGAGTGCATTCCAGAGGTCTGGTATGTAGGTGGAGAAATCCCCGAATTGGGTATTTCATTGCATCTTTGTTGTTTGTGCTGGAAGCTTAAGGAGATTCTCATTGCATTTTCACCTGTGTCTCTTGGTTGTTGGTGTATGAATGAGAGACGTTAGGTACTTTGCAGATTGATTATGTAATGTTTTGAAAGTGTTTATTTATTTAACCAGTTTTATATACCGTTTTTCTGCAAGGTAAAACGGTTTACATGAAACATTTGGAACTATATACAAGTAACTTTGGTATAAATACAGTGTTGCAATAAACAAAAGACAAAAAGTAACTATTTACAGATGGCCTGGAGGCTATGCAGTCAGGCGTTGAGTTTGCCTACTTAGGGGAAGAGCTGTGTGAAGGAGAGTGGGGGGGAAATGGGGGGTGTAATGATGGGGGTGGTGCAGGGAAGTTAGGGGGGTGAGTGGTGGAAGTGGTGAGGAGGGGCAGGGTATAATCTTGTAGGGGATATGTGGCAGTGGATGCGTTGAAATGTTCTTCGAAAAGAAAGGTCTTGAGTTGTTTTTTGAAGAGGATGTGGGATTGGAGGGCCCGTATGGTGGAGGGTAGTTTGTTCCAGTTGGTAGGGATGTAGAATTGAAAGGCTCTTGTGCTGGTGTGTTGAGGTTTCTTGGAGCTCTGTGCAGGAAGAGGGAGGAGATTTGCTGTGTTTTGGCACCGGAGTCTGCTGTTGTTGGGGCGCTCGATTAGTAGTTGTAGCTGTTCCACCGTAGTGTTGAAAAGGGCTCTGTGTGTGAGGACAATGGTCTTAAACCTGATGCGGGATGCAACTGACAGCCAGTTTAGGAATTTCAATATGGGTGTGATGTGGGAGTGCCTGGTTGCTCTAGCAATGAGATGTGCAGCTGTGTTTTGTGCCAGCTGTAAGTGGGCGAGGGTGGTCTTAGGTAGTCCTTGTAGAATGGAGTTGCAGTAGTCGATGGGAGGGATGATGGAGGCTTGACAAACTGTGTGGAAGCTATCATAGGGTAGAAGAGGGCAGAGGTTATGAAGAGTTCTGATTTTGTAGTAGGAGTGGCCTAGTGGTTGGGGCAAGAAACTTCAGGCCGGAAGGTCGGGGGTTCAAATCCCACTAGAGGACAGCAATCTTGGGCCGGAAGGACTTGGGTTTCTAGTCCCACAGGTGCTCCTTGTGGTCTTGGGCAAGCCACTTAACCCTCCATAGCCCATGTTCCCTGTAAAATAGTTATCTCCAAGTTATAATGCCTGTTCAATGTAATTTCAGTTTGTTCAATGTAAACCGCACTGATGCAGAATAGCACGGTATATAAGAGAATGTAAATAAATAAAATATGAGGCTGGAAGTTCAAGAAGTGGGCCAGGGTTACTTGATCTGAGGTTTGACTTGAATTTCGGTGTCACCCAATTTGATGCTCTGTGGGGGGTTGAAGTTGGGATCTCTGGAGATATGAAGGAGCTCTGTTTTGCTGACGTTGATTATGAGATTGTGCAGCTGTAGCCACGCAGTGAGTTCTGTGAAGCAGGCGGTAAGGGTGGAGTAGTCAGGGGAGGTTATGTTGAAGGGGGTGAAGATCATTATGTCATCTGCATAAAGATGGTATCCAACATTGAGGCTTTTGAGGATGTGACAGAGGGGCCTGATGAGGATTGGTTTCCTGTTCTCACTTGTTGGGTTCATTGGGAGAGGTAGGAATGAAACCATTGTAGTGGGTTGCCTCGGATGCCTATGGTGTTAAGTTGATTGATGAGGGTCTGGTGGGATACCGTGTCGAAAGCTGCAGATATCTCGAGGAATAATAGGATAAAACCTGAGCGGGGTTTCTCTGTACCAGTTATGAGTGTGTTGAGGAGGGAAGTGAGGAGGGTTTCAACACTGTGAAGTGGGAGAAATCCATGCTGGTTGCTGTCAAGTGGGGTGAATCTATCCAGGTGCTCCTGAAGCTGAATTTGCACTGCTTTTTCGATGACTTTAGAGAGAAAAAGGACACTAGTAATGGGTCTGTAGGATGCAGGTGAGGTGGGATCAAGGTTGGCTTTCTTCAGTAGGGATCTAATAGAGGCATGTTTGAGCAAAGGAGGAAGGTAGGCTTGGTTGAGGGAGGTGTGAAGGACTGTAGAGATGTGCGGAAGCATCACGTTCTTTATTTGCTTAATCCATGTTACTGGGCATGGATCTAGGGGGGAGGTGGTGGCATTGATGAGGGTTATGACGTTCTGGGGTTCTTCTGGATGGACATCCCGAAAGAGGTCCAAGGCTGGGTTGTCGGGATTGAAAAGGTGTTGGATGGAATGGTTAGGATAGATATGGCGGAGTGGTTATGTTTAGCTATGAGAAAATCTGCCATCACTTCAGGGAGGATGACATCTTCTTGGCGAGGCTGGATGGGTCATTTGTGAGACTTTTGACAAGTTGAAAGAGTTCTCTGGGTTTGTTTATGGCACGAAGGAGTAAGTTGCTGTGGTGTTCTCGCTTGGTGTTGAGAGTGCTGGTGGAGTATGCTGCACGTTGGTCATGGTAGATGGTCAGTAGCTGGGTCTAAGGTTGGTTTTTCTCCATCTACATTCTAGTTTTCTGAGTAGGCGTTTCTGATTTTTGAGGTGGGATGAATACCAGGGGGCATGGTGTCGGGGGGTTTTGGGATGGTTGCATTGTGGAGCTTGAGAGGCTGTAGTGATAATGGTGTTCCAGGTTTGAATGAGGAAATTGAGGTCTGGGTGTTGAAATGCTTGCTTTAGATTAGGAATGGTTTGTTGGATGAAGGTGTCTTCATTGAAGTTTGTGAATCTTCTTCTTGTGTGAGGTTTGGGCAGGGTGGGATGTTTGAGTTGGGGGTTGGGTAAGGTGAAGGAAATGAGGTGGTGGTCAGACCATGGGACAGGAGTGGATGAGTGAGTGATTGAATGGGAGGAGGAGAGTAATTTGTTGGGTAGGAAGAGAAGGTCCAGGGTGCCTCCTTTTTGGTGTGTAGATGTCTTGATGAGTTGGGTGAATTGTAGGTCATTCATAGCTTGGAAAAGGTTGTTGCTGTGGCTGGGGTCTGCCGAGGGTAGGTTAAGGTCTCCAAGTAGGACAAGGTCGTGTTGGCGCGGGACAATAGAGCTAACTACTTCAAGAAGGGAGTCCAGTAGGTCTGCTTTGTGGTGTGGAGCTCTGTATACGAGGCGCATGGTGAGGCATTTGTTGCTTATGGTGAGGATGTCAAGTCCATGAGAGGATGATGTGCTGGTGGTGGTGAAGCAGAGTTGTTTTCTGGAGAGGATGCAGACTCCTCTTCCTCTGCTGTTTCGCGGGCAGTTGTGAATGTTGTGGGTGCTGGTGTTGAGCTGATTGAGGAGTACATTGTCTGTCTCGGTGAACCGGGTCTTGGTGATGCAGAGGAGGTCAATTACATTGTCGGTGACGTGGTCAGTAAGGGTTTGAATTTTGTTCATGGTGGAACGGGCGTTGATTAGACTGCATTTAATTGGTTGAGTGGGGTGTGTGTCAGGGAGTGGTGTTGTGGTGAGGTGGGAATGTGGAGTAGACGTGATTGTCTCCTGTGTTGCTGGTTGTAATGAAGAATTGGAGTATATTGTGTGATGGGCTTTGGGAGGTGAATGATGGGAATAAAGGAGGGAAGGATGAGGTAGGTTGAGAAGCAGTGTGCCAGTAGAGTTAAGAGGTATAATAGTGTGAGGTATTTGGGTAGTATACCCATCTTGTTTGGTATGAGTAGGTTGGGGTGAGGATAAGGGAGGGAGGGAATGTTGCTATGGATGAAGCCTTTAGAGGAGAGACTTATGGAGGAGAGATCAGTGTAGGTTTCAGCGTCCTGTGTGTTCTGGAAGTTTTGATGAGGTCTGGAGTTGGCTTTTGGTTAGTTGATGTAGCTTCCTGTGAAAGCTTTCACTCCCCGCCTAAGGGCCACGCCAAAGGGCACAGGCATGCCTTTGCGACCTTTATTGTGCTGGAGGAAGCGGCACCTGATGGGTCCCGGCAGTGGGGAGCGGGGAGAAGCTCACCTGCCTGCTCCCTTCTGCTGTGGCTGATCGGGTGGCTGGCGGCTCGCTGCTGCTTCCTTTATGCCCTTTATTGTGCTGGAGGAAGCGGTGCCTGATGGTTCCCGGCGGTGGGGAGCAGGGAGGAGCTCACCTGCCCGCTCCCTTCTGCTGCGGCCGATTGGGTGGTTCATGGTTGCTTTATACTTGATTCTGGTGAGTACTGGTAGCCAGTGAAGATTTTGAGTATTGGAATAATATGGTTACTCTGTTTTGCTTTTGGTAGAATGTGTGCTGCTCTGTTTTGTGCCATTTATAGTTGGTGAACTGAATTTTTAGGGTGACCTTGATAGATACTGTTGCATAAGATGAGCGCCTGAAGGACTGAGCAGAAATTGGGGGTTGATAGTATAGGTTGAATATGTATACGATAGAGGAGATATGACAAAGACGTTAAATACCTCCGTGCATAAATGCACAAGAGGAGAGCCTCTTTCGATTGAAGGCAAGCTGTTCTACGAGGGGACATAGGATGAGGGTGAAAGGGGACAGACTTAGGAGTAATATGCGTAACTATTTCTTTATGGAAAGAGTGGAGATACGTAGAATAGTCTTTCAGTGGAGGAAATAGAGATAAGGACAGTATCTGAATTCAAGAAAGTATGGGATAAACAGAAGATCTCTATAGGAAAAAAAGGGGGACTATTGTAGTTGATATAGAAGGAAAGTCTAGATAGGTCATGGGGTCTTTTTCTGCCATCAGGTTTCTATATTTCTGTGTGATGGAGAAAAGAGGAACCATGCCATTCTGCCACATTGTATGTGTGCACTTTTAACTGTTAATTTAGTTCAGTGCATTTGTCTCTTAGTAGGTAAAAGTAACTGCTTTTTTCACATAAGATCCAGGAATACAAAAGCCAAATCCATGAACCTGATAATGACTTAACAGTCACTGGTTTTGTTTATTGTTTTATTTGCTCAATCTTGAGTTGCCCTCAACAGGCTATCTACCTCATGATTTACTATGTTACCGAACTAATGTCTTTATTGCTTTTATTACACTACTGAGATACAATGTATTGATCAATGTAACTTTCAATTCATATCTGTCCATAGACCGAGATATTGTGAGTAACTTCTGCCAATAACTTATCTTTCCCCCTGAATATTAAATCATCAGCACGAGGCATATACCATTTGCTATATCCATACCCTCAACCTATTGGGAATTGGTGAATTCATGTCCACTCTGACTGCAAATGCCAAATGCAGTCTGATTTTTACTGACTGTTACCATACTTATTATTTCATATTTGTTGCATAACGACATTATAATTAACCACTTCCTCCCCCAATTGGGCAGAGATCCATCACCCCTGGAACTACTTTAGTATACCAACAGTCAAACACATAGTGGACATTATCGACACTCTAAATACGACAACATCTCCTTCTGACCCCTGTCCAGTGGAATGGATCAAAGATGCTAACTAGGTCCTCACCTTCACATAATTGTAAAGGAATCCCTACAACAAGGATACTTACCACAAACCCTTAAGCATGCAATGATATGGCCTATCCTTAAGAACTCAACGCAAAGCACATACTGCCCCATCTCTAGTCTTCCATTCATATCGAAGATCATTGAAAAAGTAGTACAAAGACAACTACAGGATCATATCGATCTGCATGCTCCATTAGACCCCCATCAACATGACTTCAAGCCACAACACAAGGTCGAAACTCTACTCACATACCTCTTTGACAACTTACTCAAGGGCCTAGATAATACAAGAAATGGTTTCCTTCTAGTTTTCATGGACATATCTACAGCTTTCGACACGGTGTCCCACTCCTTATTGTTGAATTGCCTTCAAGAGATAGGACTACATAATAACACACTAAAATGGTTCACTTCCTATCTGACAGACAGAACACAAGTCAAATGTGAACAAAGAAAATCTACACAGTTCCCCATCACTCAGGGCATACCTCAAGGATCAGCACTCTTGTCCATCCTATTCAATTTATACATTCAGCCCATATGTGATGTTATCAAAAGTCATGAAAGCACAGTTACTTACCTGTAACAGGTGATCTCTGGGAACAGCAGGAATAAGTCTTCACATATGGGTACCTCGGTACCGACGGAGCCTGTGTGGGAACGCTCCCCAGCGTCCAATCAGAAAGCTTTTGGGAGCATCCCACAGCGCCTGCGTGCCGCCTTCCCGCCTTTCCCAACTGCCTCTCCTCAGTTAAGTTTTAAAGCTGAGACAAAGAGAGGAAGAGCGAAAGAAAGGGAAAGATAGAGATAGAGAGATATAGCTCCTAGGGGAGGTGGGTGGGTTGTGAAGACTTATTCCTGCTGTTCCCAGAGATCACCTGTTACAGGTAAGTAACTGTGCTATCTCCAGGAACAAGCAGGAATGAGTCTTCACATATGGGGACTCCCAAGCTGAGATGCCTAGAGGGAGTCCAAGCATGTTGCGAATTTAGAAAGAACCATGCTACTCCTCAGAACCTCAGGCATCCTGGAATGGAGGGTAGGAGCTGAATTACAGAAAGGTGCTGTGGAACAGCTGGACTAAAACAGCATTGTGGAACAGCTGGACTAGAACAGGAGCTCTATAGAGGAAGATCCTGTGAGATGAAATTTAGTAGTGAAAATATTGAGAGCAATATTGTAATATGGACCTCCCTTGGTGGTATTGCAAAAGTCTGTTGAGGTTCATATGGATCTGTTAGAAGAGCCATTGAAAGATCCTCAAGGAGTACCTCACTGTGAAGTAGAGGTAATAAAATTGTAGAAAAAAAAAAAAACAAGTGGAGGTCAGAACCCTTCAGGATGAGAAAAAAGCCCCAGGGGTAACTGGGGTAGTATAAAGGTGTAGGGCTTCAGCGGAAAACGCAGAAGGTACTATTAGACAAAGCTTAAACTCTTTTGGCCCAAGAACAGTACAATGCTAGGACCAAAAGAAAAAAGTCTGACCCATCTGGACTAGTACTGGATTAGTCCATGTAAGAGAAAGGGTATGGAGACCCCTGTATCTGATAAGAAAGCAAGGACAGACTTAGGAAGAGTTAAGCTTTAGATTAACTGAAGCTCCGCAATGACTTTCCTAAATGGGGTTAATTAGGAAAGAAAAAAGGTACATGGAGGCTTCAGAGATACCTAACCCTAAAGGGCTATGGTAAGAAAACGTTTACTAATTACCACAGGGAGTGGTTGTATATGTAAAACCCTAAGCATGCTGGTACAGCATGGCTAGGGGTAGTGCTCATCTGTCAGGGTGATAAGGAAGACATGGAAATCTGAACCTAAACAGACAGATAGACAAGTGTGTGGATATCTATCTACCCAAGGGATATATCTCAAAACATATATATATATATATTCCTAAATATATACACGTATAGGGTATATATGCATATAGATATAAAGAGATATACATGGGCAGAAGATCCACAGATATATATATATATATATATATATATATGTAGGCATATAGACACATGTCTCCAGGTATGTGGATGGAGAGATGCCTATATAACTGGATCCCCCTAGGAATATGGGGAGAGAGAAAGATTCATCTAATAGCAAGAAGGATGATACCTGCTTGAATGGATGGATAGAGAATCTTCTTTTCCTGGTTATGACTCAGAGTCCGAGGAAAGGTCTCTCTGACAAGAAGGAGTGTAGATTCCTTTCAGGATTCGAGCTCTTGAGTAACCAGGAGGAGTAAGTGAAAAATGCAGAGGATAACTTCAGTCTGCAGGCAGCAAGTCCAGATCTCTCCAGAACTGCAGTATGGTGAATGGAGAGAGGGCGCCAATGGGATAAGATACCCATCTTGCCCTTATAGGCGGGTCACATATGGTATCAGGCATCCTTGAGCTGCCACTGAAAGACAACTATCTCTGGCGAGAAGTCCAAAGGAGATATGGGTCAAGCCAGGGAACTGGCCATTCTTCAGGTTTTTACGTGAGAATATGACTGGGGGAATCCCTCCTAACCATCTGAGGTTATCTACTAGATGAGATACTGATGCTCTCTAGCAAGGGCCCATAGTGCAAAGCTACTCTGTAGAGTTGCAGAGAGCATGCTACAGGTTGGTTAGAAGAAAAAACTGGCTGTTTAAAGCCAGTGGGTAAGTTAAACTATTCTGCCAAGAACAAGGGGGCGAAGAATAGAAGTTAACCAACCAGTCTGTAATAGTAGGGTTTCCAAACAAGGTTGAAAACCTGTTTGGGGTTTAGCACTGAGGCTAGAAGGATTGCCAGTGGAGGAGAAACCCTGGTTGTGTGATGAACAGAACCAGTGGCTTGACCACTAGGAATTGCTGCATCTGCAGCAAGTACCAAGGCAGTGGAGAAAAATGTATTTTTCCCTCTTTTTTTTTTTTTTTTTTTTTAGATTGGGAAAAAGAAAAAACAGACATGATGGGAGTGGTAAGATTCCTCATTGTCTGATGAGCTGCCCTAAGGTGAGAAATAGGGGAAGACAACTCTGGAAGGGAGAATCCCCCTTAGTTAAAGAACCATAGGGGCTTACCAGTGTAATAGAACCACTCTTACAAGCGAATGCTGTAGTAAGAGGGAGGTAAGACAGAGTTGAAAGAGATTGACTATGCAATAAGTCTCTAAAGTAAGATGATACATACTAATGCAGGGAAACAACTGTCTTATTTATAGTTGTCATTTCTCGGTCTCCAAAAGAGGAAGAGAAACCTGTTAAGTTTAGGCATGATCATCATAAAGACTATTGGAGTCAAAGAAAGATGTCTAGTGAAGAGAGATCTAGTAAAAGCTAGAAAGAAATCAGTGCAGATGCTTCAAGTGGAAAGAAGCAGACTGCAACTCTAACCAGCAACCAGGAGAGGTAATGATGATATGTCTGAAACCCTGCAACTGCTGGGTTTGCAGAACCTATTGAGGTTGTGGTTTCTTTAGATCAGTGCGATGTTTCCCCTGTTTGGGAACATCTGTATGATGGGCAGAAGATGGATAAAACTTTTTCCTCCTAGGGGAAGAAAGTTTGGTAGGACATTTCCTACCAACTGGGAAAGAGGAAGGCGTAAAACAGCCTCTGGAAACAGGAATGTTAGTGGTTAACTGAGCAACCTGGAGCAAAGACTCCTTGTTGAAGAGATTTTCTCCAGTGCAAGGAGTATTTCCCAGTCTTTCTTGTGCCCATTTGTCCAAGTCTGAAACTTGGAGCCAGGCTTTACGTTGTGCCCCTATAGCTGTAGCAGAGGTTCTGCTAACAGACTCAAAGGAGTCTAGGGAAGCACAAGTAAGTAACCTAGAGATATTCTGAGCATGACGAACCAGTAAGGTATAGTCTGCTCTTTTGGGCTCTTGAAAAATAGGAGTCAAAACCAGTAATTTCTTTGTGACCTCTTCAAGAGATAATCCCATATAGAAAATATATGAGAGAATTCTTGCTGAAAAAGCATGGATGCCTGGAAGGTTTGGCGTCCAAAGGCATCTAAAGTCTTAGACTCACGACCTGGCAGGTAAGAAGAGTGCTTCTTAGTGCTCTTAATACGCCTCATTGCTGATTCAACAACAATGGAATGATGAGGAAGTTGAGTCCTTTGAAAACCTGGAGAGGGGGGCACTTGATATAGAAGATCAGTTGCCCTAGAAGGTGGGGGTACCGTTAAAGGAGCTTCCCACACTCGTAAAAGGAGATCCTGCAAGGACTGATGCACAGGAAGCATGATGTTGTCCTTGCACTGCCAGGAATATACAGGGATTCTGTATTCCCTTGTGTAGGATCCTGTCCAGGTATTGAAATGGCAAGTGATTTTGCCATATCCAGCAGAAAAGCTTGAAAAGAAAAATCCCCAGAGGGAAATCCTCTTGGAAGAGGAGGACAGGCTTGATCTGTTGAAGAACTGGCATTGACATCCAGGGATCTATCCAATTTTAGAGGAGTATAAGATCCTAAAGGGTGGAGTATGGGATCCTTAGAGGATGGTTGCCGGTACCGTAGGAGGTCGGAACCAGCTCCAGTCGGTAGCGCATCGTCCATGCCAGGGATCGATTCCAGACTCGGTACCGAGGGAAGCGAGCCTGAAGAAAGAAGCATGGAAGGCACCGACATCGATGGTAAAATAGATACCAGTACCGACTCCGGTACCGTATCCGATACCAGTGGAAGAAGGCCAACCGGTGACGGCTCTAACGGTATCGATAGAACCGAGCGTGGACCATCGGAACCGTGCCTTTGGTACCGTCCAGTGTCGGTACCAAGGTGAGTCGGTACCCAGTCTTCCAGACTAGAGATTGATTCCAGACTCGGCATCGAAAGAAGCGAGTCTATCGATGCACATCTGGAGGGTACTGACGTCGGTACCAGTACCGGTACCGGACTTGATACCGATACTAGAAGATCAGTCTGTAGCATATCCAATGAGCCCGTAGGAACCGAGGACGCCAGGCTATGATCTTTGGTGAGGAATGTTTCATCCAACACCATTGACAATGTCGAGGTATCGGTACCGCTCGAAGCGGATGCCACCACCGAGCATGGCTCAGGTATGTTCTGTGAGGGGTGAACCTCAGGAACAACCTGAAACCCCACACAGGATTTGGAGGCTGAAGACTTCCACCGGGGTTTTAAAGCCAGTGTGTTCTCGAAGGTAAGGCCAGAGGCATCTCTATGCTGTGCATAAGATCTACCATTCGAGGACTGGCTAGTCTTAACAGACTGTTTTTGGGTTACCTGATCCTGTGAAGAAGAAGGGGTGGACGGTGCCCTGAAGTTGGATGGGGACCATGTATCGAGGGAAACTCGATGCTGAAGACTTCTTCCTACTATAGTTTTACAGGAGGGACACTCCAGAGGAAAATGGTCAGGACCCAAGCAGGGTAGACACCAGTTATGAGTGTCTAAAATCAATTTTGTACCGCCACAGTTAAAACATTTCTTAGGAATAGTGGCTGGCGTTTCCATGAGGAAAAGAGAGGTAGGCCTAGCAGGCCGTGAAAAAAACCCCGTCAGGCACTAGAAGGGAAAAAATATTCCCTAACAGGAATATGAAGAAAAAAGAAACACCGGCGGTACCAGTGGCGTCGGGAAAGGCCGCGACCACAAGAAAACTAAAAAATAATAGAAGAATTTTCTGCGGTGACAGAAGGACGTCCTGTCGGCGCCGCGGAAAAACAAAAACTGAGGAGGCAGTTGGGAAAGGCGGGAAGGCAGCAAGCAGGCGCTGTGGGATGCTCCAAAAAGCTTTCTGATTGGACACTGGGGAGCGTTCCCGCGCAGGCTCCGTCGGTACCGACGTACCCATATGTGAAGACTTATTCCTGCTTGTTCCTGGAGATATATATTACCAATTATATGCTGACGACATTATGGTATATGCACCAATAGATGCATTAGATCCTGATACAACCCCAATTACTCGGTGCCTTGAAGAAATGATTAAGTGGCTCTTTGACAAAACAGAGGCTATGTTCATTTCCAGTAACTCTAACTGCAACCTGCCTTCAGCCATTAGTATTCTGGACAGAACAATATCTCTAAAAGACAAAGTGAAATACCTGGGCATTATCTTAGATAAAAATCTAAACCTGCAATCACATATAAATAAAACCGCTGCTAAGGCGTATCAGCGATGGAAGCTTGTCAGGAGACTTCAGCCAATCCTCAGCCATAATCATTTTCGCACCGTATGTCAAGCAGTCATTATCCCAATTTTAGACTACGGAAACTCATTATATCAGGGTCTGCCCATAAAATCTATACTCCCACTTCAATTAGTACAGAATACCACAGCACGCATCATTATGGGCATAGCCAAGCATGAACATATTACACCTATACTCCAACAACTGCACTGGCTACCAATAACTGCATGGGTGAGATTTAAAACAACCATGAACATATTCAAGATTATTAACCTATGGTCAGTGGATGTCCTTTAGGGATTATTGTCCAAGGACTCAACTATCAGGCCCAGACTATCTAAGGGTATGAACAAGCTTCGCCTACCTTCAGGGCACCACAAAACTAAGCAAGCTACCTCCAACAGAGCCTTATCATTCTCAGCACCTGCACTCTGGAATTCTCTTCCAGATGAATTAAGAGCCATAAAAGACATCAAGGATTTCCGCAAATCCCTATTATTCACAGAAGTCTATGATTGTGGGCCATAAAGAACTCGTGCTCCACTGACGTATGAGATAGAGCAAAGAACTAATTAATCTATGTCTATATATATGTCTTGTCACCCCTTCCCTTCTGTTCTATGTAAATCCACAATTGTATTGTTAACCACTTTGATTGAAGGATAAAGTGGTATACAAATCTGGTTAAATAAATAAAATAAAATAAATAAATACATGCTCTACAATTAGCACAGAATGTAGAAGCCAGGATTATTAATAAAGCAAGCTTATCTGATCACATTACACCAATACTATATAACCTTCACTGGCTACCGATAGCAAACAGGATTAAGTACAAAATAATAGTTATTACATTTAAACTGCTTAATAACATCTCCCCCTCCATCCTTACAACTAAGAGTCACACCCAATCCGATGCTAGGAGTAGGAGAAAAAGCAACCAAAGTTGCCTCGCAATACCACCTACAATTTGTAAGACTAACCAATCTACCAGCAATAGAGCCTTCATGTACAGTGCACCCACTCTTTGGAATTCCCTTCCATTCACCATCATTTCAATCAAAGACCTATAGACATTCCGCAAGGAACTAAAGACATTACTATTCTCTGAATACTACAATAACTTCATCTGCAGCAATACTAATATTTACTCCTCCATGCAATCCTTCCCACCTGATCCAGCCCCCTCCTCCATATCTACATTGCATACAATATAGTACCTCCATAATTGTATCACTGCTGAGCTACTATGTAAATAGTTAAATGTTAACCATCCTCCACAATACTTTAACATGTTGGACAAATGGTCTGTAGATAGTTTAATATAAATTAGTTCACTACAATGTTCTATGTAACTCGTATTTGTTCGATGTAAACCGACCCTGATCATAGGAAGGGGTGGTATGGAAAAACTGTCCAAATAAAAATAAATAAAAAAGGCCCAAAAGAACAAATACAAAATTAATTTGCTGAATGCATAGTATTGCTGAAAGTAAAAACTTGTTTATTTAAAAAGTGTCTGCACCAAGGTTCTTGCATTATTACATGATCTTACAAGGATTTGAAAACTTATCTGAACAACTGATATCCAGACTCGATGAAAACAAGCCCCATCTCTAACTGATACTACCCACTCTCATAAAAAGTACAAGCTACAACTATTGTTCTGGTCAAACAGAACATATGCTCTCTGTAATTAAAAGATTATTGCATGAGATGATCTTGAATGCATTTTGAAATATGAAATGAAATGCAATTGATAACATCTATGGAAAGAGCTCAAAGGATTAGTTTAAAAAATGTAAGTGTCCTGCAATTAAACTTCCGAAAGTGAAGTTGCAGCAAGAATGTGATCTCAATGCAGGAGATAATTGCTTTAAAAGTCAGGTTTCCACTACAGCAGACCTACATTAAGAGGGTAATTTCATAACAGGGTATCTACATAGAATTTCTAAATAGTCACTATTTTATAAGAGGTGTCATCACTATGTATAGAAACACTCCATTTAAAGCAAAAGGGCAAACAGTACTGTAGATTCACTGTATTTTAAATGGACAAAACATTCTACTGCTGTGTCTCCTCTACTGCTCAATCGGTCCAATGGTCTCTAATCTTTTGTGTTTATATATATATATATATATATATATATATATATATATATATATATATATATATATATATATATTGTCATGAAGAAGACCCTTCTGAGCCTATGGAGGTAGGGCAAGATGAGGATTTGCTTTCAGAAACTGACAGGCAGTCTGAGCACATTGCTCAGTGTTTGCAAAGAAGAAGTAAACAAAGAGAGTCATGAGCTGGAGAGACACGCCCCTGCAGTGACGTATTCCCTAGCTCAGGAGGTAATCAGTTTCACCTGTTTCAGGGCAGGGCACAGCTAAGCCCTGAGAGTTACAATGATAAAAACTGGTCATTAGCTTGGACCAGGGAGAAGGAGGTGCAGAGCCCGATGCAGAGCCAGAGAGGGAACCAGGACGAGAAAGGAAGCCAGCAAAGGAGCACGCTGACTAGAAGGAGTCACAGAGGAGTGAGAACCAAGGGAGCCATATTCCTGAGGCCAGAAGGAAGCAACCCAGGACAGGGGTTGTCTGGTAAAGGCAGGATAGAGAAGAATCTTCCTGAGAGGCAGGCTTGGCAAAGCTCACACGCTCCGAGGAGAGAGACAGGCTGGTTGGAGAATACCGGTACGTCTGAGGGGAAAGTTAATAGGCTGAAAGGCAAGCAAACACAAGCCGTGTTTGAGAACCAGTCTAACCCTGCAGAGTGGAGAGTTCCTTCCCTTTCAAAGCCAAAAGGTAGGCTTAATAATTCATACAAGTTTGAACCTAGCTATAAAGCAGTTCTCTATAGTTACCAGAAAGTAGCAAACTCCCTGGGCAAAAACTACAGCATATATGGTAGTTTACAACCCTACTCAGGAGAGTGTTACAGAGAGAAACCACGTGAGGTCAGAGAAACCGTTTGTTTCAAAGATCAGGATAGCAGCTTACGGCCACACCCTGCCAGTCCTGATGCTGAGGAAATGCAGATAGACTCTGACCATAATGAAATAGTGAATGATCGGATGGACTGTACATTATCTATGGCTGACCATGTGAATTCCCTATGCTGAATAGTGTCTGTGAGAGACGGTAAAAGCAGCAGAAGAAAAGGGAACATTTTCTTTGCTAATTGAAGCTGTTGCGATTTGTTTTGTATCAAGCACTGCACGTTTAAAGCCTGAAGCTGATAAGGCTAACTTACCTGAGTTCATGTATAATTTCCTCAAGCCAATTGTATGGCAAGTTTTGTCCTGAGTTATTCACTTGCATTTAATCTGCCGGGAAGGGGAAAATAAATTCTTGTCATTGCCTGAAACCACTCGACTGCAACTCATCTGTGCTCAAAGGGTAAAGGGACTTACATTCCCAGAAGGCCTTGCAGAGTTAAAGCAAGCCCACGCTCTCTGAGGCAGGAACACCACAGGCAGACCAAGTCTCAGCGCCCTAGGCGTTGGGCTGGCCACCGTGAGGGTGACAATATATATATATATATATGTGTGTATGTATGTATGCATGCAATTAAGTCTTTATCAAATGAAGTGTGCACTTATCTTCAGCCTGACGCCGATTCTGCTCCTTTGCGTGACTCGAAGTTCGTCATCCTTTTGGACTACTTCCAGGGTTTAACATGAATTCTCTCTAAGGCAGCTTTCTCATCAGCACTCTTGCTCTTCTGAAAGCAACATAGGTGCCTACTCGCCTTGAACTACTGGAAAGGCATGAGCTAAATAATTAATAAATAAATATGTCTTTATAAAATAGAATCTGAGAACTATCCCTAATAATGCACAGATCCTTTTGCACAAATTTACCCCTGCTCTGAAGACCTACATTTGTGCATGTACTCTATGGACTTCACCCTAGCTCCCCCAAACGATGTCCCTTGCAATGGCAGAAATTCAAATTGAGGGCCCCCAAGCAAAAGATCAGAAAGGGCCCCCTCTTCCCTTTGCCCCCCTGCATCACAGGGGCAGCTTGGGTGTTATTTACACCACTGGGCCCTGGGAATGTCTACATTGGCATATATTTGTATACACATATTCATCTACAGAATTCTGTAATAGCCCTTTTTGACATGTGAAACTTGATTGATAAAATTATTCTCTCAGAGAATAATTTTCACAAGAATGGCCATAGGTTAGGCAGCGTTATGTGCATAGAAGCAGGAAGCAACCTAGGGATGAGAACAAGAGGTTGATAACGGGGTTCAGTTCCCACTTCCTCACTGATGCTCTTGGGTAAGTCACTCTATCTCCCATTGTAAACTCTTCGAGGCAGGGAAATCTTATACCTGAATAGTTACCACCACTTTACAGTGCTGGGTATGTCCAGTAGTGCTGACGCAATGAGTTGGTAAACCTATGTGCGCACAGCCTCTATATGTGTAAGTTCACCTGCTTTTTGAAGAACCATTCCTAGGAGTAGGTTTGGTGCATACTTTTGAAGATTTGAAATTCTGTGCCTAAGTTTGCTCAGAAAAACTTTGCACTCCAAACAGATGTAAATGTAAATGCATAGTTTTCCTAAGGAATCTCCTAACAGAAGTAAGTAAGTAATTTCACTTAGAAAATCCGTGAAAAGCTCTGCAGTGCTTTCTACCCTTGCACGCAGTTAGAAAACAAAAAGAACTGCTTTTGTTAAATGCTCCCAGCAGATTAGAGGATCAAAAGTAGCATTGTTTTATCCAAAGGAGATCATGTTGAACTATCTGATCAGTTTTATTTATTTATTTAACATTTCTTATATACCGCCTTTCATGATATCAAGGCGGTTTACATTGAACAAACTGAAATTACATTGAACAGAGCATTACAACTCGGAGATAACTATTTTACAGGGAACATGGGCAATGGAGGGTTAAGTGGCTTGCCCAAGACCACAAGGAGCACCTGTGGGACTAGAAACCCCAGTCCTTCCGGTTCAAGGTTGCTGTCCTCTAGTGAGATTTGAACCCCCAGCCTGAGGTACCTTGCCCCAACCACTAGGCCACTCCTCCGCTCCTCCATCCACTCCACATCACTTCTTGATGGCATGGCCAAAGAATTATGTAGGAGACGAGAGCTTATATTTCAGTAAGGCTTTTGACAGTTTCAGACAGAAGATTTATGAGATAATTCCATCAATAGCTGGGTCCTAAGGTGATAAACTTGGTGATATGGTATTGCATTCATTGGAGACTTTTCTGGGTTTCACAGATCTGAATTTTCCTGCTCCATAAGCTAAGAATTTGATTTTTTTAAAAATAGTATTTTTTCTGTATACGGTTATCTACATGAGGAATCCCAACACCAGCCATTCATAAAAAGATGCATCCTGCACACACTAGCAAACAGAGCACTAAGAGCCTGTGACCCAGTCTGCAGGAAGAATGGGAACATTCTCTAGAGCAAATATTTAGCCAATGACTACAGCAAAATGGCCATTTCTCTAGCTTTAAAACCTTTAGACAAACCAATCCATGAGAAAAGCATCAATCCCATCAATCCAGTTTAAGAACCACTATATATAAGAACAAACATCCACTGCATACCTACTTTACCCTCAAGAAAGCCACAGCATGATGGCCGAAACATCGGACCCACTTACTAAGAAGAAGAAAACTACAAAGATCATGATACTAGCCATGGAAGCCTAAGAGAACATTTAGCCATATTTTACAAGCTTAAAAGGTCTTTTTTAAAACTACCTTGGGCATTATATATGGTAACAAGGTATATATGTTTGTGACCCCATGTATAGTTGTGTTCGGGTGACGTTAACAAAAATATATCACAAGCGACCTGCAATATTCTCTCCGCAGCCCATGAACCAGATACATGAGCCCTCAGCTGAGTCTAAGATCTTCTTGTCATTGTTGCCATCCTCCTTATCAATCTGAACCAGAAGGTCCACTTTCAATGGTGCGCAAATACTAGTACAAAGTGATGATGGGGGAAGAGAAAGGGTGACCACCTCCTTTCCTAGAATAAAACTTGCATCCAATGCCAGCGGCTGGCAAAATCAGGTGGCCAAGGTTGATCCCCTGACTTCTCAGACCTGCACCTC
Source organism: Ichthyophis bannanicus (assembly GCA_033557465.1). NCBI lineage: Eukaryota > Metazoa > Chordata > Amphibia > Gymnophiona > Ichthyophiidae > Ichthyophis > Ichthyophis bannanicus. The sequence continues at coordinate 539,431,822 of CM066036.1, read as the reverse complement.
CCAACCCCATCACCGCTCCAGATGTAGCCCTCAGATAGTTTTCCCACCTCTGCTTTACATGCTAGCATTTACTCTGGCTCTGGAGCAGGCGTAAATGTCCATGGTTTCAATTTAGCCATGATTTCTGCCAGTTTACCCCTGGTTTTATGAAGACACCTGGGCACCTATGTACGTTCATAAAATTGGTTAGAAATACAGTTGTGGTCAAGATTATTGGCACCCTTGCATTTAAGGTATGTTTTGCACAATATCTTGAGAAATAATTGAAAACATTCCAACTGTATTTCATCATAATATTTTTATATGATGTTCAAAGTTATACAACAACAAAAAAATCTGTGCAATGTAGATGTAGTAATTTCTGAGAAAAAAATCAAAATATAACCTAGACAGGATTAATGGCACCCTTCACTAATATTTAGTTGCACAACCCTTGGCAGTGATGACAGCCTTCAAACATTTCTTGTAGCCATCTATAAGTTTCTTACATCTGCTGGTAATTTCTCCTACTCTTCAACTGCGAGTTGTTCCTGCTCATGAATGCTTCCAGGATTCCTTTTACCAATGGCAGATTTCATCTCTTTCCAAAGGTTCTCGGTTAGATTGAAATCAGGACTCATTGCTGGCCAGTTTAAAACAGTCCATTTGTTCCTTTTTAACCATTCTTTTGTACTTTTGGGTCATTGTCCTGCTGTGGGGCCTATGACCTTTGGCCCAAACTTAGCTCTCTGACACTAAGTAGCATGTTTTGCTCTAAAATACCTTTGTAGTTATCTGACTTCATGATTCCTTTAATACATTCCAGGCCTCCAATTCCTGAGGCAGCAAAACAGCCCCACAACATTATGGAACCTCCATCATATTTAACTGTAGAAAGGGTATATTTTCCTTATAAGAACATAAGAACATAAGATATGCCATACTGGGTCAGACCAAGGTCCATCAAGCCCAGTATTCTGTTTCCAACAGTGGCCAATCTAGGTCATACGTACCTAGCAGTTTCCCCAAGGGACACAGGTTCCACAATGCTTGTATTGGTTCAAGCATTGATATCCTGGGTCCCTTCTTAATAATGGTTTATGGACCTTTCCTCCAGGAACTTGTCCAAACCTTTTTTTAAACCCAGCTACACTAACAGCCTTTACTACATCCTCCGGTAACAAATTCCAGAGTTTGATTACACGTTGAGTGAAAAAATATTTTCTTTTATTAGTCTTAAATAGTTTACCCTGTAGCTTCATTGCATGTCCCCTAGTCTTTCTATATTCTGATAAGGTAAACAATCGATCTACGTTTACCCGTTCCACTCCGTTCATTAATTTATAGACTTCTATCATATCTCCCCTCAGCCGTCTCTTTTCCAGGTTAAAGAGCCCCAACCTTTTTAGCCTTTCTTCATAGGAGTAGCCTTCCATCCCCTTTACCATTTTGGTGGCTCTTCTCTGAACCTTTTCTAAAATCGCTATATCCTTTTTAAGATATGGCGACCAGAATTGCACACAATATTCAAGGTGCGGTCTCACCATGGAACGATATAGAGGCATTATAATATCTTTTGTTTTATTTTCCATTCCTTTCCTTATCATACCTAGCATTCTATTTGCTCTCTTGGCCGCCGCTGCACACTGGGCCGAGGGTTTTAACATGGTATCCACAAGGACGCCTAAATCTTTTTCTTGGGTGGTGGTTCCTAATGTGGAACCTTGCATAGTGTAACCATAGTTTGGGTTGTTCTTCCCTAGGTGCATAACCTTGCACTTCTCCACATTAAATTTCATCTGCCATTTTGATGCCCAGTCTTCCAATTTATCAAGATCCTCTTGCAATTTTCCACAATCCTCCTGGGTTTTAACAACTTTAAATAGTTTTGTGTCATCAGCAAATTTGATAACCTCACTCGTTATTCCACTTTCCAGGTCATTTATGAATATGTCAAAAAGCAGCGGACCCAGCACAGATCCCTGGGGTACACCACTATTCACCTTTCTCCATTGGGAAAATTGGCCATTTAGACCTACCCTCTGCTTTCTATCTTTTAACCAGTTCCTGATCCACAGTAGTACACTGCCTCCTATCCCATGACTCTTTAGTTTTGCCAAAAGTCTCTCATGAGGGACCTTGTCAAAGGCTTTCTGAAAGTCCAGATACACAATATCAACCGACTCACCTTTGTCCACCTGTTTATTCACTCCTTCAAAAAAACATAACAGATTAGTAAGACAAGATCTTCCTTGTCTAAAGCCATGTTGGCTGTCTCCCATTAGGTCATGACTATCTATATGCTGAGTAATTTTATTCTTTATGATGGTTTCTGCCATTTTTCCCCGGTACTGATGTCAGGCTCACCGGTCTGTAGTTTCCCGGATCACCCCTCGAACCCTTTTTAAAAATTGGTGTTACATTGGCGATTCTCCAATCCTCAGGTATTAGAGATGATTTTAATGATAGTTCACAGATTACTGATAGCAGGTCTGCAATCTCAAATTTCAGTTCTTTCAACACCCTTGGATGTATACCATCCGGCCCAGGTGATTTGCTACTCTTCAGTTTATCTAATAGTTGTAGGACATCTTCCCGATGTATCGATATTTCCTTCAATTCTTCCACACCTTTAAATACCACTTCAGTCGTGGGTAACATCCCTACATCTTCCTCAGTAAAGACCGAAGCAAAGAATTCATTCAGTCTCTCCGCTATCGCCTTGTCGCCTCTTAGTGCTCCTTTAACCCCTTTATCATCTAATGGACCAACTGACTCTCTCACGGGTTTTTTGCTACGAATGTACTTGAAAAGGTCTTTATTTCGCGTTTTTGCTTCCGCAGCAAGCTTCTTCTCAAATTCTCTCTTTGCCTGCCTTATCAATGCCTTGCATTTGACTTGCCAGTGCTTGTGCTGTTTCCAGGTTTCATCATTTGGCTCTTTTTTCCATTTCTTGAAAGATGCTTTTTTGGCAACAACAGCCTCTCTGACCTCAGCTTTAAACCATGCTGGCAATTTTTTGGACTTCCTTCCACTTTTCTTAAAGCGTGGAATACAGCTGGTCTGGGCTTCCAAGATAGTATTTTTCAACAACACCCAAGCTTGATGTACGTCTTTAACCTTTGCAACTGCTCCTTTTAGTTTTTTCTTAACTGTTTTCCTCATTCTATCATAGTCTCCCTTTCGAAAGTTAAAGGGTAGTACTGTGGATTTCCTTACTATCCCTCCTCCACTAATTAAATCAAAGGCGATCATGCTATGATCACTATTGCCAAGTGGCCCCAACACCCTTATCTCTTGCACTACATCTGGTGTTCCACTAAGGACTAGGTCTAATATTGCTTCCCCTCTGGTCGGTTCATGAACCAGCTGCTCCAAGAAGCAGTCATTTATTTCATCTAGGAACTTTATCTCCCTAGCATGTCCTGTTGTGACACTGACCCAGTCGATGCCGGGGTAATTGAAATCACCCATTATTATTACTGCACTGTAACTTTTGCTAGCTTCCTTGATTTCTTTGAGCATTTCATCATCCATTTGTTCATTCTGGCCAGGCGGACGATAGTACACCCCCACTGCCATCGCCTTCCCCTTTTTACATGGAATTTCAATCCATAGAGATTCTACAGCAAATTTTGTTTCTTGCAAAATTTTAATCCTTTCTGACTCAATGCCCTCTCTAACATAGAGCGCAACCCCTCCACCAATTTGATCAGCTCTATCATTTCGATATAGTTTGTACCCAGGTATCACAGTGTCCCACTGGTTGTCCTCCTTCCACCATGTCTCTGATATTCCAATCATATCTAACCTCTCGTTTAGTGCTATATATTCTAACTCTCCCATCTTGTTTTGTAGACTTCTAGCATTTGCATACAAGCATTTTAGAGACTGTATTTTATTCATATTAATTTGGCTATTGGTAGACATGGGTAATTTGGGATCTTTAAGTTCTGTCTGCTCCATACTCGAGGGTATTTGGGCTACTTTACTCTTTTTTGGAACCTCTCTGCTTTTTGTAGTATCCTTCAAGGATACATTCTTCCGAACCATGCGCTCTTGGGCGACTGTCGGCTTTCCCCTATTATCTAGTTTAAAAGCTGCTCTATCTCCTTTTTAAAGGTTATTGCCAGCAGCCTGGTTCCATCCCGGTTAAGGTGAAGCCCATCCCTTCGGAAGAGCCCCTCCTTTCCCCAGAATGTTCCCCAGTTCCTAACAAATCCGAACCCCTCATCTCTGCACCATTGTCTCATCCACGCATTGAGACTCCGGAGCTCTGCCTGCCTATTGGGTCCTGCGCGTGGAATGGGAAGCATTTCGGAGAACGCTACCCTGGAAGTTCTGGATTTCAACTTCCTACCTAAAAGCCTAAATTTAGCTTCCAGAACCTCCCTACCACATTTTCCTATGTCATTGGTACCAACATGTACCAAGACAGCAGACTCCTCCCCAGCACTATCTAAGACCTTATCTAGGTGGCGTGTGAGGTCCGCTACCTTCGCACCAGGCAGGCAAGTTACCAGGCGATCCTCACGTCCACCAGCCACCCAGCTATCTACATGCCTAATGATCGAATCACCAACTATAACTGCTGTCCTAACCCTTCCCGCATGGGCACTTGGCCCTGGAGAAACCTCCTCGGTGCGAGAGGGGTTTACATCACCTGGAGGACAGGTCCTAGTTACAGGATCACTTCCTGCCACACCAGGGTGATGCTCTCCTGTCACGTGACCTCTCTCCTCCATGGCAACAGGGATGCTGCCAGACTGGAGGTGGGACTTCAGGACTATATCCCTGTAGGTCTCGTCTATGTACCTCTCTGTCTGTCTTATGTTTTCCAAGTCTGCTACTCTAGCCTCTAGAGAACGGACTCGTTCCCTGAGAGCAGAGAGCTCCTTGCACCTAGTGCACACGTAAGACCTCTCACCAGCTGGGAGAAAATCATACATGTGACACTCAATGCAAAAGACTGGAAAGCCCACATCCCGCTGCTGGACTGCTGTCTGCATCTTAGTTTTAAGTTTGTGTTTAGATCTTTAAGTTCTATATGTACTAAAGGGTGCAATGGATATTTATACCACTAAAACTGTACCTAAGAAGTTTAATATACCTTGTTCACCTGAAGCTTAATTAATCTCAGGTCCTTGGTGTATGACTGATTTGGGTAATGAGCTTCACCTGAGAGCACCTCCTGTCTTTTAAGTTGTGCAAGTACCTATAAAGCTGTGATTTTCCCAGGGGAGGGTGGGTGTGGGGAGGGAGGGAGGGATATAACACTTATTAAAAAAGGGCTGCTACACAGTACCTTGTCCTGTGCTGCTGAGGAAAACTATATTCTGATTTGATTTAAATTATAGCTCTTTGCTGCTACTAGGCTCTAACCTATTATGAAATTTAAACTACAAGCTCTCTGCTGGATTCTAAATTTAACCAGAAAGCTCTCTTCTGTGTTTTAATTTGAAACTAAAAGTACTTTGCTGATGCTAGGCCCTGAGTGACTATGAAATTTAAACTACAGCTGTCTACTGGGTATGAAAGGTAACCAGAAAGTTCTCTTCTGTGTTTTTAAATTGAATCTTAAACTGTTGCTACTAGGCCCTGACTGATTTAACAAAAAAAATAGTGGGTTCACAGATTAATTAGCTTTAAAAGAAAAAAAATTCCTTTCAGAAAAATTCCCAGAAGTATATACTCACAATTTCAGATTTCTCTCCAGAAGTAACAGCCCCCCTTTCCAGTCCTTCAAGACCTTATAAGCTTTATTTCTTTGCCTGTAAATATATCACTGATCTGCATTGCCAAAGAACTCAAGTTTGGTTTCATCTCTTCACAGAACATTTTCCCAGAAGGACTGTAGTTTCTCAAGGTGGGTTTGGGAAAGATCAAGCATGCCTTCTTATGTCTGTCTTTGAACAGTGGGGTCCTCCTTGGCCTTCGCCTATGAAGTCCTTCTTTGTTTAGTGCATGGCATGTGGTGTGCATTGAAACCATCACTCCAGATTGCTCCAGGACAGCCTTAAGCTCTTTGGATTTTATATGTGGTGTTTTTCCAACAGTTTGCACTAACCTTTGAAGACTTCTTGGATTAATTTTCCTTTTCCTACCACTCTCTGGGAGGTTCTTGACAGTTCCATGAGCAGAAAATTTCTTAATAAGATTGCAAACTGTAGATACAGGAATCCCATGGTCTTTGGAGATGGCCTTGTACCCCTTTGAAGTTTGATGTTTGGTGATAATGACTTTTCTGAGGGTCTCAGGCAACTCTCTTGTCTTCACCATTGTGAAAATGGAACAGGGAGTCAATGTAGCCATTTTAAACATTAGAGCCATCATTCATTGGTAGATTGAGGTCATGACAATTGATCACAGGTATGTCTAATTTTACTGCAGTTGGACTGTGGTTCTTCTGTTTAAATTGATTTGAATTGTTTATAAGGTTGCCAATATTTATGTCCTGGTAATGTCTCCATTTTTATATTATTTCCTTTTTTTAATTGATCGTATTTTGTTTTATTTGATTCTTTTATTTGTCAAGTATGTGTGCATATTTAGTCCAAAACCATTTCACTGGCCACTTTTTTTACAGGAGATATTGGACATTAAGGAGTTGAATTGCAAGAGTGCCAATAATGTTGACACAACTTTAGGCAGCTACTTGCCCTCTTAACCTAGGTGACCTCTTATAAAACTATGCCCAAAGCTGCTGAATGTCACTCCTATATGTATGGTTTGTGGTGTCATTGTTTTCCACATATATTGACCGCTGCCACCTATCCCTGTAGTGGCCCTGAATATATTTTTTAAAAAATCCACATCTGGCATTTTAAAAAATACAATAACCACCAGATCTGAGTATTGACCCCAGTAGTCTTGAAGAAAAATGGCCTCTTTTTCTAGCATATATGGTCTCTTACACAAGCTTCGAAGTGCACACTTTTGTGGGGGTCAGCTGGCATGCCCTTGTTAAAGGCTGAAGGTTCATCATATCCAGATGGATGAAATTTTTCATAGAAGGGCTTACCCTCCTAGCCACCTCACTTCCTATCTACAGCCAGGTACTGTTTTCAACATAAAGAATCTGAAATGAGGAACAATGCCTGGCTGTTGATAAGAAGTGGGGTGGCTAGGAGGGTTTAAGGCAAGGGTCCCTAGATTTTTCACATGAAGGGCCACATAGGGCATTTCAAATCATGATGAGGGGTGGAGTCTGCCTCAGAGAAGAGTTTGCTGAGCAGGGAGTGTGGGGGAAGGTGGACCATGTCTGGGCTTTTCAGTGATTTCAAATACCGGGGAAGAAGGAGGCAGGACGAAGGTTCCCAGAAGTGAGGCAATAACCTACTTCTTTTTTCCCCAGTATCCGTCTCCTGAGGAACTGGAAGGTGAGTGGATTGTGGGAGGACACAATATACTTCCCTTTCCCATTCTCGGCTGCTTCTCCTTCCATTCCCTCCTTTTTTTCAATTCTTCTTTTCTGTTTCTTTACCTTCACTCCCTTCCCCTAGTTTTGCAGTCCTGGGATAGGGCTCACCTGCACATCTACTCCCAGTATCACTAAATGCAGGAAGCACTAACACACAGATTCTGGTCCTGTAGCCTGGAGAACCAGAAGCACATGCTCACACTCCCAGCTGTTGCCCACCCTCCATCTCCAAAAGCAGCAAGCCGTTTCTCCCCCGGTTGCCATGGTGCCCAGTCCTTGGCAGGTGCATGCTGGGGTTGAAAGGTAATTGTAGGGATCAAAGGTGCTAGGATGGATTCATTTTTGGCAGGTTTAGCAATCCTGGGCTCTGGAGGCATTGGCTATTCATAGTGCTATCACTCTCTCACCGTATTTCTGGGGCTGCTACCACTTTTCCGGAAGAGAGAAGGAGGAAGAGGATCTGAGCAGTGGGCCACTTGACATAGAGTGAAGAACCACAGAGACTGAGGCTGGACTACTCACAGCCTGCTGACTGAAAACCCTGAGCTGCAGCAGGAATGGAGGAAAAGAGAGAGAGGCATGGTAAAAAAAAAAATTAATAAAATGGGGCTGGATCTGAACTGGGGAAAGGAAAAGCGTAGAGGACCAGAAAAAATTTGGCCCACAGGCCTTAGTTTGGGGACTCCTGGTTTAGGGGTGTGTGTTCTCTCTTTCTTCAAGAAGTCTGGGAAGCCTTACATGGTTATGGAAGCATAAGGGCTTTCTTTTCTTTCTTTCTTTTTGTTTTCTTTTCATTATTATCGCTATTTCATTTGTCTTTGCTGAGTGTAATTATTGCTTCCCTTTTCTCTTATTATTGCTAATTGATTGCTTTTTGGTATATTTCTATGAAAATTTGCAACAGAGTGGACACTTCTGAGGGAGTGGACAGCTTGAAGGAAGATCTAAAAACACTGTAAGAATGGTCTAATGCTTGGCAGTTAAGATTTAATGTAAAGAATACAGTCATGCACTTGGGATGCAGAAATACAAAGGAATCGTATGCAATAAGGGGGAGAGAGGTTGATGTGCATGGACCAGGAGAGGGATCTCGAAGTGTTAGTGACTGAGAATCTCGAGGTGATGAAACAATGTGACAAAGCGATGGCCAAAGCCAGAAGGATGCTGAGCTGCATACCGAGAGGAATAACCAGCAGAAAGGAGGAGGCCCCTGTATTCCTCACTAGGAGTATTGTGTTCAGTTTTGGAGACCATATCTCGCAAAGGAAATAAAAAGAAACAGTTCAGAGGAAGGCGACTGAAATATTTGGATCCCTCACCAGAAGATGTATGAGAAGAAACTTGAAGACCTAAATATGTATACCCTAGAGGTGAGGAGAGACAGGGGAGACATGATACAGAGCTTTAAATACATTTAAAGGGTATCAATGAACAAACCTTTTTCAAAGAATGGGAAGCTATAAAACTAGAAGTTATACGATGAAGCTACAAGGCGGTAAACTTAAAAGCAATATTTGGAAATATTTTTTCACTGAAAGGGTGGTAGATGCTTGGAATGCCTGCTTAATGGAGATGATGGGGCAAATACAGTGACGGAATTAAAAATGGTATGGGATAGACACTGTAGATCCCTTTATAGCAAGAGGATGAAATCAAAGCAAACTTAAATATATGTTTTATGCTTCAATAAATAGAGGGGGTTGACCTGCACAGAGCTGCAGTTGCAACTACTCTAGCCACCTTACTGGGCAGACCAGATGGGCCATCCTGGTCTATCTCCAGGAAAAAGCAGGAATAAGTCCTCACATATGGGTACGTCGGAACCGACGGAGCCTGTGCGGGAAAGCTCCCCAGCCTTTCAGATGAAAGGCTTTTGGGGCCTCCCACTGCACATGCGCGCTGCCTTCCCGCCTTCCTGACCAGCTCTCCTCAGTTTCTCTTTTTCCGCGGAGCCAGCAGGTCGTGTTCCTGTCACCGCTGAAGAAATTGTTAATTTTGTTTGTTTCTTTAGACCGCGTACCTGCCTTCCCCATACCGAAACCGGTACCGCCGGTCTCTTTCTTTCTTTATAAAAAAAAAAAAAAAAAAGACTTTTTTATTTTCTTCAGCACAGCTTGGTAACTTTTGTTAGGCCTTTAGGCCTACACAAATTCTCCTCATGGAGAAGCCAGTCCCTGGTTTTAAAAAGTGTACCAAGTGCAGTGCTGTCATTTCTGTCACAGACACCCATGAATGGTGTCTTAAATGTTTGGGACCTGACCACTCCATACCGGACTGCCCATCCTGCTCCCAGATGTCTAAACGTGGGTTGCAGAACCGGGCCAACAAATTCCATGTGCTGTTTGCTTCAGATAATCCAGCATCACAGTCATCCAGGTCTTCCTCTCCGGATGGATCTCAGGTAACCAAAACTTCTGTGGGCAAATCCTCTAAAAGCAAATCTCTTTCTAAAGATCGAGAGGCTCTCAATCTTGAGTTCGAGGATTCTGCCCAGGCCAAAAAACCCCGGCGGGAGGCTCCGGCCTCCAAAGCAACCATGGGGTCACAGGTTGACATCGATGGCACGACCTCGACTGATCACCTGTTGGACTGCTCTGGGGTACCGGCCCATACCGGTACCGACATCCAGGCAGCAGTGGCGTCTATGGGCAATACTGTCCAGACCATGCAGCAGGCCGTTCTGGCATTCATTAAGGCTGCGACGCCCTCGGTACCGATTCCATCGGTACCGACCCCGGTTCCGGTATCCACACCGGAACCGAGACCATCGACTTCCAAACGTCGATTGGTTCAGCATGCCGGATTCAGGCTTTCGCCCGATACCGATCCCATGCCCGATACGCCCGATGTCGATACCGATCGGTATGCGTATCGTGCATTGAAAGCACAGAGAGAATACTCAGATTCTTCTGATGAATTCAATTCCTCTGATGACTCTGCTGAGCTTGCTCTTCCTGAGGAGCCCTCTTCTCCAAAGAGGAGGATGTCTCCTCCAGAGGATTTATCCTTTCAGGATTTCATTGTTGATGTAGCTAAAGGACTTTCTATTGCTACATCTTCTGAAAAAGAACCCAGAACAAAAAATTGGATATTTTAGGATACTCTAAAGCTCCTAAAGAGGCAGTCACTCTGCCTATCCATGAAATCCTTCAAGAACACTTGATGGATTTGTGGGAGACTCCTTTAACACTGTCTCCCCATTCCCGTAGGTTGGACACCATGTATCAGGTCCCTCCTTCTCCTGGGTTCCAAAAAACTCAGCTGCCTCACCACTCTATTGTGGTGAAGTCTGCCATGAAGAAAATAAAGAGTCTTAAAAGGCATTCTTCTACCCCTCCAGGGCGAGAATGTAAGACCCTTGACTCTTTTGGTAGAAAGATGTTCCAGGCTAGTATGCTTATAGCCAGGATCAATTCTTATAGCCTTTATATGGGCATGTTTCTTGGACAACTTGCCCTAAAGGTACAGCATTTTGCCCCCTTTATCCCTGATGATCAAAGGGCGGACTTCTTTTCTATGGTGACACAACTTTCAGAGGTCTCCAAGTTCTCCAACAGGGCAGCCTTTGATTCCTTTGAGGTTGCTGGCAGGGCTTCGGGAATTGCTATTGCAGCCCGACGTCTCGCTTGGCTCCAGGCTTCTGACCTAGAACCCTGGGTTGTAGATGGCCTCAGGAATCTGCCCTGTACGGGTGAGAACTTATTTGGTGAAGACTGGCAAATTAAAGCTGCTCAAATGGATGCAGAAAATGCCACTCTAGATAGACTTTCTAAGTCTACTTCTACCCCTGCCAAAAAGAAGTCTTTTAAAAGGCCTTACTATAAGAAGGCCAGATTTTCCACAAATACTGGCCAGCAATATGCTCAGCCTCGCTTTGCTGCTAAGTGTCAGCAATCTAAGCAAGTAAAGTCAAAGCCTGCAGTGTCTACTGCACCCCAGCAGGCTCAACCCCCTCAGGGGTTTTGACTTGCCCCTAGAGAAATTGCCGTTTCTGGCTCTAGAACAACCAGAGCCCCTCACCATTCCTGGAAGGCTAGCTCATTTTATTTATTTATTTATTTATTTATTTATTTATTTAGACAGTTTTGTATACCGCCTTATCCTTCAATCAAAGCGGTCACAACACAATTGGGGGATACATTTAACACACGGGGATATGAGACACATACACTAATACTTACAGGGAACATGGGCAGTGGAGGGTTAAGTGGCTTGCCCAAGACCACAAGGAGCATCTGTGGGACTAGAAACCCCAGTCCTTCCGGCCCAAGGTTACTGTCCTCTAGTGGGATTTGAACTCCTGACCTTCCGGCCTGAAGTACCTTGCCCCAACCAGATGGGAACAAATCACATCAGAGCAATGGACCCTCTCTATTATCAGGGAGGGCTACAAACTTCATTTCTCCAGCCTTCCTCCCCATACCATAGTGAGGCAATTCAGTTCTCCCCCATCTCTTCTGACCCTGTTGGGTCAGGAAGTCTCCTCTCTCCTTGCCCAAGGGGCAATAGAGGAGGTTCCTCCTCCACAACAGGGGTTAGGTTTCTACTCCCCTTATTTTCTCATAACAAAGAAGACAGGGGGCTTCAGACCTATCCTAGATCTGAGAGAATTGAACAGGTTTCTATTCAAGGAGAAATTCAAAATGCTCTCTCTGGGCATTCTCCTTTCATACCTTCAGAGTCAGGATTGACTTTGTTCTCTAGATCTCAAGGATGCGTACACTCATATACTCATCCATCCATCCCACAGAAGATATCTTCACTTTCGGTTCCAGGGAAAACATTTCCAGTACAGAGTACTACCCTTCGGTCTGGCCTCTGCTCCAAGAGTCTTCACAAAATGCATGGCAGTCGTTGCCGCATTTCTCAGAGGCATGGGAATCTTTGTCTTCCCATATCTGGACGACTGGCTCATCCGAGCTCCATCTCAGTCAAAAGCCCAGATTTCTCTGGACCGCACAAGGCGTATTCTTCAATATCTGGGACTTGTGGTAAACGTTCCCAAGTCCCAACTCATCCCTACTCAGTCCCTGGAATTCATAGGGGCCCAATTGGACTCCACCACTGCAAGGGCCTACCTCCCTCTGGTCCGAGGCCAAAGGCTAATAAGCTTGGCCTCCCAGGCTCAGTCCAGAAGTCACTTGTCAGCCAGAGAAATGCTGCAACTTCTGGGCCACATGGCCTCCACGGTCCATGTGGTGCCCTATGCTCGTCTTCATATGAGGGCAGCTCAATGGCTTTTGGCCACCCAGTGGTCTCAATCATCAGGACTGCTCTCAGACCAAATACTCACCTCAAAATGACTGTTTTGGTCTCTCCAGTGGTGGACATCCTCCAAAAATCTGTTGTTGGGGATTCCCTTCCAACCTTCGTTGCCCCAAGCAACCCTCACAACAGATGCCTCCCAAACAGGGTGGGGAGCTCATCTCCAACACCTCTCCACTCAGGGCACCTGGTCTCCTCAGGAGACCACCCTTCACATCAACCTTCTAGAACTGCGAGCAATCTTCCTTGCCCTCACAGTCTTCCACACCCTCCTTGTCAACCTGACTGTCCTAGTCCAGACAGACAATCAGGTAGCCATGTTCTATGTCAACAAACAAGGAGGGACGGGCTCTCTGTCACTTTGCAACGAAGCTCTCAGATTATGGGCCTTCACCAGAGAGCATCAAATTCACCTTCTGGCAGTATATCTTCCAGGAGTTCAAAACTCTCGGGCAGACAGACTCAGTCGAGTTCTGCTCCCACACGAATGGTCCCTGCATATGGACCAGATACGCAGAATCTTTCAGGAATGGGGGACCCCGGACATAGACCTCTTTGCAAGTCCGTGGAATGCCAAACTTCCCCGGTTCTGTTCCAGGACTCCGTGTCAGGGAGCTCAGGCCAACGATGCCTTTCTCCTACATTGGGGTCAGGACTTCCTGTACGCTTTTCCACCCATTCCTTTGATTCCCAAGACTCTGTTCAAACTTCAGAGGGATCACGGATCCATGATCCTCATTGCTCCACGCTGGCCACGCCAAGTGTGGTTCCCTCTCCTTCTACAGCTCTCCCAGTGCTCCTCCCTGGACCTGGGAGCTGCACCAGACCTTCTGTCTCAGGAGCAGGTGACTTTGTGGCATCCAAACCCCAAGTCCCTACATCTCCGAGCTTGGTTACTGAAGGCTTAAGCCTTCATGAGTTTAATCTTTCCCAACCAGTGAAAAATATCCTTCATGCCTCTAGGAAACCCTCTACTAGGCGTTCCTATGCTTTCAAATGGAAACGTTTTTCCATTTGGTGTGCGCAACAGGGTCTTGACCCTCTGGCACTTCCTTTGAATTCTCTACTGGACTATCTCCTGCATCTTTCCAATGCAGGCCTCAAGACGAATTCAGTACGAGTCCATTTACATGCAGCATCCTTAAAACCTATAAATGGACAACCTGTCTCCTCTCATCCTCTTATTGCAAGATTCATGAGAGGCCTGACCCTCACTAAGCCTCCCATCCAACCTCCTCCGGTAGCATGGGACTTGAATTTAGTTCTGGGTCAACTTATGAAGCCACCTTTTGAACCGTTGGTATCTACCTCCCTGAAATTTCTTTCCTGGAAGGTTCTTTTCCTTATTGCAGTCACTTCGGCTCGCCGCATCAGTGAACTGCAGGCTTTGGTGGCTAATCCACCTTATACCAGATTTCATCATGATAAGGTGGTCCTTAGGACGAATCCCCACTTTATGCCTAAAGTGGTCTCGCCTTTTCATCTTAATCAAGAGGTATATCTACCTGTTTTATTTCCCGGCTCCTCATGCATCCAGTGCAGAGAGGAACCTTCATACTCTTGACTGTAAAAGAGCTCTCGCCTTTTACCTCAACAGGACTCAGCCACATCGAAAGTCTTCCCAACTTTTCGTGGCTTTTGATCCTTCTCATTTGGGACTTCCAGTCACCAAACGTACACTTTCCAATTGGATTGCTCAGTGTATTACTTTTGCTTACCAGAGTAAGAACATTTCTCTGGAAGGCCATGTCACAGCTCACAATGTGCGAGCCATGGCCACTTCTATGGCTCATCTTCACTCTGTGTCCATAGATCAGATCTGTCGAGCAGCCACTTGGGCCTCGGTTCATACCTTCACAGCCCATTACTGCTTGGACAAGGACTCCCGCCGGGATGCCTTGTTTGGTCAGGCTGTCCTCAAACACCTGTTCCATACTTAAACAACTCCTGCCCACCTTCCCTGGATGGATGCCTGAGATCCATACGAAGATGGTTTACCCTTGGAGGGGGATCTCCCAGGCATCTTAGCTAGGGAGTCCCCATATGTGAGGACTTATTCCTGCTTGTTCCTGGAGATAGCACAGTTACTTACCTGTAACAGGTGATCTCTGGGAACAGCAGGAATTAGTCCTCACAACCCACCCACCTCCCCTAGGAGTTGTATCTTCTATCTATCTTCCTTTCCTCTCTCTATTGTCTCAGCTATAAACTCGAACTGAGGAGAGCTGGTCAGGAAGGCGGGAAGGCAGCGCGCATGTGCAGTGGGAGGCCCCAAAAGCCTTTCATCTGAAAGGCTGGGGAGCTTTCCCGCGCAGGCTCCGTCGGTTCCGACGTACCCATATGTGAGGACTAATTCCTGCTGTTCCCAGAGATCACCTGTTACAGGTAAGTAACTGTGCTTTATCTGCCATCATATACTATGTTACTTTGTTAGTTTTGTTCTTTTTGTTGTTGTTTTTGTGATATCAAAAGTAAAAAAACATAAATGACAGCAAAAGAAACTTTTAGTTAGGTTCATTTGACTAAAGACTGCAGAAAACAAGAAATGTCAATGTTTCAACCTTGTGACTATCATATTTTAAAAAATACTTCATGCATATTCAGTACTACTATAGGTAGAAACGGTGGTGTTGCATATACTGATTGAGGGGTGACCCGCATCACTGCACAAACAGTGGCAATATTCAGCTGCAGTCCGTGTGGCTGAGAGCTTTTTATGTTGCCCTAACTTAACTGCTCAGCCCTACAGAGAATGGCTGAATATGACTACTATTCTTGTAACTGGGTGGCATGCTCTTGTTCTGCCTGGGCATTAGGGGGAGAATGCCAGGGTGGTCAATGACCATTTTCAGCTGCACTCTCCAGATAATTCTGCTTGAAAATTGATGAACAAAGGATTGATATGTTTAGGGGCCGCTTCAATATATAAAATCCCCTTGAATATCCAGCCCAAAGTTTTTAACTTTTGGTGAAATGTCAAGAGACTTGACTATTCCCCTAATTCCTAGGTAGTGCAGGCTACATACAAGGCCTTGCAGCAGAAAAGACTCTAATCCTAGTTATTGCAGCTTAGTCTTCGTACAAGTAGGAACTGCTGTCAGCTCTTTATCTGATGAATGTAGTGATCTAGGTCATTCATACGTTTTTAAATTGTCTTTTAATTAACCAGGAACTTCATTATGCAAAACGTCAACATCAACTCCAAAATCTTGAACTTTAGCCAACTAGCAATAGGCAGCAGGTGCAAAGCTTTAACTTTAGGAGGTACATATTGATGATATTAACATCCTGTTACTAGGCATGTGGCCAAGTTCTGAATCATCTGTAATGCATGATTAGATGATTTGGGAAGATCCACATACACATGCACACTCGCAGCATTACAGTATTATAGGCTGGCTAAGACATATGCTTGTATATTTATTTTGTTTTTAGCTCATGCCTTTCCAATGGTAATTCAAAGTGAGTTACATTAAGGTACTGTAGCTATGTCGCTATCCCCAGGGAGCCCATTCAAAGCGATTTACATGTTTTGTAGACCTTCATCCCGGTTAAATCCCACTCACTGGGATATTCAGCAGCACTAATTTGGTTAATCCTGCTGTATATCTCCACTTAACCCGGTTAAACGTCCCATTGCTAACTGGCTAGTGACAGGGTCTTCCAGATGGCAGAGCAGGGGTAGGGCCAATAGCTAGGCAATATTGAGTTACTAAATGGCTGGCTAAAATGCCTAAAGTTAAACCAGGCGAAAAGCTGTCCTAAGCCTACGCAGTTTTGCAGATTTACATGCTGAAAGACTTTTCATGAAATTGTGTGACCATTTGCTTGCCTCTGTGTATATACAAGTAAACGACCGTGCATACAGATACACACATCATGACTAGGTGTTCCCGGGGCCATAGCGTGAATGGAGTGAAGGTGGAGTTCTGATGTGCGTGTATATTTTATATGCTTCGGAGCATTTGCACTCTACTGGGGCTAGTACTGGGAATCTATTTCTAAAGGCACATATAGGTACTTATATTGCCTTTATAAAATGATAAATATATATACAGCTCCCATTTATGGTGCTCTGAGATCGTTTTCAGTTGTTTTGGATTAAGTGGATAATGCTGCCTTTATAAAATAGACTTTATATAGGTGTTTGTTTGGTAGTCGGTTATAGGCATCCTCTTATAAAACTACTCCAACTGGTAAATGGCTCATAAAATGGGTGAATATGCACATAATGGTAGTGACTTTAGAAGGAGGGGCCTAATTTTAGGTGCTAGCAATGCATGTAAATGATGGTATTGTAGTCATTTACACGCATAAGTGACCACATATATATGTAAATGCCATCTTATGAAATACCGACAAATGTAAAAGTCTGAGCATTGATTGTATGGGGCATACTTTC
This sequence comes from Ichthyophis bannanicus, assembly GCA_033557465.1. Classification (NCBI taxonomy): domain Eukaryota; kingdom Metazoa; phylum Chordata; class Amphibia; order Gymnophiona; family Ichthyophiidae; genus Ichthyophis; species Ichthyophis bannanicus. The sequence goes on along the minus strand of CM066036.1, from coordinate 539,414,756 downwards.
ACTGTGGGTGTGCACAGAGGTGGAGTTTGGGCAGGGCATGGGTAGCACGAGCAAGCACATGCATTTGTTATCAAATACGATAAATTACATGAATACATGCAAAATGTAGTTGTCATTCATTGTGATTATGCTGTAATTTAAGGTGCATTCTTCACCACTTCTGCTAATATTTTATAAAGACAAGTAGGTGGCTCTTTGCCTTTATAAAATGGGTGTCATGAGCTTTAACCTGGCTCCCTGTTATAAAATAACCATGCTAGTGTGTGTGCTAACAAGTACATGGATACGCTTATATGATCCAAGTGTAGACATACCCAGAGTGCATTTTGGGAGGAGCTGGAGCAGAATTGAGAGGTATGCAGTTACTTTATAAACTTTACACATAAGGGAACTTTCACTAAGGCCCCCTATGTAATTAGCATAGGCTGCAGCATGTAACCCATGGTTACTGATTTATCTTTCTCTTTATTCCATGCTAACTCTGCTTCGGACATTGGGGTGGTAAATAGGCGGGTTAGGGGTGGAGAGTAGCTATGGTGAATGCCTTTTAGTCAGCATGCCCGTGCTAACTTTAAGGCTTGCAATTAGCAAGGGTGCAATTACCACCACCTCAGTAGGTAGAGGTAAGTGCACCCACACTAATCAGTGCAGCATGTTAATTTATGGGAATATGTTACCATGACCCCAACAGTTAACGTGATGGTACTGCACCCAACGCACCATGGTTTTGGGTGCTATTGACGCGTTAGGTGCAAAACTACAAAGCTTTTTAGTAAAATGGCCCATAGATAACATAACTGTTGAGAACCAGTTGTTATAGAGGCAGCAGTTGTACCACTCTGCACAAAACAGGTCTCATATCAGTTAAGCAGTAAAGTCCCTACAGCTGTAGTTATTTTCCATCTTTTGAGGAAACTGATTACCTCCCAGGGTGTGTCGTCCCTTATGGTTACGCTTCCAGAAAAGTGGCCGAATTAGCGTGAATTGTCATTCATGCTCAAGGCTTCAACCATCTCTGTATCCTTCATAAACATTAGTAAATCAATTCAAATCACCTCATGGTTATAACAGGAGCTTGAGTTGGAATTTTATAACAGGTGCCTATGCCAAATTAGGAAAAGGGCACCTCCTTGAGGCCTATAGGCACTGATGTGCATTTATAAATAGGTAGCCACAACTAGCCCTTATAGCTCACAAATCTGCATGCATAAATTTACACCTGCTCCAAAGAAGGTGTAAATTTAAGCATGCACTCTTGTCTATGTGCTTGAATATTTTATAAAATACTGATACACAGATCGTAAGTCTGCCCCAGCTCTGCCTAAACTACGTCCATCAGAATGCCTCCGTAAAAAAAAAAAGTGGTCACTATCTAGTAATGCAGCTACTTTTCACGCACATGTAACCCTTCATAATTTTATAAGAGCCCTGTTCTGCATTGTTTCCATGAGGAAAATGCTTTAGAAAATTACTCCCTTACAGATGAACTAATGTCTTTAAAATAGGTCTCCAAACAATCTGAAAAACTCAAAAATATTTTGAAGGCTCTTCAGACTGACTCAGTAGGCATTTAAAAAAAAGTGACCAGATAAAAAGAACTTTGACTTGTCTGCTTTGAGTTAAAAAACAAAAACAAAAAACTAAAAGCAGATTCTTCAGATGCTCTGCAAATTTTTCAGATTTTTGTTGTTTTCCCTAGATCCCCAGGTGAAAAATCTGATGGACTGAGCCCAAGCCCTGGGGAAAATATGAAGTTTCTGTTCAATAGAGCAGAATACAAATCTTTTAAATAAATACATAACTATATAAATGGCTGGAATTCACTTAGGGGGATGTTTACTAAACTGCGTTAGTGCAAATCGCGTTAGGAGCCGCGTTAGTGAAAGGAAAGCCAAAAAAGGGCATGGGCGGGACATCGTAACGACTAACGCGCGTTCAAAAAACTAACGAGCGTTACAGGGTGCCGTGGCGCGTTACTGCGCGTTAATCATATGAAGGCGTACAGACACAAATCATTGAAACAGAGCTGTAGCACAATGGTTAGTGTACTCACCGCTATGACAGGCAGCATGGGTTCGTGTGCCTAACGCAGAATGCTGTCCCAGGCAGCACCCTGTACATTACATAGGGAATGAGGAGGCATGTTTTTCTTTACGTTCAGTAGTTGTTAGTGAAACACACTCTCGCAGTGCGCATAGCCATGTACCTTGGTACGTGCGTGGCTACGTGCGTAGCCCCGTGCGTAGGTATGTGCGTTGGTATGTGCATGGGTACGTGTGTTTTTACCAGCGTGGGCACCTTATAGTACAGAAACTTTAGGGTGTCTTGCACCTATGCACTATGCTAACAGATGTACGTGTGATGGCCTATGGTTTATCAGAGCCTGAGAGCAGGCGCTGGATCTTCCCAGGGTTGGATTGTGCCAATCACACCCATGATGCACTGCACATGCAAATCAGCTGTCCACAGATACACACCATGGGGAATGCACCCCCACAGCACCTCGGCCTGGTAGTGGGTACTTACCGTGTGTTGTACTGGCACAGAGTAGCTACACACCGTCACATTGTGCGGGTACTGTGCTCACCCTGAGGGTGCAGTGAGGCGCCCAGCACCAGGTCCACAGCACCATCCATGGCTGAAAGAGGCCATGGCGCAGGTCCAAAGCAGTGTTAATGTGCGAGATAGGTAGTTTCTGCACAAACACCCTGCAGTCAGGTGTAGCCCCCATGGACCCCCAGGTGGCCCATGTACAACCCCCCCCCCCCCCGTGCCAAGGGTGGCAAACAGGGTCTCCTAACAATAGATCCACCTTCTACCTCCCTGCAAAGGTGGCAGTAGAGAGGAACATCAACCCCAGTTCTGGACAGGCACTGCAGCTCTGTACGCAGACAGACATCAGGCCTGGATATGGTAAGCTGCACCCCACCACCATCTGATATACTCCTGCAGCAAGCCAACAGCCACTGCACCCTGCAAGCCACTCCATCAAGACACATACCAGCTGCAAACAGTCTGCTAGTTAGTCCATAATGCATGTGCCCAGTGGATATGCATGCACCCAGAACTGGGATGTCAGCATACACAGCAAGCAGATAAATCAGTGACTGGGCCCCAAAAGGAAACCCATATCTATCACATGAGAGAAATACTATATAGCACTATGGGGGTGCCTAGCCATGCTGTGGTCACTGCACAGTCAGGGTGAGAGTGATCTCTCAGCAGGACATACTGAGGTCACCCTGTCTGTGTAGGTGGTGGCCGGGCACTAAAATGTGCCTGTCACTGCCCTATGCCCTGTACAGATGCACCCTGGCCAGGCCACCCTGTCCGGCCTATACCCATGGTACCTTGCTCCTCATTATGCACATTGGCAGCTCAATACTGGCAACATTGCTGGCAGTGTGGGCTGTGGAAGGTGTTTGCAGCCACCACACACTGGATAGACAGACAGACACCCCCACACCTATGCCAGCATTGTGCAACTATAGAGGTGTTCAGCAGCCATACCCACCGCACCAGTCCTGGGCACAGTTCAGGCATGGATATTGTATGCAAGACTGTTGGGGGTCACTCCCCATGGTGGTACGCACTGTCAGAGACCAGACCTGCAGCACACACCACAGACAGCAGAATGATTGTTATGGTGGAGCTCACTGAGCAAACTGTGCTTAATGTAGGAATTGATATCTGCCAGTTATCACAGGAAACGTTTGATAGCTGTGCACCATATACCCAGGTGAAAGGTGGCATTGCTAAGGTATGCAATTGCTAGTATTGGGAGATACAGGCAGGGCCCAATGTCCTGCTTCTCCAGGAGGCCTTGGCCAATGGGGCCTGTGTGTGTGTCTGGCCCTGTTGGCTGATGCTTTACGGCAGAGTTCCCCAACTCCAGTCCTGGTGTTCCAAACCTGTTCGGGTTTTCATGCTGTCCCTCATAAATATGCATGAGCTACATCTGCATACCATGGGGATGGTGCATAGATATGCAGCACAGGCATCTTTATTAGAGGCAGCATGGAACCTGAATGGTGTGGGACCCTCCAGGACTGCAATTGCGAGACTCTGCTCTGGGTAATGCGCCTGTTTCTGATGTCTGTGTTTGGTGTGGTATATTATAGGCGTATTAACCATGCGTATGTTCTCTGCAATAAAGGGGTGTCTTTCCTATCACTGTTTAGTGGTGGGTAAAACTATGGGGACTGGGTTGGCAGGAGCCCCAGCTGGGATTTGAACCTGTGACCCTCTGGTCTTACAGGCACTGGCTGTGTCTGTTGCACCACACTGTAGCCACAGAGATGGTGCAGTCCCTGGAGTTAGTTAAAGCGGCCTGACGAGTTAGAAATCCTGCTCTGCACAGGTTTACTGTGGGCTCATTTACCTTTTATGGAGACAAAGGTGCACATAAACCTCAAAACAGACCTCAAAAAAAGGGGCAAACACCCATAACCAAGCTGGGCAACAATGATATCATTGGGCAACATTACACACCACTCCCAGGAAAGCTCCATCACAATGAAATGATCTTTGAAAGGGTCTACGGAGCGTAGACCCTTCCAAACATCATTTCTTTCTTTGGTGCTTTCCAGGGAGTGTTGTTCATTGTTGCCCATTGGTATCACTTTTGCCCAGCTGAATTGTGCTTTTTACAATGTTTCTTGTGGTCATTCTTAAGGTTTTATGTGAACTTTTGGTCTTTGCACATGTATCACACTGCTCACGTTTTGTAGGTTTCCCCGGTTTTGCTGTACATTGCTGACGGAAATGGTTTCTCTTCCCTTTAATATGCCTTTACCGACAGGTTTTCATTCGCGTTGGAATTGAGCTCAGAAATTCAGTGCGTTAGTATGAGGGGAGCCTCTCCCCGCCCACTCTCCGCCCATTGACCCCTTCTCTCCGCCCACTCTCCACCTTCTGCGCTGTTTTAACGCGCCGCGGAGGTTTACGATCGTTAACTGCGGTTAACGCGCGTAAAGTACGTTTAAAGATCGTTAGCACGTCAGAACGCGCGTTCAGACGTGTGAACGATCATTAAACGTACTTTACGCGCGTTAATCACGATTACCGCACTTTAGTAAACATCCCCCTTAGTTTAGCTTCAATTCTCCACTAAATCTTCTTCACCCCCTCTTCCCCCTCTGCATTACCAACCTTTCCCCTCAACCTCTGTCACTCTTTCATCCTTTTCTAAAATCTCTGTTGAGGAAACAACCTTTTCTTCTTTTCTCCTCTAAACTCACTACCTGTTCTTCCCATCCTATCTCCACTTATCTCAACTCCATTTCCTCCTCTGTCATCCCTTTCATCTCACGTATTCTCAACCTTTCGCTTTCCACTGCAACCTTCCCTGAAACCTTCCTTCTCCTCAAAAAACCCTCAATTGACCTTACCTGTCCTTCTAATTATCGACCCATCTCCCTTCTCCCAATCATTTCCAAAATTCTTGAATGTGCAGTTCTCCGCCGCTGTCTCGAATTTCTCTGTTCTCAAGCCCTCCTTGATCCACTTCAATCTGGTTTTTGTCCATTTCATTCTACTAAAATGGCTCTTGCCAAAGTCTCCAGTGATCCGTTCCTTGCTAAGTCCAAAAGCCTTTATCCAGTTCTTACTCTTCTTGATCTTTCTTCTGCTTTTGATACTGTTGACTACCTCCTCCTCCTTGACGGTTTTAGAGGCCCTATTCTGTCTTGGTTCTCTTATCTCTCCAATCACTCTTTCAGTGTTTGTTCTGGAGGTTCCTCTATATTATCATCCCTCTCTCAGTTGGTGTACCTCAAGGATCTGTTCTGGGCCCTCTCCTTTTCTCTCTCTCTATACCCAGCCCCTTGGTGCCACCATCTCTTCCCATTGCTTTCAGTATCATTTTTATGCTGATGACTCTCAAATCTATCTATATCTGACATCTCCCCTTCTCCTCAAACTCATATCTCTACTTGCTTGTCTGACATCACCGCCTGGATGTCTCACCGCCACCTAAAATTAAATATGGCTAAAACTGAACTTTTTTTTTCCTCTAAACCCTCCTCCCCCTTCCTCCTTTCTCTATTACTGTTGACAACAATCTTCTTCTTCCTGTCTCCTCACTCCACAACTTTAGGATCATCTTTACTCCTCCCTTTCTTTCTCCACATATATTCAACATATAGCTAAAAACTGTGATTTCTGTCTCTACAACATTAACACAATTTGTCCCTTCCTCTCTGAACACACTACTAAGGCTCTTGTCCACTCTGGTCACCTCCCGTCTTGACTATTGCAAACTCCTCCTTGCTGGTCTCCCCCAGTGTCATCTCTCTCCTCTTCAATCTATCCAGAACTCTGCTGAGCGGCTAATCTTCCACCAGTCCTGATAGTCATATAACCCCTCTTCTAAAATCACTTCACTGACTCCCCTTCCATTTCCATATGCAGTTCAAGCTGCTTCTTCTAACATATAAATGCATTCACTCTACTGCCCCTCATTACCTTTCCTCTCTCCCTACACCCCTCCTCGTGACTCTGCTCCTCCTCTGGCTTTCTTCTCTCTATGCCCTTTTCTTCTGCAAACTCCAGACTTCAATCTTTTCACCTTGCTGCTCCTTATGCATGGAAGAAACTTCCTCTATCTTTACGTCAAGTCTCTTCTCTCCCTCTCTTCAAATCCATGCTAAAGGCTTACCTCTTTGAGGCCGCATTTGGATCCGAATTCCTTGTTCTCCTTCCCTATTTGAACCCCCTTGTTTCTCTTGTATTGCTCTGTCTGCCTTGATTAGATTGTAAGCTCTGCGAGCAGGGACTGTCTTCTTTATATGTTTGTACAGTGCTGCGTACTCCTTATAGCGCTATATAAATGATTAATAGCAGTAGTGGTAGCTTCACATTTTTTACGCACCTCTGTTTGTGGCAGCATGCATCACTGTGGCTGTGAGGACAAGCTTCAGTCCTTGGAGTGCCACAAACCAAGTCTGGTTTTCAGGAAGCATTTCTGCTATTAGAATGGATATGATCCAAGAATACGGTTAGTTTGCGCAGTTTGGTTATCTTGGAAACCAGACTTGTATGTGGTATCTTAGGACTAGATTTTGCCATCCCTCCATTAAATCTGTTAATCTGGCACTGTAAGAGACATGTTTACCAAAATGTGCTGACAGTTAATATGTGCTTTATAGCATGCTAAGCAAATAATGCGGGACTGTGGTAACTGCTACCATGCGCTAAAACAGCCATGTTAAAAATCCCATCCTAACTGCTTAGCATGCTAACGGAGTCAAAAACGGGTGGGTTAGGGGTGGAGAATGGGTATTGACTGCACATTTCAGTTAGTACAGGAGTTTTGAGCACATGCTAATAGTCAATGTTGCAGTTAGCATGGGTGCACTTAACGCCATTTCAGTGGGCGAATACTGCAGCCGTGAGTTAGGGAACTGTTCAGTGCAGTACTTACTGAGAACATGCTGGGCACATTCCCCTACCAGTTAGTGTGGGGCCGGCTCACTTACTGCATGTTAGTTTCTGCTCTAAACGTATTAAGTGAGAACGCTTAGCACACTCTAATTAACATACTACTAAGTATTCTTAAATTCTTTTCTGAATTTTTTTTATACTTCTGGGCATAATCTGTTCTAATATCATTCAGCAATCTTCATGTAAGCCTGACTTTCCATCAAATTATACAATACACTATGCTTCATATTGATAGCTAATTTAAATTTAAAGAATGAAAGGAAGCTAAAAATACCAGTACAATAGCCTGCTTCAGCTATCTATTGGAGAGAAAACGTTCCTTTTTTATAGTGTGAATATTGTTAATTATTGCAGTTATATCATGAAAAATCCATTAAAGCATTATCAAAATGGATGTGGTGTTCACTGTTCAGTGAAATTTGGACTTATTCAAAATAGTTATGTACATGGAAACAAAAATCTACATGACAGGTTGAAATCTTCAAATTAGCCTAAGTAGATTTGCAACATGAGAAATAAAAAGACGTCAAACTCAAAATAATCCAACATTGACTGTATGCAGCTTAGGAAGTTTGCAGTATTGAGGCCTGTAATATTGTTGTACTATGAGCATAAAAATAAATCTTTAAAATGCAAAGATAATGAAACTGTATTTACAGAAATATTTTCCTTGCAATACTATATAATCCGAAGTTATTTCATCTCACAAGTAAATTGTTGTCTCTGTTTTTTCTAGATTAAGATGCCTGGTAAAGCAGCTAGAGAGAGGTGACGTTAATGTGGCAGACTTAAAAAAGAATATAGAATATGCTGCGTCAGTACTGGAAGCAGTTTATATCGATGAAACCAGGTAAGTTCAATCTGGGGTTTTCTGGGATTTATTATACTTCCCTGGGACACCTAACAATTATGAGAGCACAGTTTTGGAAATATGAACAGCCCTATTTTCAAAATATCTTTGCGACAGTTATATATTAGAAATCCTTCTAGATATGGAAATCAAGGTATTTTAAAAAATTCTCTCTTTCTACATTGCTGGTAATGACATTTGCTAGATAGCGAATGAAGCTTGACTATATTGTTAGAATCTTATGGATCTTCAAATTTTATAGTGTCTTTGGAGCAATTAAAATCAGTGCACCCTAGGTGACTGGTCTGTGGCTTCTAGTTCATAAATTCTAAAATTCTCTTTTTTTAAGCATTCAGTTGCTGCATGGTAAAGGAATATGAAATTCAGGATGAATCTTTAAGAACATAAGAACATAAGATATGCCATACTGGGTCAGACCAAGGTCCATCAAGCCCAGTATCCTGTTTCCAACAGTGGCCAATCTAGGTCATAAGTACCTAGCATATCCCCAAAAGACACAGGTTCCACAATGATTGTATTGGGCAAAGCAGTGATATCCCAGGTCCCTTTTAATAATGGCTTATGGACCTTTCCTTTAGGAACTTGTCCAAACCTTTTTTAAACCCAGCTACACTAACAGCTTTTACTACATCCTCCGTTAACAAATTCCAGAGTTTGATTACACGTAGAGATATTATCTGATTGTTTAATGATGTCATCAATTGAGAGAATCTTCCTGAGCTCTGCTTTCTGGAATTCTGTTCCAGTGATGACTAATTCTGAAGCTATTCTGAGTTTCATTGCTGTTAGTTGTTATCCTCCCAAACTATTTATCATCTAAAGACCTTGGGATCAAATTATACCTGCCAAGCCACCTCATTCCCTTGCATATCCCTTGTTTTATTACTATGACCCTGGCTAGTATTTCCTCTCTGAAGACAAACTCATTTCTGGGAAGTTATCAAAGACATGGTTTCTGCATGCTTTTGTGCTGAAAAGAAAATGAATTACAGCTGATCCCACTTTTAAAGGCTTTAATGATCACTGAGCTGTGGTTGGTTGGATTATGGAAACCCAGCCATAAAGCAGTCTTTTAATATTGTTTAATAAATATTATGATTTTGCCTGTACTTTGGTTACTATGAAGGATATTTGTATCATTGCTTTGTTATTTTTTACTTCAGTTCCACGCAAAAAAAGATGTTTATCTGTGTGTCCATTGTCATCCAAATGTTCCTTGTATTGTTATAGGAGTGTGCAGGTCAATTCTTGGTTTTGTTTAGTTTCTTGTGTCATTTCTGGGATTTTTTGTTTGGGTGATTTTTTTTTAAGATTTGTTTTCCATTTTGGGGGCAATAGGGCACACTGTTGATCAGTAGGGGGCACTATTGCTCAATAGGGCATACTATTGGGCAATAGGGCACACTTGATAACACTGGAAAAAACCTGAACTTTTATTTTTTTATTTCCTGTGTTTTGGATTAAAAACAATATGGGAAATGTTGTTGAGGTTGCCCATATAGTATCATTTCAAAAGGTGCACTAGCTAATTATGGCTGAAATTCTCTCCTGTAAAGAGAGACTGTGCCTGTCCAGTTCTAGCTAGCCCCAAGGTGGGCCGCACCCACCAGCCACTACTTCTAGTATCTTTATAGAGATATTTGAATGTACAGTCTTCATAAAAGTTGACAGGAATAACCAGCAATCATTCAACTCCTTCTGCTCTTTATTTAAAGGCACCTGGGCTACTCCAGCCTTTTTTGCAACTTCTCCATCAAGTTGTCCTAACTTTACTGTTTTGATGGTAACCTTCAAAAATACCTTACTCTGAACCATGTGGTTTTGAGTGACTGTCTGCTTTCGCCCAAGTTCTAGTTTAAAAGTTGTTCTATTTCCTTTTTTTTTAAATGTTAGTACTAGCAGTCTGGTACCACCCTAGTTAAAGCTCTCCTTCCTCAGAATGTAGCCCAGTTCCTAACAAATCTAAAACCTTCCTTCCTGCACCATCATCTCATCCATGCATTGAGACTTCAAAGGTCTGCCTGTCTCATGGGTCCTGAATTGTAGGTTCCCTGGACTTCATTTCCTGGACGGCACTGGTGTGTTATACAGATCTCCTTCATAGGCAGAAGAAGTGAACAGAGATTTAACTGCTAATAAGTGATTTCAATATGCCGGATGTTGATTGGCGCATCCCTGCTGCAGTGTCAATTAGAAGTGAGGAGATCCTAGATTCTCTAGGGAGAATTACTCCAGCAACTGGTAATGTAACTCACGCGTGAAGGGGCCATACTGGACATAGTGCTTACCAATGGGGAAAATGTTTCTGATGTTATAGAGGAGATCATCTCGTATCCAGTAATCACCACATTCTGTGATTCAATATTAGGACTAGGTCTGATTAAAGTCCATTCAAAAGTGAGGATCTTAGGGCCCGATATTCAGTTGGGCAGGCTATGTACTGCTATGGCACATAGCCCTGTACGCTGGCCCTTAACCCCAGATATTGAATTCCAGGGTCATATGCAGCACTGGCATTGAATATCCGGGGATCGCTGCACACACCAAAAGCCAGTTAGCTCCTGGCAGCATAAAATGTCGCCGCTACCTGGTTAGCGATGGTCTCTGCCTCCGTTCCACCACAGAATGCCCCCAACACGCCCTGATGCTAACTACATAGCGTCAGGGCATGTAGCGGGGTTAGAAGGGAATATTCAATGGCACTAACTGTGTAAGTGCCATTGAATATCCCAATTTATGGCATTTACATGGTTTACTAGGCTGTAAAACATGTAAAATGCCTTTCGATTATCGGGCCCTTAGACTTTAGGAAAACAAATTTTGCCAAGATGGGACAATACCTCAAGGAGTCATTAGTGGGATGGGAACAGCTGGGGGATGTAGAAAAGCAATGGGTAAGACATGAAAAGGGATATTTTATGGACAACAAATCTTTTTGTTAGTAAAGTAAATAAATGTGAAAGGAAAAGGAGGCCACTATGGTTCTCAAAAGAAGTAGCGGAAAAGGTGAAGAAAAAGAAGGTGGCCTTCATAAAATACAAGAGATCACAAAAAGAGGAAGACAAGCACCAATATTTGGAAAAAACTTTGTATCTTTGCTTTTCTGACTGAATTCCTAATAGAAGAAAAAATAGTCATTACAGTAAAAGAGGGGGGTGAGGGAGACAAGACATTTTTCAGATATGTCAGTGAGAGGAGGAAGTGCAAAAGTGATACTGCCAGACTCAAGGGTGAAGGGGAGGAATATGTAGAAGCTGATGAGGATAAAGCAGAATTGCTTAACAAATATTTTTGTTCTGTGTTCACAGACAAAGGGCAAGGAGTAGGATTATATAAAACATCCACAAATGGGAATAGTTTTGAAGGGGATCTTGAACAATTTTCAGAAGACTGTGTGAGGAACTAGCTAAAATAAAGTAGACAAAGTGATGAAGCCAGATGGGATACATCCCAGAGTATTGAAGGAACTTGGGGAAGCTCTAGTTTCACTGCTGTCTGACCTATTCAGTGCTTCTTTAGAATCAGGAGTTGTCCCAGAGGACTGGAGAAAGACCATGTGGTCCCTTTACTCAAAAATGGATGCGGTTGAGAACCACAGGCCAGTTAGTCTGACCTCTGTGGTGAGTAAATTAATGGAAACACTGCTAAAATAGAGGATAGTGAACTTTCTGGAATCCAACAGATTGCAGGATCCGAGGCAGCATGGTTGAACTAGTGGCATGTCTTGTCAGACAAATCTAATTCATTTTTTTGATTGAGCAACCAGAGAGTTGGACTGAGGGGAAAGCTCTAGATCAGCGTTTTTCAACCACTGTGCCGCAGCACACTAGTGTGCCGTGAGATATTGTCTGGTGTGCCGTGGGAAAAATTCCAATTTCATCCGTAACATGTGGCCTCGGCTCACAAATTAGGGTTGCCAACCGGCCGGTTTTCAGCCGGCCTGGCCGGTTTTTCCATGGCCAGGCCGGCTGCCGGCACAGTTGTAAAACCGGCCATTGAAAAGCCGGTTTTTTGCTCTGGCCGCAAGATCGGGAGCGGCCAGAGCAAAAAACCGGCTTTTGTGCCGAAGTCCGCGGCGCGAACGCGATTCCCTATAGCAGTGCAGCCGCTGGTTCTGCTTTGTACAGAGCAGCGGCTGCACTACACTTACATTGAAAAGTAAAGAGAAACTGTGTCAGGAGCCCTCCGATCATGCAGAGCCCGAGGAAGTGATGTCATGGGGGCGGGCTCCTCACAAGCTGTCTTTCCTTTTCAAATTAACTTTAGCTGCAATAAAGTTAATTTGAAAAGGAAAGACAGCCTGTGAGGAGCCCGCCCCCATGACATCACTTCCTCGGGCTCTGCGATGACCGGAGGGCTCCTGACACAGTTTCTCTTTACTTTTCAATGTAAGTGTAGTGCAGCCGCTGCTCTGTACAAAGCAGAAGCAGCGGCTTGGGCAGAGGGTGTGGGTGTGTGTGTGTGAGTGAACCAGCAAGGGGGGGGGGAGTGTGAGTGAACCAGCAGTGGAGAGGGGGGGGGTGGTGTGAGTTAATCAGCAAGGGGGGGGGGGGCGATGGTGTGAGTGAACCAGCAGGGGAGGGGGGGTTAGTGAGTGAGTGACCCAGCAGGAGGGGTGAGTAAGTGACAGGGGGGTGGGTGAGTGAACCAGCAGTGGGGGGGGGGGGGTGGTGTGAGTGAACCAACAGGGGAGGGGGGGTTGGTGTGAACCAGCAGGGGAGGGGGGTTGGTGTGAGTGTTTGATTCCTATTCAAGAGAATTACTTTATATATAGTCAATATAGGCACAGAGGTAAATTTTTTTAACATTTTCTAATGGTGGTGTGCCTCGTGATTTTTTTCATGAAAAAAGTGTGCCTTTGCACAAAAAAGGTTGAAAAACACTGCTCTAGATGTTGTATACTTAGATTTCAGTAAAGTCTTTGACACAATTCCACACAGACGAGTTATACATAAGTTGAGCATTGTAGGAATAGACCCTAAAGTGACTGTGGGTTCTGAATTGGTTGAGTGGGAGGTGACAAAGGGTACATGTAAATGGAACCTACTCTGAAGAAAATGATATAACCAGTGGTGTGCCGCAGGGATCTGTCCTTGGTCTGATTCTTTTAAACAGAAGAGCTGTTGAGTAAGGTTTGCCTCTTTACAGATGATACCAAAAGAGTAGGCACCCAGCAAGGAGTAGATAACATGAGGAGGGATCTAACTAAACTTGAAGAATGGCTGAGAATTTAGCAGCTGAGATTTAAAGCTAAAAATGCAGGGTCATGCATTTGGGCTACAAAAATCCAAGGAAACTGGTACAGTAGAAGGGATGAAGTACTTCTGTCCACAAAGACCACTAGGTATCTCCAGTGGCTATCAGTGGAGACCAGAGAGACAGGAGAGGGGAGAGGAAAAGGAGAACTGTGCTGCCTCTGATGCTGTCACAATCTTTGTGGACTGTTTCCAGCTTGTACTGCCTGGTGTGAGGCTACAGTGTTGGGGGAGAAGGGGAAGAATCGCTGCCAGTTCCATTCATTTTTTCTATCCTCTCCCTCTACTATTCGCTATCTGTAGACTCCCCTGTCAAACCCATTTCTTACTTCCTCGCAGATTTTGGCTCTCCATATTCTTGAATTCTTCATCCCCTTCCATTATTCTTGGTGATTTCAACTTTCACATCGATTTCCCCCAGACTCCCTGTGCATCTAAACTCCTTTCCCTTATACAATCTCCAGCTTTGCTCTTCCATGTCCACATCTCCAGGAACAAGCAGGAATGAGTCTTCACATATGGGTATCGTCTGTACCGACGGAGCCTGTGCGGGAACGCTCCCCAGCATCCAGTAAGAAAGCTTTTGGGAGCATCCCACAGCGCCTGCGCACTACCTTCCCCGACCACCTCTCTCCAGTTCTTCTTTTCCGCGGAGCCAGCAGGTCGTGTTCCTGTCACTGCAGAAGAATTCTTTATTTTTTTCTTTATTTTTCTGTGTCGCGTCTGCCTTCTTCAACATCAGACCGGTACCGCCGGTCTTTTCTTTTCTTTCTTACAAAAAAAACAAAACAAAAAAACCTTTTCTTTCTTCAACTGTGCATTTGCGGTTTGGGCCTTAGGCCTGAACAATTTTCTCCTCATGGAGAAGCCCGCTTCCGGGTTTACAAAGTGCACAAAGTGTGGCGGTACTTTTTCTGTCACCGACACCCATGATTGGTGTCTAAAATGTTTGGGTCCTGACCATTCCATCATGGATTGTGTGTCCTGTACCCATGTTGTCTAAAAGAGGTCGGCAGAACCGAGCAGCCAAGCTCAGTACCCTATTTCCCTCTGATGCAGCCTCGGTGGCATCGACGTCTTCCAGGGCTGCTTCTTCCTCCCATGGATCTCAGGTAACCAAACATAAATCTAGCCGGTCCTCGAAGCGCAAATCTCCCTCTAAGCATCGAGATGCCTCCAGGCTTGTCCTCGAGGAATCCGCACTGGCAAAATTACCCCAGCGGGAAGTTCCGGCTTCCAAAGCATTATCTATGGGGTCACAGGTTGACATCGATGGCTCGGCCTCGACCGATCACCTGTTGCTGTGTTCTGAGGTACTGGTGGCCTCCACCGGTACCGACATCCAGACTCTGGTGGCGTCAATGGATCAGAGATTCTGTCCATGCAGCGCAGCCTAACGGCATTTATGCAGGCTTCGACGCCTTCGGTACCGCAACAATCCCCGTTGCCGGTACCGACTCCGGCACCGGCATCGTTTCCGGTGCTGGTACCGATTGCATCGACATCGGCGTCGATGTCGACTGCAATGGTACCCTGTCCTATGATGCCCATCGGTACCGAACCGGTACCGCTTACTCCCGATGTTGATCCCACTCGGTATGCGTATCGGGTTTTACAGGAGCATCCAGGCAGGCGATACTTCGATTCCTCCGAAGACTCTGATGAGTCGGAGGCTTCTGTCGAGGCACCGGTACTTCTTCCTCAGGAGCCAGATTCTCCAAAACGAAGAATGTCTCCTCCAGAAGACTTGTCTTTTCAAGACTTCATTAGGGAAGTGGCTAGGGGCCTCTCCATTACAGTGGCCCCTGAGTCAGAGCCTAGAGCCAAGCAATTAGATATTTTGCAATACCCTAAGGCTCCTAAAGAGGCAGCCACCGTACCTATTCATGAGATTCTCTATGATCTCATGTTGAGCATGTGGGAGACTCCTCTTACTACCTCTCCTCATTCTCGTAGGTTAGACACCATGTACCATGTCCCTCCTTGTCCTGGCTTTCATAAGTCTCAGCTTCCTCATCACTCTATTGTGGTAGAGTCGGCCATGAGGAAAATAAAGAGTGCAAAGAGACACTCATCTAATCCTCCAGGACGTGAATGCAGAACCCTTGATGCTTTTGGCAGAAGGGTTTTCCAAGCTAATATGCTTGCTGCCAGAATCAACTCCTATAGTCTCTATATGGGGATGTTTCTAAAAGAAGTCACAGATCATCTGCAGACTTTGGCCCCTTTTATTTCAGAAGATAAAAGGCAGGAATTTCTCACTTGGCTTAAACATGCCCAAGATGTTTCCAAATTTTCCAACCGTGCAGCCTTTGACTCTTTTGAGTGTGTAAGTAGAGCCTCGGCTATTGCCATAGGTGCACGCAGAATTGCTTGGTTACAAGCATCTGATTTGGAACTCTGGGTCCAAGATGAATTGGGAAATCTTCCTTGTACAGGTGAAAACCTTTTTGGAAGAGATTGGAAAGCAAAGGCCACTCAGATGGATGCTAAGAACTCTGCTTTGGATCGACTTTCAAAGTCTACCTCTGCTCCTGCTAAGAAAAGATTGTTCAAGAAGACACCTTTTTCTAAAAAGGGAAGATACTATCCTGCTTATGGTCAGCAGGCATCTTCTGCAGGTCGTTTTGCTGCAAAGCGTCAGCAACCACCTAAACAGGCCAAGTCAAAGGCTGCCAGGCCTCCCACGGCCCAGCAGCCTCAGCCTCCTCAAGGACTTTTGACTTGCAACTAGAGAACTTAGCCTTTCTGGCTCTGGAAGAACCAGAGCCCCTCACCATTCCAGGAAGGTTAGCTTACTTTGCTCCCAGATGGGAGCAAATCACAGCAGAGCAATGGACCCTCTCCTTTTTAAGTTTGCAATTATCTACTACCTCTTCTCCTGATGCGGTGCTACCATCTGTTAATTAAGATCTCCTTGGACCCCCATCGTCTTTCTTTCTTTTTCCTTGTTATTTATTGGTGGTTTTTGATTTACTGTTTAAAAATCTCCCCCCTTTGGTTTGTGGGCTATGTATAATTCTTGCAATATTTTCTTGTTTTTTCAGATTTCTTGTAATTTTGTGCTTGCAAGATTATTTTCGGTACGGGTTTAATTCCTGATTATTTGTTAAAATTATAAATAAATGATTAAAAAAAAAATAAAGGAAGGGTACAAGCTTCATTTCTTAAACCTTCCTCCCCACACAATGGTGAAAAAGTTCAATTCTCAACATCTCTCCTCAACCTTCTGGGTCAGGAGATTGCTACCCTTCTTGCCCAAGGGGCAATAGAAGAAGTACCCCTTCTTCAACAGGGCTCAGGGTTCTACTCCCCTTATTTTCTTATTCCAAAGAAAACAGGGAGCTACAGACCCATTTTAGATCTCAGAGAATTGAACAAGTTTCTATTCAAAGAGAAATTCCAGATGATTTCTCTCGGTACTCTGCTGCCATACCTTCAGAGTCAGGATTGGCTTTGTTCTCTAGATCTCAAGGATGCGTACACCCATGTCCTCATCCATCCAACACACAGAAGGTTCCTTCGGTTCCTCTTTCAAGGAAAGCACTACCAATACAGGGTGCTTCCTTTCGGTCTGGCCTCTGCACCAAGGGTGTTCACAAAATGCATGGCAGCAGTAGCAGCATTTCTGCGCACTCTAGGAATATTCGTTTTCCCATATCTGGACGACTGGCTCATTCGAGCCCCATCCCAGTCAGAGGCCCAGACTTCTCTAACCTGCACAATGCGTATCCTTCAGTATTTGGGACTGGTAATAAACATCCCAAAATCCCATCTCACCCCTACTCAGTCCCTGGAGTTTATAGGGGCCTTGCTGGATACCACAACTGCAAGGGCCTATCTTCCTCAGGCCTGTTGCCTACGCTTGGTGCAGTTAGCCTCCCAGACACAGTTAAAGTCCCATTTAACTGCTCGAGAGATGTTACAACTATTAGGCCACATGGCATCCACCGTGCATGTGGTTCCATATGCTCGCCTTCACATGAGGGCAGCTCAATGGACTTTGTCCACCCAATGGACTCAGGCATCAGGTTGCCTGTCAGACAAAATAGCAAACTCCAGTCGCCTATTTTGGTCTCTCCAGTGGTGGAAGTCCCCTCCAAATCTGTTGCTGGGGTCCCCTTTTCAGCAGTCGCTACCCCAAGCAACTCTGACAACAGATGCTTCTCCAATGGGTTGGGGAGCTCATCTGCAGGATCTCTCCACCCACGGCATCTGGTCTCCATAGGAGACTTCTCTTCATATCAATCTCTTGGAACTCAGAGCAATATTCTTAGCTCTCGGAGTATTCCATTCCCTGCTCAGCTACAGGACAGTCCTCATCCATACGGACAACCAAGTAGCCATGTTCTATGTAAACAAGCAGGGCGGGACTTGCTCTCTGTCGCTTTGCAACGAAGCTTTGCAACTATGGGCCTTCGCCAGAGAGCATCACATCCATCTTCTGTCAGTATATCTTCCAGGCATTCAAAACTCTTGGGCGGACAGACTCAGTCGAGTTCTGCTCCCACACGAGTGGTCCCTCCAAAGTACCAGGTAGCCAGGATTTTTAGAATTTGGGGAACCCCGGACATAGACCTCTTTGCAAGTCTGTGGCATGCCAAACCTCCCCGGTTCTGTTCCAGAATTCCGTCTCAGGGAGTTCAGGCCAAGGATGCCTTCCTCCTTCACTGGGGTCAAGACTTCCTTTATGCCTTTCCACCAATTCCCCTAATTCCCAAAACACTATTCAAGCTTCAGAGAGATTGAGGGACCATGATCCTCATAGCTCCACATTGGCCACGCCAAGTGTGGTACCCTCTACTTCTGCATCTCTCTCAAGCTCCTTCCCTGGACTTGGGCTCTGCACCAGACCTTCTGTCCCAGGAAGGGGGAACATTATGGCACCCAAACCCCCAGTCGCTCCATCTCAGGGCTTGGTTGCTGAGGGCCTAGACCTTCAAGATTTTCATCTCTCTCAGTAGGTCAGAGATGTTATTCATGCCTCTAGAAAGCCTTCTACTAGGCGTTCCTATGCTTTCAAATGGAAAAGATTTACCATTTGGTGTTCAGAGAAGGGTCTAAACCCTATTGCAATACCTCTGAATTCTCTATTAGAGTATCTCTTGCATCTATCCCATGCAGGCCTGAAAACAATTTCAGTAAGAGTCCATTTGAGTGCTATTGCAGCTTCCCTCAAGCCTCTCAATGGACAACCTATTTCCTCTCACCGTCTTATAGCAAGATTCATGAGAGGCCTTCTTTTAAATAAACCTCCCATTAGACCACCTCCAGTGGCATGGGACTTAAACCTGGTTCTTGGCCAGCTTATGAAGCCACCCTTTGAACCTTTAGCCACCACCTCCTTGAAATTTCTTTCTTGGAAAGTTGTTTTTCTCATTGCAGTCACCTCAGCATGCCGCATCAGTGAATTGCAAGCTTTGGTGGCTAATCCACCTTATACAAGGTTCCATCATGATAAGGTAGTCCTCAGGACCAATCCACACTTTATGCCTAAAGTGGTCTCGCCTTTTCATCTGAACCAGGAGGTATATTTACCTGTCTTTTTTCCAGGACCTCATGCATCAAATGCAGAGAGGAATCTTCATACCTTGGATTGTAAGAGAGCTCTCGCTTTCTACTTACAAAGAACACAGCAACATAGAAAGTCTTCTCAACTCTTTGTTGCTTTTGATCCTTCTCATTTAGGACTTCCAGTCTCTAAGAGAACACTGTCCAACTGGATTGCTCAGTGTATTTCTTTCGCTCTGGAGGGCCATGTCACAGCTCACAATGTGAGAGCCATGGCAGCCTCATTGGCTCATCTAAACTCTGTGTCCATCGACCAAATCTGTCGAGCGGCCACCTGGGCCTCGGTTCATACCTTCACAGCCCATTACTGTTTGGACAAGGACTCCCCCCGGGATGCCTCGTTTGGTCAGGCTGTCCTCAAACACCTGTTCCATTCCTAATCAACTCCTACCCACCTACCCTGGTCGGATGCCAGAGATCCATGGGGGGATGTGCAGCCCTCTGCAAGGGCTCACAACCATGGGGTCTCTCCCTGGCATCTGCAGCTAGGTAGTCCCCATATGTGAAGACTCATTCCTGCTTATTCCTGGAGATAGCACAGTTACTTACCTGTAACAGGTGATCTCTGGGAACAGCAGGAATAAGTCTTCACAACCCACCCACCTCCCCTAGGAGTTGTATCTCTCTATCTATCTTTCCTTTCCTCTCTCTCTCTTTGTCTCAGCTTTAAAACTCAAACTGGAGAGAGGCGGTTGGGAAAGGCGGGAAGGCAGCACGCAGGCGCAGTGGGATGCTCCCAAAAGCTTTCTTACTGGACGCTGGGGAGCGTTCCCGCGCAGGCTCCGTCGGTACCGACGATACCCATATGTGAAGACTTATTCCTGCTGTTCCCAGAGATCACCTGTTACAGGTAAGTAACTGTGCTTTATCAGCTTGGTCACTGCCTTGACCTCGTCTTTTATTCTAATTGCTTACCTTCTAATTTCCGGACCTCAATTCTTCCACTATCTGACCACCACCTCTTAAGCTTCTCTCTTCATCACTCTCCACTGCATTCTCATCCTATCTTTTTTGGAATCTTCATGCTATTGATCCACAGTCTCTATTAACTACTGTTTCTTCTCTTCTTTCTTCCACTTTTTAGCCTCATTGACAGACTTACAAGACAATCTCTTATAATACCTCTCTCTTCTCCACTCTGGATTACCTTGTTCTTCCATTAACATGCCTTGTGAGGCATACGTCACCTTAGCCCTGGCTTTCTGCTACTACCCACTACTTACGATCCTGTGCCCAATATGCTGAATGCACTTGGCTTAAATCCTGCTCCCTTTCTGATTTCCTTCACTTTAAATTCATGCTTACTTCTTTCAAGTCTGCAGTCTCACTTGCTAAGCAAAACTATTTTATTCACCTGACTGACTGTCCGGCCTCTAACCCCTGCCATCTGTTCTCTACTCTCAATTCTTTTCTTAAGGCTCCTCCTCTTCCAAATCCTCCTTCTCTTTCAGCCCAAACCCTTGCCCATGATAGTCAAACAGATTCTTCTTCAATTCCCTTCTAATTCTTCTTCAACTCCTCTTTCCCCTCTTCAATTTCAACTCTTTCCCACAAATTCCCAATCCGCTCTTCCTTCTCTAGTATCTCTCATGAGCAAATCTCCATTCTTCTTTCATCAGCTAAGCCAACTATCTGATTGTCTGATCCCACCCCCACTAATCTCCTGAACTCCATCTCCTCCATTATCCCTGCCATTTCTCATATTATCAGCCTTTCTCTCCACTGCCAGTTTCCCTTCTGCCTATAAAACATGCTCTGATTGCTTCTCTTCTCAAAAAATCCTCTCTTGAACCTATTGCTCCCTCCAGTTATTATCCCATATCCCTTCTCCCCTTTATCTCCCAACTCACTGAATGTGCTGTTCTTCATCACTGCTTCAGTTTTCTCTCTTCACATTCCCTCATTGATCCACTCCAGTGTGACTTTCATCCTCTTCATTCCACTGAAACAGTTCTTGCCAAGGTCTCCAGCGACTTGTTCCTAGCCAAGTCTAAAGGCCTTTACTCAATTCATATCCTCCTTGACCTTGATCTTAAGGTGGCTAAACAGATAGAAGAGGCAAAAACAAAAGGCCAGAAGTATGCTTGGATGCATAAGGAGAGGAATGGCCAGCAGGAAGAAGTAAGTGATAATGCCTCTATAAGTCTTTGGTGAAACCTCATTTGGAGTATTGTGTACAATTCTGGAGACCAGATCTTCAAATAGATATAACAGGATGGAGTCTGTGCAGAGGGTGACTACCAAAATGGTCAGACTTAAAGATCTCAATATGTATACTTTGGAGGGAAGGAAGGCAGGATAGAGGAGATATAATAGAGACATTTAAATATCTCCATGGTATATATGCACAGGAGGAGAGCCTCTTTCAATTGAAAGAAAGCTTTGCAACTAGGGGAAAGGGGTAGACCCAGGAGTAATATCTGGAAATATTTCTTTATGGAACCTCAGAGCCTGGTGATACAATGTGTTGCAACACCCCTCCCCTCCCCCCCCACCAGCCTCTATCCAGGGCTCGAATGCATAGAGAAACCCTTTCCCCACTGAAGCTAAACCCTTGAATAAAAAAACAGGAGGACTTACCCACCAACCACCTCTCTGACACATCTAAAGAACTTGGGGAATGATGGGGGAAGGAGAAATTCTTACTCACTTCTCTCCTGGTGGCTATCATATTCAAAATAGTGCTGACCTTATTTGGTAGTCTGATCCTTAGTAGTAGTACCACAAGAGTACTGCTAAGGGTCAGGCAGTGTATTTAGAATACAGCAACAGCTGGGACAGAAGTGAGAAGGAACTGCTGCAACCACCATCGACTTTGGCCCCTTGTGTGAATAAAGGTTCCAGGGTTGCCAAAAAGCTGGTTTTCAGCCAGCCTGGCCAGTTTTTATATAGTCATGACAGCTGCCAGCAGACTTTTAAAACCGGTAATAGAAAAGTCGATATTTTTATTCCTAATGAGGCTGCCACAATCTCCTCCACTATTCTTCACATAAAATGTATATGTATATATAATGTATAAAGTGTTGCACCGTTATGTGCCAATTTGTTCAACATTTTCTGTTAAATTTACATTGTATATAGTTATATGACGTTACATGTAAAACAAACTATGCTTTTGTTGACTGTTGTTAATTGTGAACCACAGCTGATCTCTGGAAGCTGCGGTATATAAGCGCTTGTTAAATAAATAAATAAAAATTCTTGAAAGTATATTTTTCTAATCTCTGCTGTCTGCAATGTTGCTGAAACCTTCCTGGACATGTAGCAGTGGTAAAAGAGAGAGGAGTAGGGCCGTCAAGCCTGCATGCACCGCTAAGGCTTTCTCAGTCCCGTTCCCTCCGACGAACACTTCCTGTTTCTGAGGGGTTGGGTGGTGTGCGCAAGCTCAGTGGCCCCACACTTTTTCTCTCTTTTGCTGTTGCCATGCATCCAAGGAAGCAGAAGTGGCATGACAGAAAAAGTGGCTGGATCAGAAAAAAAAAGGCGGGGTGGGACAATGCTACACAGAGCCCTTCGAGAGATGGGAAGGCTCCGCACTGGCTTCACCAGCACAGCTTTTTTTTTTTTTTAACTTTGAAGGCAAAGTGAGGCGTCTGTTTGGTGGGTATTTGCCGCCCTCAAAATTTTGCCGCCTGAGGCAGCCGCCTCACTTCGCCGCCTTATAGAGCCGCCCCTGGGAAGGAGGGGGTTGAGTGGCAATGGAAATGATGGACCGGGGGGGGGGGGGGGGGCGAGAATAGGAAAAAAAAAAATGCTGGCCCGGGGGGGGGTGTAAGAAGATAGAAGGGTATAATGAACATAAGAGGGGGATAGGGACAGAAAAAGGGAATGCTGAACAATGGGGGAATAGGGAGATAGTGCAGATGCAGGGTATTGGAGAAGGAATATGAAGAAAGGGGGATAATGCTGGACATTGGGGGGAGAGGGTCATAAAGGGGGGATGCTGGACATTGGGAAGATAGGGTGATAGGAAATGCTGACACGGGTGTGAAGAAGGAATTTTGTCAGAACAAGGTAAGCAGCTGGTTCTAATTTCTAATTCTCTGCTGTGAGCCAGCGAGGGAAAGGGGTGGGAGAGTGGCTGGAGATGCTGTCTAGTGGGGTTTGGGAATCATGTGGCTATAATTCCCGCTGGCCACCATGGAGACTAGTGGCTTGAGATCCACTGGAGGAAGGGCCTGACGAGTGAGAGCACTTGTCTCCCCCTCCCCCCTGTGCCGCATCTGATTTTTTGATATTTCAGTTTAATTTTTGTCTACATATTTCTACTTTCAGTTTGTGGTCATTTACTTTTATTTGGTGAAGATCTATCTGTGTTCTGTATGTGCGGCCGAGGCTGGATAATCTGTAGCATGGAATTTCTGTTTAAGACTGTGTAGTAATCTGGCCTATCCAGTTTTCCTGATGTTATAGCGCCCACTGCAATATTTACAGTGCTGCCTTTTCCTACATAGGTCCTTGTTGTGTGAGTTTTGGAAATTAGTGCTAGCATCGTAGTTTTATTCTTGGTCCTGAATGATTTACTTGTGTTAATTCACAGTAAGCCCACTACTGAGAAGGTTTGTATTGCCAATACTGAGATTTTATTTTTATATGGTGAGTTTTATGAGGAAGTATGCTAGCTCTGCTCTGCACAGTTTGTTGAAGAAGAGGTGTGGGAAGATCTTTGGATACAGTATATATGTTTGGATTTAGTACCATATGGGAGAGCACAGGTGTATTAGAGGACCTGAGAAGGGGACTGTGGCTGAATAGGTGCTGAAAAGTGCAACCTCTTGTACTTCCCTTTCATTATAGCCTACACTTCTGCCCTCTGCTTTTATTTGTTGGGGGTAGGGCAGTGGAGGAGTATGGGATGGGGCAGGGGTTGGACATGGGTAGCCACAGGTGGCGGGTTTTTCTCTTTCCAAAAGTTGTCAATTCTATTCTAAGGGCTGGCGTCATGGGTCAGCTATCAGTTTTTTTGGTATGGAATGAATGATTAGGAAATTTAGCCCATTCTCAGGACTGCTAGTGGGGTGATGCACACAAAACCATAAGGATGTTCAGGCTCCTCTGGGCTCCCGGAACAGCCTTTTTCTATTCATTAATGGCCACATTGAGGCTGATTGGGGCTCGGGAATGCTAGGCCCCAGAAATTGGGGGCCCCCTGGGTGAGTCTGATTTAGCTACTAGGTTCCTTAAATTGCAGCAGCAGCTACCTCATGAAGGGACTTTCTGGAGCATTCTGAAAAAGAGCAACTCTTGAGCTGTGATTCTTTTTGGGGAGGGGGGAAAAACCCTCATTAATGTGAAATTTGCATAGACTTTTGCATGAAGTGTATTTCATGTGAAAGAACTACTGAAAAGTGACGTTCACAATAGTGCATTTTGTTTGAGAAGTTATAGAAAATGACTGAAATTTAGAGCATTTGCAGGCTTTCAGGTATGTTGTGCTGTAACTACCACCACAGGGATATTGCTAGGGGTCATTTTGAACAGAACCCAGGCTGGCAAGGGGGCAGGAATGTCCAGGGTTCACTCCTGGCCCACCACTGACCCTCTGGGAAACCTCTAGTAAGTGCAGGGGAGAAGTAGGGAAATATGAGGGGGAGTTGGGTACCTCTTTGTAGAGAGGTGAAGCTAGGTTGATGGGGGGGGCATGAATAGGGAGTTGATACTAATGCTGATTAGGGGTTTTTTTTTGGGGGGGGGGGGAGGTTAACACATGAGGCTGCGGTAACTTCATTGGCAGATAGCGCAGATGCACATTTACTGTGTTGTAAAGGACTGACCTGTATGGTAACTTCAGGACAGATGCTGACCATGCCCCCAGTAGTTCTGAGAGTCCAAAACAAGGCACTCACAATTGTAAACAGGTACAGGGAAACAAGAGGAGGCTGTAACGCAGTGGCTCAGCCTGCACAATCTACTTGCCAACCCTAACAAGACAGAAGTCCTGCACATCACCAGGCACCCCACCTTCTCTCTACCAGATACAGTAATCCTTGCAAACCTAACACTGCAAGTAAAACAGCAAGTGAAATACCTGGGCATAATTAATGACTGGAATCTGAACTTCAACACCCACATCAAACACATCACGAGATCAGCATATCACCGCATCAGAACTCTGAGGAGCCTCACACACTACTGGATCAAAAGGACTTCAGAAATGTCTGCCAACATTGTATGCTAACATTATTTATCAGGGCCTATCAAAATCCTCACCCCTCTTGTCCGGTGCACAATTTGCATCTATATTTGCTCCGGCACCTGGGATCGACAGGCTACTTATTTTTACATAGGAATTCCAGTCCCGTAATGCAGTTTCAGTTTACTGCTGTGCTTCGCCTGGCATTGCGGCATCTGGGATGTGATGAGAAACAGTTTGCGTCGCATTCATTCCGGATTGGGGCGGCTACCAGCGCTGCGGTTGCAGGACTTGACGGGGAAGTGATTCAGCAGATTGGCAGGTGGCACTCCAGCACCTATGTGGGATATGTTCGCCCGCAGGATGCTTGAACTCAGCCTTTTACGGGTGGCGGTCGGTCAGCAGGGGGAGGTTGGGGGAGGAAAGAGGGGGCACTAACAATTTTGCTTGTTTTACAGAGTTCGCCACGGTTGGCAGTCAGCTTTGTGTCATTGCAGATGGTTCATCGTCTGAAGAGTGGTAGATCGTTGGTCATTTATTTGTGTACTGGGCCGAGCGCTGTGCCATGTTGCGCCCCTTGGGACTGCATTTGGGACTCGCTACAGCAGGCATTCAGCTGCTATGGATGGGCGAGCGGGGCATGCGCTGGTGGCAGCTGGTATTGTTGATACAGCTGTGGGTCTGCCAGCGGCAACATCCCGTGGGACTTCTGATTCATCTGGGCAGCAATGACCTGTCCAATTGGACCTGCCGGCAGCTCTTATGGACGGTGCAGCGAGACATTATGTTATGGGCATTGTTACCGGGTGTGGTTATTGTATGGTCAGACATCATTCCATGCCCTTCTTGCCAGTCTCAGCGTCGTGAGTCCTGAGACAAATCGGGCGCTGGGTCCAACAGACAGGTGGGCTTCAGGTACAACATCCTTGGGCAGAGGTGAAGTGTGCGGGTTTGTATCGCATGGATGGGGTGCATCTTTCGCCGGTGGGACAGGACTTGTCATTGAATGACTGGCAAGAGTCATTGGAAGTGCTGAGTTGGTCGCAGTTTTCACTTGGGGGGGGGGGCGGCACAGGAATAGTCTGGCTACCTTGTGCCGGTGGCTGGGCATCGAGCTAGCGCTCGCCGAGCCAGTGGAGCCTATACGGCCGGAGAGCGGATTGAAGGGAGCGAAGTGCTTCCCGGGATGGGGAGCAAGAGATCTCGGTTGGGGTCTCCGCCCGGTGCAAGGCAAGAGGAGCTTGCCTTTGCTACTAATATGGCGAGGTGGGCGGTGGCAGGGGGTGGGGAGGATGATGCACCACCTTGCTAATAATACAGCTGGTGGGGGAGGCATTATCCGGAATGGGGTGGGGGAGGGTCATCTTTTGGCATCATGCTGGTTATGTTGGCCCAGGTTTTGGGCTGGTGTTATAATGTTGTTGTTAAAGCTGCGACCAAAGGTTTGTTACCAAATATCTGGTGTGAGTTATGCTTTGTTCAAAGGAGGGTGTTGAGTTAATTTTGTTTTGTTTTTAATTCTTTATTTTTGTTTTATAACAACAAAGGAAAGGAAGACATACAGCTAAAAGACAGATACATACATAGAATGTGATACATACACCAAAGTAAACCCCTGCCACCCCCCTCCCCCCTGCTTCTTCTCTAGAAAACTAATCATTCCCGAAACGGGCGTGTACTGACATTATTGTGTTACAAAACCTAACGGTGATCTGAAACATGATGAGTGTACATTAAACAGACATGTCGGAGCAATGAGCAGATTGTACATAATCATTGAGCATCTGCCATTTAGACAAGCGAGAGTGAGTTTGGGTATGGGGAATAGCTCTCCGAGATATCTGCTCATATTTACTATATAAGCAGACAAGGTTCCACCATTCATTGACAGTAAGTCGAGAGCTATCCTTCCAATTCCTCGTGATTAAACATATGGCTATACCCAGCATGAAATCAAGGAGAAAGCGACCCTTCTTAGGAAGAGAGGGGACCTCCGCCACTGAGCGGAGTCCCACAATCTTCCAAGAAAGAGGCTCGTGGAGGTGTAAGATAAATTGAATACGACCCCAGACCCGCCCCCAGTAAACCTGTAGTTGAGGACATTCATAAATAACATGAGCAAGGGTTCCCACAGCAGTATGGCAAGACCAACACTGGTCCCTAGCAGTTGTGTTCCATTTGGCTATTTTTTCTGGAGTATAAAAGCATCTATGTGCAAAAAAGAAGAGAGTTTGGGTAACTGAGGCAGATCGGGAAACCCGCACTACTTTGCTCCAGAAAACGCTCCATTGCACAGGGGTTAAAGTGGTTTGCAGTTCGCGCTCCCAGGCTTGTTGGGCTCTACAAGTAGCAGTATCTGTACCCTGACATAATAGTTTATAAAAGTTAGAGGCTACCCCATGTGTACTACTAATAGAGTGAATTAGGTCTAATAGCCCGTCCTCAGTAGGGACAGAGGGCGGCAGGATTCGAGCACTTTTGAGGCAGTGTTGAAGCTGCATCAATTGAAAGTAATGTTTCGCTGGTAACGCAAATTCCTTTTGTAAATCAGAAAAGGTTTTCCAACGAGCTGCAGAGAAGAGCTGTTGGGGTGTCCAGATCCCCCTAGAGTACCAGGGTTTCCATGCTATCGTTCTATTTAGGACTTGAATTCTGGGGTTATTCCACAGCGGGAGTCCGTCCTGAGGACATACGTTTGGGCCCAGTGATAGAATGAGAGTGTTAAAGGCCGCAAGAGTATCGACAATCATTGGGGGATGGCGGGTGTCTACTTGA
This sequence comes from Ichthyophis bannanicus, assembly GCA_033557465.1. Taxonomy (NCBI): domain Eukaryota; kingdom Metazoa; phylum Chordata; class Amphibia; order Gymnophiona; family Ichthyophiidae; genus Ichthyophis; species Ichthyophis bannanicus. The sequence continues at coordinate 539,386,708 of CM066036.1, read as the reverse complement.
TGGGACATACCGGGGAGATGGATCAACGGAATTGGGCTACTAAGCTCCTCTTCTATGTCAAGCCAAACTGGTCTGCTGTCTGTTGAGGCATCTAGCCATCGGGCACCTTGTTTAAGTAGGAAGGCTTGATGATATCTGAGAAAATCAGGAAAGCGGGTACCCCCTAGTTCCTTCGCAGACTGTAGTTTTTGTTTAGCTATCCTTGGTGGTTTGCCCTGCCAGAGATAGCGGACGAGAAGGCCCTCAATATCTTTGTAGGTGTGTAGCGGGAGTAAGCATGGCAGCATTTCTAAAATATAGTTCACTTTGGGGACTATCATCATTTTCACAGTTTCTAGGCGGCCCCACCATGTAAGGGATAAGGGAGACCAACGATTTGTGAGCTCACGGACTTTGGAGACTACCTCTTTGGCATTAAAACTAATAGTGTCTTCTAAAGGAGAACAGTAATGGACCCCAAGATATTTCACCATGCGGGATTGCCAAAGGAAAGGAAAGGCCTGCATGTCAGCCTCATGTACCCAGCGGTTCAGTGGGAATGCTACAGATTTGGTCCAGTTTATTTTATAGCCCGATAATTGCGAGTATCCATCAATCAGATCCAAGACAGCTGGAACCGAATCAAGGGATACGAAGAGCATAAGGTCATCTGCATATGCAGAGAGTTTAATCTCTCTGTGACTGAAGGGGACACCTCGAATACGTGCGGACTGTCTAATAAGGAGGGCGAGGGGTTCAAGAGCTAGATCAAAGAGCATTGGTGATAGGGGGCAACCTTGACGCGTGCCTCTTTGAAGATTAAAAGGCTGAGACTTAATGGCATTTACACAAATACTGGCAACGGGTTGAGTATACATGACTTGGAGGTATCGGAGGAAGCCCTCCCCAAAGCCATACCATCGGAGAACTGCAAATAAGAAGGGCCATTCTAGGCGATCAAAGGCTTTTTCAGCATCTAGGGAAAGACCCACCCATGGGTGGTCTAAATTGGCAGCACTGGATAGCACATGGCACAAGGTCCGAGCATTGTCAGCGGTGGATCGGCCGGGTATAAAACCGCATTGGTCGGGATGGATTAAGGTGGCCATCCTGTCAGATAGCCGGGTGGCCAAGATCGTTGCGAAGATCTTATAATCGGCATTAAGTAGGGAGATTGGACGGTAGTTGGCGGTTAGCAGCGGGTCTCTGCCTTCTTTCTCAAATACTACCACATTAGCTGCAGAAAAGGATCCCAAAGAGGATGTATCTACCGCAAGGGCAGTAAAATAGAGTTTTAAGTAGGGAACTAAATCTGCACTGAACGTTCTGTAGAATTCGGTCGGGAGACCATCAGGCCCGGCGGCTCGACCCGAGGCTGTTCGTTTTAGGGCAGATTGGATCTCTGAAGTAGAGAAGGGTTCATCCAGCGCATCCCTATCAGCTTCAGAAAGGGTCGGCCGCTGAATACCAGAAAACAATCGCTCGAAGGTCTCTGATGAGAACTCACATTCAGATTGATATAGACGGGTATAGAAATCCCGAAAGAGTTCTACGATATCGGAGTCTGTGGTCAGTATGCCCCCTCCCTGTGGGGCTCGAAGGGCCGCTACGCGTTTGGCTTCTTTTTGACCTTTCAAGGCGTTGGCTAAAAGTCGACCGGCTCGGTTGCTTTCACGGTAGTATGTCCCTCGTTGAAGCTCAATACTCTTAGAAGCTGCAGTTGAGAGGATTGCATTATATTGAAAACGGAGACGCTGTAAGCGAACTAAGACGCATGGATCAGTACGTGAAGTTAGAACTCGTTCGCCTGCTTTGATTTGTTGGTCTAGTATAAGTAGCTGCTGTTTGCGTTGTTTCCGCAGGCGAATTTGATAACTAGTGATCGTTGCACGAATGGCCGCTTTGAAACCCTCCCACCAAGCCCAATTTGCAGTATCCTGGGGTAAATTAAAATGGAAGTAATCCTGTATGGCTGCTCGAATTTCTAACTGGAACTCTGGCTGAGTTAATAGGGCTCTATCAAAGAACCAGGCCCCCGAATTCCCTTGGGGTGCAGTAGTGTGTAATTGAAAAGAAATAGCAGCATGATCTGAAATATGTTGGGAGTGAATCTTTGCAGTGTCCACCTGAGGAACTAACAGTTTTGATATTAGAAAGAAATCTATGCGAGACTGGGATTTATGAGGGGAAGAGAAGAAGGTAAAGTCAAGCTCATTGGGGTGTAGTAACCTCCATAGATCGACTAAAGCAAGATCTTTGATCACAGAGGTAAGCGTGGTGTGACTCTTGGGGGGACCACTTGTCCTAGGCGGCTGTTTGTCAATCAGGGGATCAAGAACTAAATTGAAATCCCCCCCTATTATCAATGAAGTATTAGCAGAGGCCTGCGCAACCTGAGCAATGGTAGCAAAAAAGGCAGGGTCATCCACATTAGGAGCATAAAGGCATATACATGTAACTTCAAGGTTACCTATCTTGAGGTGAACTCTGGACCATCTACCTGCTGTATCTGAACTAGTCGCAATAATAGTAGCATGCAGAGATTTCCTAACCAGTATGGCAACCCCACATTTCTTAGAAACGGCTGGGGAATAGGCGGCCACCATGTAAGGTTTAATATTGAGTTTAAGAGTTTCCTTCGAATTTAAATGCGTTTCTTGGAGGAAAATCAGGTCCGCAGCTTCATGACTTAGATAGCTTAGGATTTTCTTCCGTTTTATCAGATTATTGATTCCTTTTACGTTCAATGATAAAATCTTACATGGTGCCATCAATCGGTAATAGACATTTTAGGTAAGGGCGCTTGAAAACATACAACATAATCAGAATCTGTACAACAATGATATAATCACCGAGTCTGCTGGCTAATACACCCCATATTGAAAAGTATGTACCAAAGTAACTTAGAGAAGAAGCAAAACCCCCAATGAAAATGGCGACCATATGTCTGCGGGAGGAGGCCCTAGAGAGGAAGATAGAGACATAAAAAAAAGAAAAGAAACACCAGAGTCCATAATTAACACTGTCTCTGATACTCATCGAGGCTACGATGGGTAGATGGAGTCGGGTCACAGATATCATCAAAATAAGGCAACAAACCGCCCTCGACAGACTCTTTGCTGAGCCGCGGCAAATCCAATATGGCAGGTACAGCGGATATGAGAATACTGGCAGGAATATTCTGGAAGTCAGCGCATCAAGTCGGCTTCTTTAGCATCCAAAAACTCCGCTAGTAGATCAGGGTCCTCAAATGTTCTTGTCTGATTGTGAAGCGTGACTCGGAGCTTGGCCGGGTACATCAGGCCATAGCGTGCTTGTAGTTGTTGAAGCCTCGGCCGGAATTCCAGAAAGCGCTTTCGGCGGTCGACCGTGGGTTTAGCCAAGTCAGGATAGAAGGAGATCTTGTGGCTCTCAAACTCCATATGGCCCTTTGCCCGAGAGGCACTGAGAATTTGCTCCACATGTTGATATCTCAAAAGTCGAAAGATGATAGGCCGCGGGGTCTTCCTGTTGAGCGTTATGTTTGTGGGTACACGATGAGCGCGATCGATCTCCAATTCTTTGGTAAAGGTGATTTGGAGCAGGGAAGGGAGGATTTTATATAAAAATTCCTTCATGTCTCCCGATTCCGCTCCCTCCGGTATGCCCACGAGTCGTAGGTTGTTGCGGCGCGCTCTATTATTGCCATCTTCCACTTCTTTCTGCAAGGCCCGCACCTGATGTTCAACTTTGTCGAGTTTGGACAGCCGGACCGCGTGGGAGTCTAATATGCTCTCCATTTTGTCCTGACGCGAAGAGAGCCCCTCTAGCCTGCCTTGCAGTACACCAAGATCTTCCCGCAGCGCTCGGAGTGCTTCACCGTTTGACTGCACGAGGTCCTTAACCCCTCTAATCTCTGCGAGGATTTCCTGCTGCATTTCGGGGCCCTCGCGCAAAGCCAGCCCCTTCTGCGGGGACGGGGGTTCAGTTTTGGAGCGTTTGCCGTGAGAAGCCGCTGGAGATCCAAATTCCAGGCGCGTAGGTTTGGTCCCCGCCATCTCACCAATGTGCCCCGGCAAGATCAGAGCAGAAATTCAAGTATGTCCGGTGTTAATTCAGGATTCTGAGTAGGCCTCTCGGGAGCCTCAGCGTTATGCGACCATCCCGCTGGACATCGGGCTCCGCCCCCCGTGTTGAGTTAATTTTGGATGTTATGGGAGGGGGGGTTTGAGGGGAGGTTGGGAGTACAGAGCCCAGGCATCCGGGATACCCCGGTTACTGTAACCCAGTTACAATTAAATGTAACTGTAGAGGCATAGTGAAGACATTAGCTCCTGCAGAGGCCCTGTCAGGAATGAAATGGAGTCATTTCTAATAAAGCTTCTGTTAGCTCAAAAAGGGGGACATTTTACTTATGTAATAAGGCTGAGTGATGGAGATGTCATTAAAATTGTTATTGTAAACTGGATAGAGCGTGAAAAGATATTTCTTATTTAATAAATCAAAACAAAAGGAAGATTATTAAAAATGAGAATATCGTCCCTAATATGAAAGCAACAGACTTGGTAAGCACTCCAAAAGCTAAATTGATAATAAAAGTGCTTTACCCGGTGCGTACAAACTCTACCATTAGAGTTATGAGTAGGATGCTGGCCGCAGTGAGTGACCACCATTTAAAACAGGGGATTTGGTGCCAAGGATTGTAGTGGTTACCTTGGAAACCAAACAAAACATTCTTGCTAATTAAAAAACTTACATCCAGGGGACATCTCCTGATATAAAAATGGATTGAAAAATTAAGACTGGGGGACAATTTGGACAAATTTAAAAAAGAAAAAAAATCCATATATGATTGATGGATCTTGAACAGAGTGCAGTAGATCACATGCTGCAAGGTGAAATCAGACTAGTAGACCTTAAAAGATAAAATTTCAGGTTATTTGTTTTAAAAGAATATAATACTGCCGATCCAATCAAATCCCCACATGGCTAGAATATGTATAGCTATGGGGGATTACTGTTTTAAGCATGACCTGCATTTAATGAGCCTTTTATGAAGAGAAAGAGAAAAGTCATAGTAGAACATACAAGTCCATTCATCATCTATGAGTAAAAACACTCTGAGATACAGTGCTATATGGCTATATGATAATTTGATCATAAACATTACTGAGAGAAAATGGTCATATCATGTGCGGATACGTAATGAAAGCACTCATCACATAACACTCGAGACAGAGAAGCAGAGAGAACACTTATTGCAATGTAAAAGTCATTGTATTGGTGAAGTCAAGAAATGGAAAGAAGTGAATAATACCAAAATTGAGGGGGGGGGGGGCGGGGAGAAAGGGGAGGGAGGAGAGGGAAGGGGAAGGAGAAAAAATATATATGCCAGGAAAACTAATCCATAATAAATCTACAGTGGTGTGCAAAAGTCTGGAATCACTTGTAAATTTGGCTTTTTTTCAACTTCATGACCTTATATCTTTATGTATTTTTCTTCCCAGTGGCTTTTTCTGTGTATCTCATGATAAGTGATAGATTTGGCTATTAGGGTCAATTTTTAGTATTGGTTTGGCCCTTATTTTCTGAGTTTGTTCCCCATAGTTGTCCTGTTGATAGATTTTCTGTGAAAATTGCATAATCTACATCGTTGGCCAACGATATATTATTCTAAGTATGCTTTAAAATATTATGGACGCACGCCAGGTTTCCTTCAAATTAATGTATGTGGCCTTGAAAAAAGCCATTTTTATGTGTCAGTGATGGCTCAGTATTTGATGGGCCACCCTTTGTTCTTGATCACCTGACTGCACCTTGTCGTCATTGAATGAACCAGTCTGACAAGGTAATCTTTGGTGACAACACGGTTCCAAGCTGCAATGAGTGACTCAATTAGCTCACGCTTTGATGTCGGATGCCTCTTGGATATTTCCAAGGCCACCTTGTGCAACAGGTTCTTGATTGGATTCAGATCTGGAGACTGGGCAGGCCACTCCATTGACTTGATGTTGTTCTGCTGCTTCCAGCTGATCACCTGTCTGGAGCGATGGCAGGGTGCATTGTCATCTTGGAACAGGAACGGGCCAGGAAACAGCTGGTGTGCTGATGGCACCATGCACTTTTGCAGTATGGTGATGTACTTGGCCCCGTTGACCATTCCATCGACCATGCAGCCCCAGACCATGACCTTCAAAGGATGCTTCACAGTGAGGTTGAGACACTCAGGCTTGAATTCCTCTCCATGAAATCTCCTCACATAGGTGTGGTCCTGGTTACCGAACAGGCAGAAGGTGCTTTCATCGCTGAATAGCACCTTTTCCCACATTTCAGTCAACCAGGTTGAGTGCTTTCTCGCCCACACGATCCGGTTGTGCCTTTGTATGTCAGTCGTCAGTGGCTTATTCCGTGCTTTGCAGCCCCGGAGACCAAACTGCAGGCACCAGTGATGAACTGTTGATGAGCTGACACTGACCTCACTCGTCGGACCACTCTTGAACTAGCTGAGGAGAGGTCAACTTGCGATTAGTCAGTGAAATGCGTCATAGTGAGCGGTCCTGGCGTGATGTTGATGCACGTGGACGACCTGAACAAGGCTTGTCCACCACTGAACCCGTTTTTTTTTCTTCTTCTGTACAATCTTAACAACATCACTCTGACTGCAGCCAACTTTCCTGGCTATCTGACGGGTTGAAAATCCTTCCTTGCTCATAAAGGACACACGAACACGTTCCTCCAATGTCAGGGTCCGAGTCATCTTCATGGTCGATCCAGAAATTGTATAAAATTCAAAAATTCCACGTGTTTTTATAGCTGCACTGTTGACTAGATATCTGCATTGTGATTGGTTAGTGGAACCAGCCTCTGATTGGTCAGAAATAACGTGTGCATATTGGATAATCTCGATCCAGTTTTGACGCATGATCCACAAAATTCGCAGTAGTTATCTCCCAGTGTCTGTAATTTAAATTGGAAGCAAGTAATGCAAAAATGTCAACCCTAATAGCCAAATGTATCCCTTTTAAGGGGGAAGGGAAGGAGTATAAGGGGAAGCAAAGGGGAGGGGCAAGGGAAGGGGAATAAGGGGAAGCAAAGGGGAGGGAGGGGAGAGGAGAATAGGGGGAGGGGGAGAGGGAGGAGGGGGAAGAAGAAAGCGAAAAAAATATTATAAATATAGATGATACAATGAGGTACTATAAAAATAAGTCAATACTTAAAAATATATATAACCATACTTAATAAAAAACATATAAGATCAAATAAAAAATAAAAATCCATAAGATAAAATGGTAAAGGGATAAAATAAATAAATAAAAAGAGAGGGGGGAGGGGGCTAAAACCAAATTGAATATATATTTCTGTTCTAATTGCAATAGAATTTTGTCAATATTGCATCCTTCCCAGTGGGGCCTCACCACCTTGACCACAAAAAAACTTCAAATAGAGAAAGTGCATTGTGCCGAGACCCAGTGTGCCACCAAAAGTTTGTCTTCTATCTGTCTTAAGCAACTCTTATGTTCAATCATTCTAGTGCGTATGCTTTATTTCTTTTTGCCTACATATAGTAGGCTGCAAGGACAGATTACAACATAAATAACATGATCTGTCTCGCAATTGGAGAAGTCAATGAGAAAGATCTTTTTATTGGTGGTGGGGTGCAGAAAGAAATGTTTGGTGGTCAAGGTGTAGTCACATATGGAACAGTGTCCACATTTGTAGTGACCAATGGCTCTTGGTGTGGCTCTAGGGCAGGCATAGATAGTGCAGAAGGAACTATGTTTGCTAAATTCATGGTCCTTTTATGTGCAACCATGACATGACTGGTGTTGAAGGCTGGAGGCTGGAAAAAAGAGGATATGCTACTCTTTCTTTAGAATCTTGGTTATATCATGGGATAAATTTGAAAATGTGAGTGGGCAGACCAATCTTTCATTGTGGGCATGTGTCAAGCCTTTTAGCAATGGGGACCAATCTGATGCTTTTGCTCTGATAGGGCTGACTAATGCAGGCATCTGGATATCCTCTCTCCTGAAAACGTGTTTTCATGTCCTTAGCATGTATGTCAAAGTCCTGTTCATGAGAGCATAACCTCCATACTCTGAGAAAATGGCTGACAGGCAAGTTGTATTTTTCAGGACACAATTATGAAAATTACTAAAGTGGATCACTGATGCCTATCAATGGGCTTTCTATAGAGATTGGTTACAAATCCATCTGCCCCCTTCTTGACTATGATGTTCAGACTGCAGATGTACTAAGAGATGGCTCAAACTGAAGATTGAATCAAGAGACTTGATCCAAATCATGAATTCCTAAAGATGGTTATCCTCTCCCTCCCAGATCATCAACAAGTCATCAATATATCTCCTCCGTAGCCTGATATTGGAACAAAATGGATGTTTAACGAAAAATTGCTTCTCAATATAAGTGACGTAGAGATTAGCAACATCGGGCGCCATAGCCGAGCCCATGGCCACCCCTTTTATTTGTCTATAAAACAGGCCTCTAAAGCAAAAGTAATTCTCCGTGAGTGCTAGCCTGGCCAGTCACATGAGAAAACAAGTGGATATCTTTCTTGGGGTTTCCCTTTCAAGTAAGATGTTCTTCAAAATGTCAAGAGCTTTTTGTTGAGGGATATTAGTGTATAAGGATGCAATGTCCAATATTACAAGGATCAGGTCCATGTGATATCCTACAAATTAATTAAGGATCTGTATAATATGTGATGAATCTCTTACATATGAGGCAGCTCGAAAAGCAAATGGTCTGAGGAAGACATCTAAAAACTTAGAGAAAGACTCAAGAAAAGAGCAAGTTGCAGGAATAATGGGTCTCCCTGGTCAATTTGTAAGAGTCTTGTGGATTTTGGGAAGAACATATATAATAGGAATAATGGGATGTTTAACTTTCAAAAATTCAAATTCTTTTTTAAGAAACCACTTTCAAAGTCCAATTGGAACAGGGAATCCAAACTAATGTTAAGTGGTTTTGTGGGGTCCCTATCAATTCATTCATAGAAATGCTTGTCCTGTAGTTGCCTATTGACTTCACCAATGTAATCTTTTGTATTCATTAACACTTTGTCGACTGGCTTAATCACTAAATTATTATTGTTTTTCAGACGTGTAATGGCTAACTTTTCTTCCTTAGTGATATTGTAATACATATGAGTTTTTTAGTATATAACTTCTCAACCCTGTTCAAGACCACTCTTTTGAAGATCTCAAATACAGGATTGATGTTGGTAGAAGGTATCAACATGGAGGGTTTTTTAATTACAGATATATCCATGGTAGCCTCACCTTGGGTGGCAAAAAGGATCATGTTTGGCTGAAGGTACAAAAAATAGGCCTTTATTTCATACCTGTATCTCTAAACCATTTAATTTGTAATTGGAGAGGTTAATAATACCATATTCTAGTTACAGTAGGAGGTCCTCCTGGCTAGGGACGTCTTCCTTTTGACTCACCCTCCCCCCTTCGTGGGATAAAAGGTGCAATTGTATTGTGGATTTCTCTATTTGTTGTCTCTGTCCCCCACCATTCCATAACTAATCCCGCATTTTCAAAGGGTTGAGTTTTCTTTGCCTTGCTCCTCCCAACACTTTACTGTGCATTAATTTGTGCAGCTAATGCAAAAATTTACCATACTTTAGTAAAAGAGCCCCTTAATGACAAATGAGGGAGGGGGCAGAGTAGAGATTGAGTGGTATCCATAAAAGGGCAGACTTGATGAGCTAAGTAACCTTCTTTGCAATCATCTGGAATTCGTTACCGGAGGTTGTAGTCAAAGCTGTTCATATAGTTGGGCTTAAAAAAGGTTTGGACAAGTTCCTGGAGGAAAAGTCCATAAATCATTATTAAGACCAGGAAAATCCACTGCTTACCCCAGGATAAGCATTGTGGAATCTGTGTACCTTTTAGGGAACCTGACAGGTACTTGTGACCTGAATTGGCCACTGTTGGAAACGGGATACTGGGCTTTGATGGACCTTGGTCTGACCCAGTATGTCTTTTTTTATGTTCTTATGTTCTTATCTTTTATATTTATTTTATTTCTTTATTTATTTAACATCTTTATACTGCGTTTTTCGAGGCGATCAAAAGCGGTTTACATATAACAACAATATAGAAAGTACAAACATCTGCATATTCCATTACATAGAACGTTTTTAACTTTATATATTAACATTGGTGAAACAGAGTTTTATTAATATGGAACTATATACATTATAAAGGCATCGTAGATAAAGGGGGGGAGTAGTGTTTTTATTGGGTCGGAAGGGTAGGGCTTGAGCTGTTGTAGTCTGGTAGGGTGCCATAATGAAGGGTGAATAGATGGGTTTTAAGCTTTTTTTTTATTTTTATTTAAGTGATGAGATTGTTAATTTCTCGTATCTTGACGGGGAGGGCATTCCATAGTATGGGGGCAGTGTTTAAAAACGCTTTGCTGTTGGTCACCTTTTTTGATTTTCTGAAATCATTAGGTATTTTGAGTTTGTTTTTTTTTCATTGCGTTGTGATTCGCTGTGCTGTTCTTTTGTGATAAGGGTGGATGGGAAAGATGGGGCAATATCATTGATTAATTTAAACGTTGTGATGATTATTTTATAGTTTATGCGGCTCTGGATGGGGAGCCAATGTAGGTTGTACAGTATAGGGGTAATGTGTTCTGTTGGGTTGATTCGCATTGAGATCCGTGCAGTAACATTTTGTGCAAGTTGAAGTTGTTTTAAGACTTGTTTTGTGGTACCCTGGAGGATTGTGTTGGCGTAGTCAAAGGTGGGAGGTTATGATTGAGTGGATGATGGATTTGAAATCATTGTGGTGAAGTAGTGCATGCAGTTGTTTTAGCATTTTGAATTTATTATATATTTTTTTAGTTGTTTGGTTGATGTGTGATGCCATGTTGAGGGTGTGGTCAATGATTGTGCCGAGGTATTTTATCTCGTTTTAGATTGTTATGCATATATTTTGTAATCTGATGGTTGTTGGGGGACAGAAGTTCTGATTTCTAGTTACAAACATAGCTTCAGTTTTGGCAAAGTTGATCTTTAGGTTGTGTTTTTCTAGCCATTCGATTATTTCAAGAAAACAGTCAGTAAGTTGTTGATTTGGAAGATTTGATGTGTTAATGGGGAGGTATAACATTATTTCGTCTGCATAAATCTGAAAGTTTATTTGAAATTTTTTGAATATGGAGCAGATGGGCTGGAAGTAAATGTTAAACAGTAATGCAGATAATGCTGAGCCTTGTGGGAGTCCTTGTTCCTGTTTATAGTGTTCAGATGTATGTTGTTCGATTCTTACTTGTGTTCTATTAATTAAGTATGAGGTGAACAAGTTTAGGACCGTTTCCTTGATCCCTATCTGCTGGAGCCTGTTAAGCATAATCTGATGGCTTATGCTGTCAAAGGCAGCAGTAATGTCCAGGAATAATAAGAGAAAAATCTGTTTTGTGTCGTCTATGCCTCGTGTGAGTCTGTCAAATAGTACTATTAGTAGGGTCTCTGTGGAAAGGCCTAAAGCCATATTGGTGTTCGTCTAGTGGTGCAAATGACTCTATGTGATCTCGAAGTTGGATTAGGACTACTTTTTCTATAAGTTTGATCATGAAGGGGAGGCTTGAGATGGGTCTGTATGATAATGGTGAGGTTTTGTCTAAGGTTTTGTTTTATATTTCTTCTTATTTTATCACTTAAGATCAATCTTTTGACATTCCCAAAAGGAAGCAGTTTCTATTGTTTGTTTTTTGTTTTTTTTTTGTTTTGTTTTTTATCAGAGTCATCACTAATCCTGATGCTACTATCTCTTTCTCTTCTCCAAGAGCCATCCTAAGGACAGACTTGCAAGGAGAAGACAGAGGTACTTATGAAAGACTCTAGCACTCTTGCACCATCAAAGATTCTCACTAATGAAGGCTGCCAGTCATACATTCCAAACACAGGGCTTTTATTTATGAAAGATCAATGGGATCTAAAGATCATTCAAATCAGAAATGTGAAATAATGCTACCACATTATGCCAATGGGTTTTTAAGATACCTGGAGCCAGGGGTGCTACGTATTTTCTTCCATGTGGAGTCTATAGAAAAAGTACTGAGTTCATATGCTTAGCTTTCAAATAAAAATGTTTCCAGCATACTTTTACAATTATTACTATTTATTTATTTATTTACATTCTCTTATATACCGCGCTATTCTGCATCAGTGCGGTTTACATTGAACAAATTGAAATTACATTGAACAGGGCATTATAACTTGGAGATAACTATTTTACAGGGAACATGGGCTAAGGAGGGTTATTAAACATTTATATCATGCTACATGGTGTATGCAGTGCTTTACAGATACATAGAAGAAAAAGCCTCTTCTCAGTGGAGCTTATAGTCTAGTCAACAGAGGGCAGAAGGAGGCTGAGGACAGATGAACAATGAGGAAGAAATATGAATTGTCAAGTGTAGAAGGGCAGACTGGATAGACAATATGGTCTATCCAGTCTGCCCTTCTATAACAACTACTAAACTTTACAGTCCCTTTTTTCTCCTTTAGAGATCTTCTGTTTTTGCCCCATGCTTTCTTTTTATTTTATTTTATTTATTTATAGTTTTTCTATACCGCACTATTTACCATCAGCGCGGTTTACAGGGAACAAAATTGTACAATGAGAAAAGAACCACATTGAACTTACATTAAACAGGGAGAACAACTTGGTGAACAGGTCAACTATATACAGAGAGGTAAACTATTTACAAGTTAATAAGCCGTCAGTGCAGACCTACTAGGTTTTGCTCGTGAGGTGTACATTGTGAGAAATTACTAGTGTATCCATTTGCTAGTTACGGGTTAGGGGATAGATAGCTCAACAGTAACCTTTCTTAAATTCAGATACAGTCCTTGTCTCTACTACCTCCACTGGGAAACATTTCCATGCATCTACCACTCTTTCGATAAAGAAATATTTCTGCAATTTACTCCTGAACCAGTCCCCTTTCACCAACTTCCTCTGCCTCCTAGTTGCAGTGCTTTCTTTCAAATGAAAAAGGCTCTCCTCCTGTGCATTTAGGTCATAGAGGTATTTAAATGTCTTTATTATATCTCCCCTCTCCCGCTTTTCTTTCAAAGTATACATAGTGAGATCTTTGTCTGTTCCATATGTCTTATGACAAAGCCCACTGACCATTTTAGTGCCACCTTCTGTACTAACTCCATCCTGTTTATATCCTTTTGAAGGTGTGGTCTCTAGAATTGCATACATTAGTCTAAATGAGGTCTAACCAGAGGCTTATAAAGAAACAGTATAACCTCTTTATTTCTGCTAGCCATTCTTCTCCCTATGCATCCAAGCATCCATCTGGCTTTTACCGTCACCTTATCTACCTGTTTAGTCATGTTAAGATAATCAGAAACAATCACCCCTGGGTCCTGCTCTTTTTTTTTTGTAGACTGAAGTACTTCACCTCCCTATAATGTATTACTGCCTTGGATTTTTGCAGCCCAAATGCATAACCTTGCATTTTTTAGTGTTAAATCTTAGCTGCTGAATTCTCAACCATTCTTCAAGCTCTGCTAGATCCCTCATGCTATCTACACTTTCCTGGGTATCTACTTTATTGCAAATATTGGTATCAAAAACAAAGAGGCAAGCCTTTCCTGACAGCCCCTCCACAGTATCACTTACAAAATGTTAAAAAGAATCGTACCAAGGACAATCCTCCTCAGAGTGTTCTCCTTATAAAATGCAATGTGTGCCTTTGAGTCAGTGCTGACTCCTGGTGACCCAGAAGCTCCTGGGTTTTCTTGGCAGTGTGACCGGAAGTAGTTTGCCAGGCCTTTCTTCCGAGGCAATGGAGGGTTAAGTTACTTGCCCAAGGTTACAAGGCGGGCTAGTGAGAATCAAACCCTGATTGCTTGTTACCAAGCCAGTGTTCTAACCACTAGGCTACTCCTTCACTTTAGCTCCTTATACCTGTACCCTTTTTTGCCTCCAACTCAACCAATTTCTAATCCAGTCAGTCATGGCATTTGATCAGCATGTCCACTTTCTCCCGCTTACTTAGCTTTCAACAGTAAATGCTAGGTTAAAATGGAATCTAGAAGAATCTGTAATAGAATCTTATTATTAGGTAAATAGATCAAAGAGTTATGGAAGACAATGACTATTAGCATTGCAGTAGATAAACACAAGCTCAGGAAATACCCTTGAACTGGGCAGCCTGCCATGTGGTTAAGGCACGTGCACTGTGATAGCCATGGGATTTTGTGAGTGATCAGAGGCAGGTTAGGAATTGAAAGCAATTTGAACAAGGAGGGTTTTTAGATGCGAGCTAGATCCACTCATTTGATAAGGCATTTGGTGAAGCAAGGTGTAAGGTATAAGTTGGGATATTGCAATGGAGGGGAAAGATACAGAATAGCAGTTTACTTGGGGAGTGGGGATCAGGAGAAGTTTGAATCGAAACAATGGTGGGGGGAGAGGATATTCAAAGACATTTACACGGTTTGCAGATGCTAAATATCCACGGATGCTGCAGCTATTCACCCTGATGGTAAGCGGTTAGCATCAGAACGTGTCATGGGCATTCCAGGGTGCAGCAGATGCAGCACCATCACTAACCAGACAGTGGCAATATTGAGCCACTGTCTGGTTAGCAGTCTGTGGGTAAAGTCAGGCATGGCAAAGGCTAGCCTAACTTTACCCATGGAAACTAACCGGGCAGTGGCTCAATATTGCCTCTGCCCAGTTAGCTTCTGCGTTCTGCTGCTATCCTGGATATTCAAGTACGGCCCCGGCATTGAATATCCGGGTTAGTCTTCAGCAGCGATGGCTAGCAGTGCTAGCTGCCTCGCTGAATACTGAGCCCAATATTTCTAGTTTTAGAGCCAGAATTAAACTAGCTGCTCTAGTTTACATATGCAAGGTAATCCAATGTGGCATATCTCTGATAACCTTTTCGGCACCTCTTTGGTAATCCTGAAAACTTGATGGTTCAGAATGATTTAGAGACAGATTGTTTGTATGTGTTTCTTTAAGGGGAGACTAACAAACTTTGTCTTATTACTTTGAAAGTTATTTTTTGGAAGTGAGTCAGTAGCAGAATTCAGAGCACTACTTGTTGTAGAAAATAGGTCCAAATGAATGATTATGTTCTATATCTGGCTTGAAAGAGGCATTATGCACCAGGTTGGTAGTTTTGGTACATGATTTTATTCTTGCATTGAATGTTTAAGGGCGCGGGCAGGGTCCCGGAGCCCGCACGTAACCGGGTGCTTGGCCCGACGCGTGACCCCGCTCGAGGCCGTGGGATGAAGGGGGGGGGTGGCGGCGCGTCAGCGAGGGAGCGCGCATTGCATCATTTGAAATGATTGGCTCCGTTGGGAAGAGAGGGGCGAGCGGAGCCAATCAGGAGAAGGGCTCACATGTGCTTCGGCGTTCCCGAGTGTCGCCGAGCACATGTGAGGAAGCTGGAAGGCTAGCAAGTTGACATTGCCGGTGTTCAAGCACAAAAGAAACTGAAGAAACATAAACCTTTTGTTCGGTGCAGCATTCTGTGTTCCAGTGGAGTGGTGCAGGAGCCGGTGAGCGGGGAGGAACTACCGGGGAGCAGTTTTAGATGCGGCGTGCGCCAATTCGGGCCGTGACGGTTCTGGACGGTGCACCATTGGTGCGGAGCAGTGGCGGAGGTGGCAGTGTGGTGAGCAGGGTGATCCGCGGGGTTATAGGTGTTAGGCTCGCTTGTTTGAGTTGTTGAAAGGGGGGAGGGCCTGGGGGACCTTTGGACAGGATCAAGCAACTGCTGATTTCAATTGTTCCAGTGCTTTCGGGCTGGGGGTGGCTGGCAGGGCGAGCATGGTGGGCAAGCAGGCTGCTCGGGGGCGCGGAGGCGGCAGGGCTGGTGTGGACAGACAGTTAAGGGGCAAGGTGGGCGGGGGTTAGGCAGTGGGGGGCGTGCCGGGCAGCGGAGCAGGCCTGGAGGGAGAGGCACAGGGCGATGTCGGGGTTTTGAAAGGGGGAGTGGAGGATCTCCTGCTTCGGTGAGTAGGGCCCGGGGAAGTAGTGCCGGCCAGGGCCGGAGTTCATGATCCCGAGTGTTGGCAGGGGGTCCTTTAGAGGTGTCCGTAGAGCCTTCCTCGGGGGGTTGGAACTAGGGGGAGGGGCTGCTGTGGGGGAGTCCGGTGTGGCGACAACCAGCAGGCGGCAGCAGGAGCAGGGGCTGGGGTTGGGAGATGGCTTTTGGGCACAGTGGGGGGCTGGCAATAGTCCTGGACTGAGCACAGGGGGAATGGGGGACAGTGGCTGGTTTATGCCGGGGGAGGTGTCAGCTATACCTGGGGGATTTGGGATGTCTGGGCAGCGGGCAGGTTGGGTGGTGGGCAGGGCCCATCGTGGGCAGACTGGGCAGGGGCTTGGCAGCTGTCCTGGCCGCTGGGTTTCCCTCCTGTGGGTTTTCCCTTTTTGTCTTCACAGGTGCCGCTGATGTCCACGCCTAGTCAAGTGTCCGCTCCTGTTGAGTCATCGGGTATGCGGAGTTTGGCTACCGATACCACTGTCACGAGGGGAGCGGTGAGCGTAGATGAGCATGGGCAAGGAGCACGTGCGCAGTGGAGGCTGGAAGATGCTGGATCGGGAGTGCCACCCTTGTTCGAGAGCAGAGCCACAGGAGACGGGACGGGTGAGTTACTGATCGGGGAGGGTGGGGTGGGTGTGGGGAGTGGGGCGCAGGCTGAACGGTCCGGGAAGGTTCGTAGAAAACGGAAACACGCATGTCGGCACAAACATAGTTCGGAATCGTCTTGCTCCTCTGCTTCAGAATCGTCGTCGGCCTCTTCAGGAGCGGTTGCGAGGGCGGGGGGGTCGGCGTTGGGGCTGGGCGCTTCTGGAGGACAGACAGGTGCTGGTGCGGCTTCAGTGTCTGCATTATCGGAATTATGGGAAAGTGTTCCCAAAAAGTTGCATAAAAAAATTTGCGAAAGGAGGTATATTGATATTTTCGCTTGATGGAAGGTCGTAAGCGTTCCGGTGAGAGTAGGAAGAAGCGTAGAAAGGATGAGAAGGCTGGGTGTCTTAAAAAAGTTTCCCGTAATGTTGTCAATTGGATAAGGTCGTTCTTGTGGTTGGCGAGTGTGTGGGGCCGGAGATTTCCGGAGCAGTATGGGATGTTGCTGTCCTATGCTGATTCCATCCTGGAAGCGTCGCAAGCACACAAAGGTTGGGCGTGGCTTAATTATGACGAGAAGTTCCGGGATAAAATGGAGGAGAATAAGAATCTTAATTGGGATACGCAGGACATCATCCTCTGGTTGACTCAGATGGCGGTCAGGTCTGGGGCGGGAGGGGGGGTGGAGTGAAGGCGGGGCTGGTGGGGGTGGCGAGGGTTGGTCGTTCCTTTCGTGGTGGAGTCTCTCCAGTGCAGCCGAGAGCAGCTTCGGGAGGAGTCGGAGACGTGTGTTGGCGGTTTAACCGGGCCACCTATCTATTCCCGGACTGCAGGTTCCGGCATGCGTGCTCGGTTTGCGGAGGGCCCCATTCGGTGGCAAAGTGCGTTAAAAAAGGGGGTTGCACACCCGGGGGGCCAGGGGCAAAGTAACGGGGCGCTGTGGGAGCTTGCTCCTTTACCGATACGGGTGCCGATGTTGAGCAGCTGGCTTCTTCATTACCTGAGGAAAAAGGATAAGTTAACGTTGCAGTTCGGCTTTAAATTTGGCTCTGCCATTCCTGTGCAGGGAAGGGCTGTTGGCGGATCAGTGCGGAATTCTCCTAGTGTGCGGCGCTGGGCGTCGGTGGCAAGAGAGAGGTTAGCTGGGGAGTTGCGGTTAGGTAGGATAGCGGGGCCTTTTCGGCATCCTCCTTTCCGGGATTTTGTAGTGTCTCCATTGGGCATCGTCCCTAAGAAAGAACCTGGGAAGTTTTGGCTTATCCACAATTTGTCCTCGCTGCTGGGGGTCCTCTGTGAACGATTTTATCCCGCACGAGTGTTGCACGGTGCGGTATGCCTCTTTTGACAGGGCGGTGGAATTGGTCAAGGGAGCGGGTCATGAGGCACTGTTGGCGAAGGTGGATATCGAATCGGCATTTCGTCTGTTGCCAGTCCACCCTTCCACTTTTAAGCTGTTGGGCTTCCAATTTGAGGGTGCATTCTATTTTGACAAGTGTATGCCGATGGGCTGTGCCGTATCATGCGCTTACTTCGAGAAATTTAGCACCTTTTTGCATTGGATGGTGGTGCAGAGAGTGGGAAGTTCGGAGGTGGTGCATTATCTTGATGACTTCTTGTTTGTCGGTGCAGCTGCGTCGTCAGTTTGCAGTAAGCTGTTGGAGGGTTTTGTGCGGTTGGCGGAAGAGTTGGGAGTGCCATTGGCTGCGGGCAAGACGATGGGCCCGACGACAAAGCTTACCTTCCTAGGAATTGAATTGGATTCGCTAGACATGGTTGCACGGCTTCCATGGGAGAAGGTGGTGAAACTGCGGGTGTTGGTGGCTAATATCTTAGCCTCGTCTAAGCTAACCTTAAAGGAGTTGCAGGCTCTTATGGGATCTCTTAATTTTGCGTGTAAGGTCATTCCTATGGGGCGCGTGTTCCTCAGGTGGTTGGCAGCATCGACATCTGGGGTGCGGAAGCCGCATCACCGCATTCGAGTCTCTAAAGGAATGAGAGACGATTTGAAGGTGTGGGATGTCTTTTTGCATGACTTCAATGGGATGTCTCTTTTGCGAGAAGCTGAGATTTCGAGTGAGGACTTGCAGTTGCACACGGATGTGGCAGGGGGGGTGGGGCTGGGAATTAATTTTGATGGAGCGTGGTGCGCGGACAGATGGCCACCGGCTTGGGTGGATGGGGGCCTAGTTTCCAACATTACGTTCTTGGAGCTCTTTCCAATGTTGGTGGCATTGGAGTTATGGCCGGACAGGTTGAGCAACCACAAGGTGGTGTGGTGGTGTGATAACGAGGCGGTGGTGCATGTCATCAATCGTTTTTCTCCACGTTGTGCTTTGGTAGCGTCCCTGATGCGACGGCTCCTACTGGCCTGTTTGCGTCTGAATATCGACTTGAGGGCGCGGCACGTACCTGGACATTCTAATGAAATTGCTGATGCTCTTTCCCGTTTGCAGTGGGAGCGGTTTCGGAGGTTGGCGCCAGAAGCAGACAAGGAAGGGTGCGTGGTCACTTGGAGCTTGTGGAGCTGTGGCCTGCCGGGATGAGGACCCTCCTGCGCAAGTCAGTGGCTGAGCATACTTGGATGGCTTATCAGCGGGGCTGTGAGAGAGTCATGGAGTTTCTGCATGAGAATGGGTGGGAAAGTGGGGCGGTGTCGGATCATTTATTGGGGGGGTATGTCAGCTGGGCAAAGGAGAGGGGAGTAGCGAGATCAGCTTTGCGGAGTCATTTAGCGGGGTTCGGGTTTTTTGCTAGGGCGTCGGGTTGCGAATTGTCCGGTTCGGGGTTCTTGGCGCGGAGGCTTTTATGGGGGTGGGAATGTGACCAACCGCAGTTACGGGATCCGTGGCTAACGATTACGCACGACTTACTGTGGCGGTTATGCCAGGAGCTGCCGGAAGTGGCGGAGTCGCTATTTCGGGCAGTTTTTTGTTTGGCATTTTTTGGGGCCTTTCGGATGGGCGAATTGGCAGTTGATTCAAAAAGATCAGGCTGGGGTAGTTGTTTGCAGTGTCAGCATGTGTGGTTCGAAGCGGGGTTGCTTCGTGTGTTCTTGGCTAAGTCTAAAACCGACCAAAGAGGAAAAGGCCTATGTGTGGTCTTGAGAGAGATTGGTGGGTTGACATGCCCCGTGTCCGCCATGAGAGAGCATGTGGGGATGTGCCTGTTGGGGGAGGGAGGGTTTTTTGTGCATAAGGATGCCAGGGCTCTTACACGTTTTCAGATTACGGCGGTTTTGCGCAAGGTGTTACGGCGGTTGGGTGAGGACCCGCTACTTTTTTCTGCGCACTCGTTTCGCATCAGGGCGGTGACCAGTGCAGCGGTGCTGGGTTGGTCGGGGGAGCAGATACAGAGTATAGGCAGATGGCGGTCTAGAGTGTTTATGGGTTATGTAAGATTGTAAGGCGCCTACCTTGGGTGGCTTGGGGGGGTACTACTAACACTGTTATATTTCTTGCAGATGGGGGCCTGAGTCTTCGGTAGTGTTGGATACTGGGGCACTCCTTCGTGTTCTGGGCGGGGCAGCGTGCAGCGGAGCGTCCTATTGGACGGAATTTAGGACTGGATATAGCAGTGGCGGCGATTTCATGGCTGGGCGAGCGGGGGCTGCGGTGGACGCAGTTTATGCCTTTGCTTCGTCACCATGGGCGCATCCGGGATCATCCAGCGATCTTACTGGTGCATCTGGGTGGCAATGGTTTGGCGGCTTGGCCCTGTAAGCAGTTGATCAGGGCTGTCAAGAAGGACTTTGCTGCAGTGCTTCGTTTGTTTGAGGTCGTTATCTTAATATGGTCTGATATTATTCCCAGACCGGCATGTTGGGGCCAGAGGAGATGGTCCCGGAAACTCACAAAAATGAATCGGCAGATTGGGCTGTGGGTAAGCGAGCAAGGAGGGTATCAGGTCCAGCATGATTGGGTGGAGGTGGCCTGTGCTGGGTTATATAGAGTGGATGGTGTGCACCTCTCTCCGGTCGGCATGGATTTACTCCTGAACGACTGGAAGGAGGCGGTGGAGCGAGTGTGCATAGCAAGGTAGGCTGGTCGCAGCTTGCAGTTGGGGGGGGGGGGCGGCACAGGTAAGGGGGGTCTGCCTGTGCCGGTGGCGGGATCCCGGAGGTTTCTGGGGTCCGGAGCATTAGGCGACTTGGGACGGGGGCGGGGTGCCCTCGACCCGGACAACCCCTGGAAGACTTTTGCTAGTAATATGGCGAAGTCGGATAGGGGTGGTAGCAACTTTACCGGTAGTGTGACCTTGGCTGGAGCGGAGGCGGGTCGCTTTGCTAATTGCATGGCTGGTGACACGTGGCTCCGATGGGGGGTTTGGTTTGACCATTATCACTGTTTAAAGTTCAATTTGTTGTTTGGAAATAAAGCTGCGACCAGTTGGTACCATGATTGGCTGTCGGTGTATTATTGGGAATGGGGGAATGAGGGTTGGAAGTAAGAGGAGCTATGAGATGTGGAAGGGGGAGCGCTGGGTCCAGCTACCCGGTTACTGTCTTCTTGTAAATCACCTCAAGCTTTGAGGGTTTTTCTGTAGACATTTTTAAAAAATTCTGAATATATAAATAAAGTCCATGAAGATGTTTACAATTTGCAATTAAAATGGTCTCTTTTGATTTTCCATGTTTAAAGAATATCATTATGCTGCTATTCAGCTTTGTAAAATGCTTTTCCTGAGCTGCTATAAGCTTATGGAGATTGAAGATTCCTGAATAACCTTGAGACGTAACTTTTCTGATCCTATGAATTAACAGGTTTTAGAAATTCTGACATTTACATGTTCATTTCAAGAACTAAACAATCATCTTTCCTTTTATGTCTAGTTAAAGGCTATTTCCTCTTCCTTAATTGGAAAAAACAGATGTAGATAATCATTTAATATGCTAATTTCCATAAATGAAAATGTCTAGGAATCTAATAAAACAGTCTTTCATTTTAGATTTACCTTATACAATTACAGTTGTTATTTAACTTTAAATTTAGGCCAAATACACATGTGTATGACAACATACTGAGTCAGACATTGAAACATAGAAACAGAAACATAGAAACATGATGACCGAAAAAGACCACATGGCCTATCTAGTCTGTCCTTCCATATCAACAACTACAACAGCCCACTTTTTACCTTTGGAGATCTTCTGTGTTGGTCCCATGCTTTTTTGAATTCAGTTACTGTCCTCATCTCTACCACCTCCACTGGGAGACTATTCCATGGATCCACTACTCTTTCTGTAAAGAAATATTTCCGCATATCACTCCTGAATCTATCTCTCTTCACCTCATCCCATGTCCCCTCGTAGCAGAACTTGCTTTCAATTGAAAGAGGCTCTCTCCCTGAACATTTATGCCACGGAGGTATTTAAACATCTCAATCATATCACCTCTATCCCACCTTTCCTCTAAGGTGTACATATTAAGATCCTTAAGTCTGTCCTCATATGCTTTATAATGAAGACCACTATACATTTTAGCAGCCACCCTCTGCACCGACTCCATCCTGTTCACATCCTTTTGAAGGTGCGGTCTCCAGAATTGCACACTATACTCCAAATGAGGTCGCACCAAAGACTTATACAGAGGCATTATCACCTCCTTTTTTCTGCTAGCCATTCCTCTCCGTATGCACCAAAGCATCCTTCTAGCTTTTGCCGTCGCCTTTTCTACCTGTTTAGCTACTTTAAGATCATCAGACACAACCACGCCTAGATCCCGCTCTTCTTTAGTGGACAAAAGTACTTCACCTCCTATACTGTATTGCTCCCTTGGATTGCTGCAGCCGAAATACATGACCTTACATTTTTTAACATTAAATCCCAGCTGCCAAATTCTAGACCATTCTTCAAGCTTAGCTAGATCCCTCCTCATGTTATCTACACCTTCCTGGGTGTCTACTCTATTGCAGATTTTGGTATCATCCACAAAGAGGCAAACCTTACCCGACAGCCCTTCCGCTATATCACTAACAAAGATGTTAAAAAGAATCGGACCAAGGACAGATCCCTGGGGCACACCACTGGTAACATCCTTCTCCTCAGAGTGAGCTCCATTTACTTGTACTCTTTGTCGCCTCCCACCCAACCAATTTCCAACCCAAGCAGTAACTTTAGGGTCCATCCCTAGGGTGCTCAGTTTGTTTACAAGTCGCCTGTGAGGAACAGTGTCAAAGGCTTTACTGAAATCTAAATACACCACATCTAGAGCGCTCCCTCGGTCCAACTCCCTGGTCACCCAATCAAAGAAATCAATCAGATTTGTCTGACAAGACCTGCCTCTGGTGAATCCATGCTGCCTCGGATCCTGTAATCTGCTGGACTCCAGAAACCTCACTATTTTCTCTTTCAGCAGCGTTTCTAATAATTTACTCACCACCGAAGTTAAACTAACCGGCCTGTAGTTTTCAACCATATCCTTACTTCCGCTTTTGTGTAAAGGCACCACATGAGCCTCTCTCCATTCCTTTGGCACCACTCCTGACTCCAACAAGGCATTGAAAAGGTCAGTCAGTGGAGTTTCTAGAACGTCCCCAAGTTCCCTCAGTATTCTAGGGTGTATCCCATCCGGTCCCATCGCTTTGTCTACTTTAAGTTGAGCTAGTTTCTCACGAACACAGTCTTCTGAAAATTGTTCAAGATGTCCCTCGCTTCTGTTCCTATTTGTGGGTGTTTTCTGAGGTCCTGCTCCTGGTTCTTCATCTGTGAACACAGAACAAAAATATTTGTTAAGTAATTCCGCTTTATCCTTATCAGCTTCTACATATTCCCCCCCCCCCCCCTGCACCCTTGAGTCTGACAATACCACTTTTGCCCTTCCTCTTCTCACTAATATATCTGAAAAATGTCTTATCCCCCCATTTTATTGTATTGGCTATTTCCTCCTCCTTTTGAATCTTTGCCTTCTTGACTACTTTGCTAGCTTCTTTAAGTTTTTCCAAATACAGATGCCTGTCTTCCTGTCTCTGTGATCTCTTGTATTTCATGAAGGCCTCCCTCTTTTTCTTCACTTTTTCAGCTACTTCCTTCGAAAACCATAGCGGTCTCCTTTTCCTTTTGCCTTTATTTTCCATTTTAATAAAAAGGTTGGTTGCCCTTAAAATATCCCCTTTCAGTTTTGCCCACTGTTTTTCTACATCCCCCAGCTGTACCCATCCCACTAACGACTCCCTGAGGTATTGGCCCATCTTCGCAAAGTTAGTCTTCCTAAAGTCTAAGATCCTCACCAGTCAAGGTCACCAATACTCCACAGATCCCAAAAAGCAGATCAAATTTCTCATAGCATATTTCAAGGTATAAGAACCTTTTTTATGCCGCTTTATTTATTTTTATATTTTATATCTGTGGTGTTATTCACTTCAAACTATATTTTGATAAAAAGCAGACTACAAGTGTCAGTTTCAATTCAATTCATTTACTGATACCGAGAGTCTCTTTTATCATAGCCCGTTAGCAGGCTAACGGGCATTTTAGCGCATGGCTACAGGCAGTCGGGAACACAAACGCCTGATAGTACCTGTCTTCGCATTCTAAAATAGATGTTAATCAGCAAATGTGGGATAGAGCAGGGAATGGGTGGAGAGTGAGTGTGGATAGCGGATTGCCACTACAGCCAGGGCAACTGCCGTGCACTTAGTGGCAGTTGTAGGACTAGTACCCTGTGGCCTGCTCATAACCAAAAAGCTTGAACCAAACAAAATGGATTCTTGCTACAGAAACATCTGCTGAATTCCAAGCCTCAAACTTGCTGTCCTCCAAGCAACTGAGTGCCAAGGATTTGTGTGTCTGCATACAGAAGACTATTGTTCCCTGCCATGCTTATATGCAAGAGAACATGCTTCTTAGGCCTTTCTCAGCCACAGACCATTCTATTGGCCTTGGACACTTATAACAGAGTATAAGACTGAATAACATCTTCTACTGTATGTCATCTCTCACTATGGCCGCTTGGAGCCCGATTCTAGTATGGGCATGTTCGAGCCATCCGGATGGCCCCAAGCAAGACTGACCAGTTTGGACCTGATTCTGGACCGCTGGAACGAAACGTTCCCGCCATAGCCAGAATCGGGCCTGAGGACGGCCCAGCATGCCTCTCCCGCCTGCGGGCACATTCTCCCTGCAGGTGCCCCCGACTCTGGCATTCCCAGCCCCCCTTTTTCTTGCCGCTCTTTGAGGTGGAATAAGCAGCACGTCCCCATGGGCCCAGCAGGATATACAGGGCCATGACCTGAATCGGCCCTGTACATCCTGCCAGGCTGGCCCGCCCGCCCCCACTCCTCCCCAATCCTGCCTCCTTCCGACCCCTGCTGGCTGTCCCCGTCCTGATGCACAGGACGTACACGGAGAGCCGGTGGGGGAATCAGGCCCTGCAACCTGAATGGAGCCCTTTGTCTACAAGATGACCACCTGATGACTTCCTCCTGGTTTGCTGAGATGCCTCGTAGTATCTCATGTCAACCAATCACCAAAATGTGATAGGGACTCATCACAAAGAATAATACAGAATGCATAAAAGAACTTTTATGCCATTTTGTGCCTTTTGCATTCCTTGTTGCTTTTATAAGCACAAAAGACACACTGTGTTATGTCAAGGCTGTTCCACTAATCCTTGATCAATACCAATAGGGATAAAAATGACTCCACTCTAAACATTTATGTCAACATAACAAGGGGGAACTCTTCGCTCGCTTCTAGTTTGCACGGAAGTGGTCTCAGACTTATCGGCTGCCTTCATAAAGATATATAGGTAACTTGAATATCTTATGGCGCCTGTTAGCATCAATGACACACTATCCGGCTATTTTTTAGCTGTTTCCCTCACCAATATTATTTCACACTTTATCTTCTATAGCGACGATATTTAGCTCTCTCAAGATGATAATACACTCAAAATAGAACGATTTTCCAAGTAGTTTCCCAATGCCTCACATATGACGCCGTGGCTGCGTTTCTCTCATAATGTCTGAGGTTCTTCAGGGGAACTTTCTTTTAGTCAGCCGAGTCATTCACTATAGAGAAAACCATAAAAATGTGTATAAAAATTTAAACATGTGACGACATATACAAGTTTTTCTCCCATAATTTCTAATCCTAAATTTAAAATCCTACCCCACTACAGCTGAAGCATGCTGCCAGCATAGTTCTCAAATTGTTGTCTCTTCCATTATTCTTTTGGGGACTGCTGCCATTCTCCTCTCCAAAAAATGCCGCGCATGTGCACATCGGCCATGCTAAGCTATCTTATAGCTCTTCCCCAGGGAGGGTTCTAACTGGCCAAGGTTAGCTATTAATTAGCATTATTCACTCCGGTCGCATATTGGATCATTCACTTCATTCCATTCAACAAGCTCCCCATTCTATTGCTACATTTAGACCATTAGGAATAACTGTTTGGAGATTATAAATCCAACGTTGCTCCCGATAGAGTAGTGTCTGTTCCAAAGACTTGCCATACATGGACACAGCGATTTGTTCTATACAGAAGCATCGCAGATCTTCAAAAGTATGTTTATTAACCAAGCAATGTTGAACTAGGGACGCCGTAATCACTTCATGTTTTAGCCAACTTTTATGTTCCAAAATTCTGATTTTAAAAGGTCTAATCGTTTTCCCTATGTAAAATAACTCACACGGGCAGATAATCGCATAGATAGCATTTTTAGATTCACAAGTGGTATGTGTTCTCAAAACGTACTCTTTATTGTGACAGGTAAACGGCTCCCTTTTACTCGTAATATTACAAATAGAGCAGTGACCACATTTTGAATGCCCTGGTTGCGTTGCCTCCATTGGTTCTATAATCTCAGAACGTAATTTAGCCGGGCTTAATTTTTTTTTAAGTTCTTATTTCGGCGCCAGACACAACGTATGGTTTTGTTAGTTAATCCTGGTACTGCACTAAGGATATTGATACGCTTGGAGATAATCTTCTTTATTTTAAAACTCAATGGTGAGTACTGCGTTATTAAATTTACCACCTCAACATCTTCTCTCCTAAACCATGCCCAGAACATGCCCCCTTTTAGGGGTAATTTATAAGGAGCCATGTAAACTTATGTGCCATCAGTGCACACAAGTCATGTATTTTCAATGACTTCCATGCACGGATGGGGCTTTATGCATATACTTTAGCAGGTCGCTATTCTATAAGTACGTGTGTTAGGCTGATGGCATATACTTTAATAATGGCTGTGCACAGGGATGGAGGTTGGGCAGAGTATACGTGGAGCACAAATCTGTGTGTGTAAGTTATAAAATACTGTAACTTATGCCCGTTCCTTAAAAAGCTAGGTACGGTGTTTACACCAACCCTAGGGTTGGTATAACTGATCGTGCCTAGATTTGCCGCATGTATACCACCACTTATGCCCCTATTTTATAAAGTTGAGTGTGCGCACATTTGACTTTATCAAATAGCCGCGAATAATACATGTTAAACCATGTAAATTGTATCTAGAACAGAACTTCCATTCCAGTCTTCTCTACTTAAACTTTCTAAGTTTACCAAGGAGACAGTGGCTGTTCTGACAGGGCATGAGTCTAGGCTGGTTGATACTGATACTCGTATCTCAAAGGGAGATTCTCAACTCCTGACCTTTCAGGTGGCTGCTGCCTCCTCGGTACAGGATTTATTAGCATTACATCAGCAAAATGAATACTTGGAGAATGCTGTCCATGATAAAAAATCTTTATTTTTTAAATTTTCCCCATACTCACTATTTCTCTCCCTCTATTTTATTTGTAAATAGGGTCATTCCGAGGCACGAATAGCAGGGATGGACGTCCCATTGGGATTTCCATCTCCGCTATTCGGGCCATCTTCCGACTCCCAACTAACTTCCCCACACAATAGACAGGGGTGGGAAAGGGGTGGAACGGGGGTGGCGTTAGGGCGGGCAGTGGGCAGTCAGTGGTTCTGGACGTACTGGGCTGATTCCAATGTCGTCCTGTACATCCGGGGCCGGTGGCCTAAACGGGGAACTTATTCCACCACTGAGGTGGAATAGGTTCCCCTAGTCGGGTGGATTGGGCAGACCCGGGAACCAAAAGAGGTGGCAAGGGGCAGAGGAAATTCCCCGCAGTCTGACCCTGGCCTTGGGAGGCCAGATCGGGGGTCAGGCTGTGAGGAATATACTTTTTGGTCCGGCGGCTGGGGATCACGGCTTTTGAATGGAGACATGGTGCCATGGCAACCGCACGCCGTGGTGCCATGGCTCTATTCAAAAGCCCAGACTGAGTTATCTGGGCAAGGCCTGTACATGCAGGCTGACCTGAATCGGGGTCCCGGCTTGTACATTCAGGCCTGGTTGCGATTCTGATCTCTCAGGGCTAGATGTTCCCCGTGGGATCAGAATTCTGGCTAACTCTGTGTGTCCGGTTCCGACCGGGTGCACAGAGGGCCGGGACATCCAGGACTGAATCGGCCCCAAAGTATTTAAAAGATGTATTGAATTTTCATGATCCTGATTCTATTCAATTGTCTAAGATTTATTATCTCCCTAGAGGAGTTAGAGAAGTGAAAGATATAGGTGAAGTGAGAGAACTGATTGGAGCAGATGGGGGAGATTATGATCAATTGTATGTTCTGAGCTTAGATTTATCAGCCTTTTTGGAGACATCTGTGGAAGATATTCCAACTTGGGCTACGCTTCTTGTAACTTTTTTGCTTGAGAAAGACAAGGATTATATATTTCGGTTGTATTTTTCTACAAGACAGGAGAAATGTTTTGGTCAGTCTATTCAGATTTTTCCAGATGTCTCTCGGGAAACTCAGAGAAGATGGAAGGCTCTCCTTGAGCTTGCCTCGTGTCTTGGCCTTGGGAGCCTCCTTTCTCCTTAAAATGCATTGTAAATGCATTGTATCGTTACAAGGCAAGATGTATGTGCTTTTGTTTTCTTTACAATTAGAGAAGCCTTCTGCAAGGGAAGGGTTGAATGATTGTATTGTACAATTGTTTATTCACTTCTAGGTTAAGAAAAAGTGGATAGTTTAATATATGCTTTACTTTGTTACTCTTTATGCACCAATTTGTAAGCGTTTTGTTCTTTTCTTTATATTTCCTTTATTTACTTCTTAAAAAAGAAGATTGAATTAAAAAACAAACAAAAAACCCCCCACCCCAACTAGGTGCTATTTATGAAATTACCCTCCGCATGTCTGTGTGCTCCATGGCAATTTGATGTAAAGTTAGCTGGATTCTAAAATCAGCTTTTACAAGTGTATGTCTGTTGCTTATTCTAATTCCCATAGTTAACCCCATATTTATCTCCTAGTTATTTCCTCTTGTTTATTATAAAACAAATCTCCTGAGATTGTTATGTTGTTCCTTATAAACTGCCTTGGACAAAGGCGGTATAGAAAAAACTGTTAAATAATATAAAATATGTCATCTATACTGTACATGTAAATGTTGCTATTTACAGATTGAATTTCCATGGGAGCTTCTAAAATGACTTCCCTAATTTTATTTCTGTTTGAATTACTGGTAAATGCAGATAATCAGTATTGGTCCAAAAAAGAAATGCACTCCATGTGGCCAGACAAATCTTAGTACTTGCAGTTGGTAGCAGGTAGCCTTGGAATTACCGACCAGCATTTTAACCAGCTGCCAGTTGAAATGAGTTTCAAACCCACGCATACAAATTCTCTGTTTCTTGAATGACTTCTAGTGGGGAGTCATGACTGTTAAGTGCATGTTGTACAGATGAAGCTGTTCAAGTATTTCTTGAGTGAACTGAAAGAATAATAATTTTCTTGCTGGAGTATATTGTTATATATTCTGGTAACAGAAGGTTAGGAAGGTTTTCTTGTCATTTCTCTCTGTTTTTGAAATATATATGTCTCATCGTCTCAGACGTTTTCAGCAATGGAGGTTATGTTCTGTCTTCAGTCCTATATGTATTACTCTTTTCTTTCTATGTATTCATTATATCATCGTACTTGGTTGGTCTGATATCCTCCTATGCTCAACAAATCTACCAAAGTATGCAGTTATTTGTTTAAAGGTGAATTTAAAAAAGTATGCTGCACGTCTGACTAGAGAGGGTAACCCAAATAGGGCTTCTTATGGATGATACCAGAAAAGGGTCAGTAGGGGAAAGGAATTTGAAGCATGTAGGTCTAGAGGAGGCTTTTGATGCCACACCTTAGGGCTGTGAGGGAGAGATCCCCTTACCAAGTAACTCTTTCACTTCAGTACTTAGAGGGAGATTTTAAAAACTTTTCCCACGCAGGGGTGACGACAAGAATGCATGTATTTGTACACAACCTCTATTTTAATGTGTTTTGGGGTAAAATTTGGATCGAACATGGGTAGAGTTATGATGTATCTCCAGGAACAAGCAGGAATGTAGTCTTCACATATGGGTATCATCGGTACCGATGGAGCCTGCACGGGAACGCTCCCCAGCGTCCAATTAGAAAGCTTTTGGGAGCATCCCGCAGCGCCTGCATGCTGCCTTCCTGCCTTTCCCAACTGCCTCTCTCCAGTTCTTCATTTTCCACGGAGCCAGCAGGTTGTCGTTCCTGTCACCGCAGAAAATTATCCTATTCTCCTTTTTTGTGGTCACGTCTGCCTTCCCTCGACGCTATACCGGTACCGCCGGTTCTTTCTTTCTTTCTTTAAAAAAAAAAAACAACAAATCTAATAAATTTTTTCCAAAACTTTTTCTTCTTCAGGTACACGCGCCATTTTGGGCGATAGGCCCAAAATTTCCTTTACTATGGAAAAACCCGCTTCGGGTTTCAAGAGGTGTACCAAGTGTGGCGGTACCATCTCCGTCACCGACACCCACGAGTGGTGCCTTAAATGTTTAGATCCTGAACACTCCATCTCAGAGTGTATGGCCTGTGGGATGATGTCGAAGAGAGGTCGACAAAACCGAGCTGCTAATCTCAGCACCCTTTTTCCCTCCGATGCAGCCTCTGTGGCATCGACGTCTTCCAGGGCTTTGTCTTCCTCCCATGGATCTCAGGTAACTAAACATAAGTCTTGCCGGTCCTCAAAGGGTAGATCTCCTTCCAAGCATTGAGATGCCTCTGGCGTTGCCCTTGAGGGTCTTGCACCGGCAGATTGCCCCGGCGGGAGGCTTCGGCTTCCAAAGCATTATCGGGGCTCCAGGATGTTCTCGAGGCCTCAACCTCGGCAGAACTACTGGTGCCATGCTCTGGGGTACCAGCTGCTTTCTCCGGTACCGGTACGCAGGCATCGGCAGCGTCGATAGACCAGAGGTTCCTGGCTATTGAACGCAGTCTGGTGGCTCTCCTTGTGGCATCGGCACCCTTGGAACCGCTTCAGACAGTTCAACCAGCACCGGTATCGGTACCGGTACCGACAGCATCGGCATCGACATCGGTGTTTGCATTGCCGGCACCCAGTCATGCTATGCCTTCTGGTACCGATACACTAGTACCGATTCCCCCTGACACCGACTTCGGTCAGTACGGGTATCGTGCTCTAAAAGAGCATCCGGCTAGAAGGTACTTTGAATCCTCGGAGGAGTCTGAGGATTCTGATAGCTCGGTCGGTACCGGAATACTTCTCCCGGTGCAGCCTTCCTCTCCTAAACGTAGAATGTCTCCTCCAGAGGATATCTCCTTTCAGGATTTTATCAGGGAGGTGGCTCGAGGTCTTTCCATTACTGTGGCTCCTGAAACAGAGCCCAGGGCAAAGGAGTTGGAGATTCTACAATATCCCAAGGCTCCTAAAGAGGCAGCTACTTTGCCTATCCATGAGATCTTACATGATCTCATGTTAAGAATGTGGGAAACACCTCTTACCACCTCTCCTCACTCTCGTAGACTGGATACCATGTATCGAGTGCCTCCTTGTCCTGGCTTCCAAAAGACTCAGCTTTCTCACCACTCCATTGTAGTGGAATCAGCTATGAGAAGGATCAGAAGTGCAAAGAGGCATGCCTCTAATCCTCCAGGACATGAGTGTAGAACTTTGGATGCCTTTGTACGTCGTACTTTCCAGGCTTCCATGCTTTCTGCCAGGATCAGTTCCTATATTTTATATATGGGAATGTTCCTTAAGGAAGTCACAGGAGATTTGGAGATTTTGAGCCCTCTCCTTCCTGATGATAAGAGGCAGGATTTTCTCACTCTGGTTAAACATGCCCAGGATGTTTCTAAGTTTGTCAATCGTGCAGCTTTTGACTGTTTTGAGTGCATAAGAAGAACCTCTGCCATTGCCATAGGTGCACGTAAAATTGCCTGGTTCCAGGCATCCAATTTGGAGCTCTGGGTGCAGGACAAACTGGGCAATATCCCTTGTACAGGTGAGAATCTATTCGGCAAGAATAGGCAAGAAAAAGCCAATGAATGGATGCTGACAACTCCAC
The DNA here is from genome assembly GCA_033557465.1 of Ichthyophis bannanicus. Classification (NCBI taxonomy): domain Eukaryota; kingdom Metazoa; phylum Chordata; class Amphibia; order Gymnophiona; family Ichthyophiidae; genus Ichthyophis; species Ichthyophis bannanicus. The sequence continues at coordinate 539,354,751 of CM066036.1, read as the reverse complement.
TTTGGATAGATTATCCAAAGCCACAGCTGATCCTGCAAGGAAGAAATCTTTCAAGAAACCATTCTTCTCCAGAAAGAAGAGGCTTTATCCCTCTTATACCCAGCAGGGACGTTCTGCAGGTCAGCCTGCCCGAAAGGGTCAGCAACCACCTAAACAAAGGAAAGCAAAGACTGCTAAGCCTCAACCGTCTCAGCAGTCTCAGCCTCCACAAGGCCTTTGACTTCTATCTAGAGAACGTAGCCTTCCTGGCCCTCAATGGACCAGAGCTTTCCACTATTCCAGGAAGGTTGTGTCATTTTGCCCCCAGATGGGGGCAAATAACAGCAGAAGATTGGACTCTCTCCATTATAAAAGAGGGGTACAAGCTTCACTTTCTTTGCATGCCCCCTCCTACAATGGTAAGACAGTTCAATTCTCAGACCTCTCTCAACAACCTGTTAGATCAAGAGGTCACTATGCTTCTTGCCCAAGGGGCAATAGAAGAGGTACCCATTCCTCAACAGGGTACAGGGTTTTACTCCCCCTATTTCCTTATCCCAAAGAAAACAGGGGGACACAGACCTATTTTAGACCTCAGAGAACTGAACAAATTCCTGTTCAAAGAGAAATTCAAGATGATTTCTCTGGGAACTCTGCTGCCATACCTTCAGAGTCAGGATTGGCTTTGTTCTCTAGATCTCAAGGATGCGTACATTCATGTTTTCATCCATCCAACTCACAGAAGATTCCTTCGGTTCCTTTTTCAGGGAAAGCACCACCAATACAGGGTGCTTCCTTTTGGCCTGGCCTTAGCACCAAGGGTGTTTTCCAAATGCATGGCTGTGGTAGCAGCATTTCTTCGCACTCTAGGAATATTTGTCTTCCCCTACTTAGACGACTGGCTCATTCGAGCCCCATCAGAGTCAGAGGACAGGATTTCTCTATCTTGCACAATCCTTCAGTATTTGGGTCTGGTCATAAACATCCCAAAACCCTGTCTAACTCCCACTCAGTCTCTAGAGTTTATAGGAGCTTTGCTGGATACCAGAAAAGCAAGGGCTTATCTTCCACAGCCCCGCTGCCTTCGAATTGTGCAGTTAGTCTCCCAGGCAGTGTTGAAAACTCATCTCACTGCTCGGGAAATGTTACAATTACTAGGCCACATGGCATCTACCGTGTATGTGGTCCCCTATGCTCGCCTCCATATGAGAGCAGCCCAATGGACCCTATCCACTCAGTGGACTCAGGCATCAGGCTGCCTATCAGACAAAATAGCAAACACAAGTCGCCTTATTTTGTCTCTCCAATGGTGGCAATCAACCCAAAACCTGTTGGTAGGGTGCCCTTTCCAGCAGCCCCTACCCCAGGTCACTCTAACAACGGATGCCACACAGTTGGGTTTGGTGAGTTCACCTGCAAGGTCTCTCTACCCAAGGCACCTGGACTCCACAGGAGACCCACTTACATATCATTCTCCTACAACTCAGAGCAATTTTTTTGGCTCTTCGAGTGTTCCATACCCAGCTAAGCTACAAGACAGTCCTAATTCAGACGGACAATCAAGTAGCTATGTTCTATCTGAACAAGCAGGGAGGAACAGGCTCTCTGTCGCTTTGCAACGAAGCTTTGCGACTTTGGGCTCTCACCAGAGAGTATCAAATTCATCTCCTTGCAGTGTATTTGCCAGGCATTCAAAACTCTTGGGCAGACAGACTCAGTTGAGTTCTGCTCCCACACGAATGGTTGCTCCATGTGGACCAGGTAGCAAGGATTTTTCAAATTTGGGGAACCCCAGACATAGACCTCTTTGCAAATCCAGTGAATGTCAAACTTCCCCGGTTCTGTTCCAGAATTCGGGCTCAGGGTTGTCAGGCCAGGTATGCTTTCCTCCTCCATTGGGGTCATGACTTCTTATATACTTTTCCGCCCATTCCCCTAATTCCCAAAACCCTATTCAAGCTTCAGAGAGACAGAAGCCATATGATTCTCATAGCTCCACATTGGCCACGGCAAGTATGGTACCCTCTGCTCCTACATCTCTCTCAAGCTCCATTCTGGATCTCAAATTTGCTCCAGATCTCCTGTCTCAGGAGGACGGGCTGTTGTGGCATCCAAACCCCACGCTCTGCATCTCAAGGCCTGGTTGCTGAGAGCCTAGACCTTTCTCAACGAGTAAAGGATGTCCTTTGGGCTTCCAGGAAACCTTCCACAAGATGCTCTTGTGTTTTCAAGTGGAAAAGGTTTTCCATATGGTGTTCACAGAAGGGTCTTGACCCCCTTGCGTTACCTCTTGAATCATTACTGGAGTATCTCCTTCATTTGTCTAATGCAGGACTTAAGACTGACTCAGTAAGAGTCCATTTAAGTGCTATCTCAGCTTCTTTGAAACCTTTAAATGGGCAGCCTATTTTCTCTCATCTTCTCATAGCTAGATTTATGAGGGGCCTTCTTCTAACTAAGCCTCCCATTAGGCCACCACCAGTGGCATGGGACCTGAATCTGGTTCTTGGCCAGCTCATGAAGCTGCCTTTTGAACCCTTAGCTACTACCTCCTTGAAATTCCTTTCCTGGAAAGTTATCTTTCTCATTGCAATCACATCAGCACGTCGCATCAGTGAATTGCAAGCATTGGTTGCTGATCCTCCTTATACGAGGTTTCATCATGATAATGTAGTCCTTAGGACTCATCCACACTTTATGCCAAAGGTGGTCTCACCTTTTCATTTGAACCAAGCAGTTTATCTGCCTGTATTTTTTCCAAGGCCTCGTGCTTCAAATGCAGAAAGGAATCTTCATACTTCGGACTGTAAAAGAGCACTTGCCTTTTACTTACAAAGAACACAGCAACATAGAAAGTCCTCTCAACTCTTTGTTGCTTTTGATCCTTCTCATTTGGGACTTCCAGTCTCCAAGAGAACATTGTCCAATTGGGTTGCACAATTTCCTTTACCTATCAGAGTAAGAACCTTTCTCTGGAAGGCCATGTCACAGCTCACAATGTGAGGGCTATGGCAGCCTCAATGGCTCATCTTCACTCTGTGTCTATTTACGACATCTGTCGAGCAGCTACTTGGGCCTCGGTTCATACCTTCACAGCTCACTACTTCTTGGACAAGGACTCCCGCCGGGATGCCTTGTTTGGTCAGGTTGTTCTACAGCACCTATTCCATACTTAATCAACTCCTACCCACCATTCCCTGTAGGATGCCAAAGATCAATGTGGGGAAGTGGAGCCCTTTCACAGGGACACACACCTTCTGGGGTCTCTCCCTGGCATCAGGACCTAGGGAGTTCCCATATGGGAAGACTACATTCCTGCTTGTTCCTGGAGATAGCATAGTTACTCACCTGTAACAGGTGATCTCCGGGAACAGCAGGAATTTAGTCTTCAAAACCCACCCACCTCCCCTAGGAGTTGTATCTCTTTTCTTTTCTTTTCTTTCCTTTCCCTTCCCTCCCCTCTCTCTCTCTTTGTCTCAGCTTTAAAACTCAACTGGAGAGAGGCAGTTGGGAAAGGTGGGAAGGCAGCACGCAGGCACTGTGGGATGCTCCCAAAAGCTTTCTAATTGGACGCTGGGGAGCGTTCCCGCGCAGGCTCCATCGGTACCGACGATACCCATATGTGAAGACTAAATTCCTGCTGTTCCCAGAGATCACCTGTTACAGGTGAGTAACTATGCTATATATGTAGGTTATAACATAAATATTTATTTGCTTACTTTACCTGCTCTTGAGTAAGATAAGTGTACATGGATGCATTCCAGCCATGATTTTTGCAGGATATGTTTTAGGCGTCTTTATAAAATAGGCTATGAATAGGCACCCTTTTGTCCTCTTATCTTAAGCAGCCTCTTATAAAATTACTTCTAGAAAAGGGCGCCAAGTTAAGGCATGTTTTAATGCTTCTAAAATAACTCTATTTTATAATAAGTAGGCAGAGAATGTGTCTTAAATTAAGGTACTATCACTAACACTAGCCCTAGATCTCATGTAAATCATTGTGCCTACCTTTTACAAGGACATGCATAAATTATCATATTTTAAATCAACTTGTACACTTATGCACATTGCGTATGCTTCACCCAAATACTGCCTCTGTGCATACCCACAATGAAAGTACGTGCCATGCAATTAATCTGTGCACTTTTAGGCTGGTTGAGACATTATAGGCAGTCTTGTGTGTGTATGTGACCACAGATGCGCATCAGCGATTAAAATGCCAGCATTTATGCACATTGTTAGTTCCAAAATAGGTGGTGACCCTCTTAACATCAACTTAAGTGTTGAGGATACCTTTGGAGGGTATAGTTAAGAGTGTCCTTAGTAACATTTAATGCATAACTTGTGTGCTAAAATATTACAGAATCAGCACTAATGGACAAATATCTTCTTGTAAAGAAATAGAATATGTCAGGTACCTCTGGATCCACAGTTGGAGCACTTAGGCTTATTACTTACTTGGTAAATTACATGACTACTTTCAATTTTAGCATACTTTACTTATTCGGAATTAGCACACTTTTCTGGTGTGTTGACAACATAGGTCAAACTGTATTGTGCATGTGCCAAATGTATTTGACATGTGTTTGGGCACATTTACTTGCCAGCTTGTGAGTTCTGTGTGTTCACTGATATATTTACTTTATCACTGTTGGTGTGCTGTTTATTTATCTGTGCATTTTTTCGGGGTGTTGTTTATTTACCTGTAAGCTTGTTCGGTTTTCTCCATTCCTACCTGTCTCCTACATATCCTCATAATTTTTATCCCTCCCTCCCACCCCATGGTGCTTGGTCTCTTACAGCCATCATTGCCATGATTATTCACAGGTGCACCTAATCCCCTGTGGTCTCTCTCCCACCTATCCTTATTCTTCTGACCTCTGTTCTCTTCTCCTCTCTCTCCTATGGCTCCTCATCACTGTCTCTTCCTATTCCTCATCATCACTGTCTCTTCCTATTCCTCATATTCTCTAATTGTCTCCGCTCCTACCAACACCTTCAATCATCTCTTCTTTATCTCCCCTTTATCATCCTCACTTCCTCCACCATCCTGTCCTCTACCTTGTCATCAGCTCTTGAGCTACACCATTTTCTCCCTCTCATTCAGCTATCTCATCTCTCTCTAAAAGAACCTCACCCTCGTTACCGCTGTGCAGTCTCCTCTCTGCCCCACACTCTTCTTCTTCTCTCATCTGGATATATGAACCCTAACCCCAACCCTGTCAAACTCCCAGAACAGATCTTCATCCAACACCTCAAATCTTATTCATATTCCTCTCCTTTCTCATTCCTCTCTCCGTTTCTCATGTGCCTAGTGGAACGCACACTCCATCTCGAATAAACTTGCCTACTCTTGATCTCTACCTCTAATACTCTCCATCTTCTTGCTCTAATTGAGATCTGGCTCATCCAAGAAGACTCAGCATCAGTTGCTGCTCTTTGTCATAACGGCTATCAGTTCTCCCACACGCCATGTCCCACTGGCCATGATGGTGGTGTTGGGCTTCTATTCTCTCTTTCCGGACAATTTCAATCCCTCCTGCAGTTTTTGACTCATTCCTTTCCCTCCTCTGAAGTCCACTCTATCCACCTTTTTACTCCATTACCTCTCCAGTTAGCTGTTATTTATTAAACCTCCTGACAAGTCCACCTCTACCTTTTTCACTGACTGACTCGTGACCTTTCTTCTTTCTGGATTCCTAATCCCCCTCTTCTCTTATTCTTGGGGATTTTAACATTCATGTTAACCCTCCTGACTCTCATGCTTTAAAGCTCCTTTCCCTTACCTCCTCATTCGACCTTCAGCTTTGTTTTACTGCCCCCATTCACCAGCACAGCCACTGCTTCAGCCTTGTATTCTTCTCTAATTGCTTACCCTCAAACCTCTATACATCAGTTCTTCCCTTATCAGATCATCACCGGCAAAGTTTCACTCTTCATCACCTGCCTGCCACCTCAACCTCGCCCTGTCTCTTCCAACCTCTTTAGAAATCTTCATGCTGTCAAATCGTTGACTCTCTCCTCCACTGTCTCATCACCTCTTTCCTCCACTATGTCATCTGAATCTGTTGTTGAGGCAGTAGCTTCCTATAATGTGGCACTCTCCTCTGCTCTGGATGCTCTTGCTTCTCCTATGTCACATCCTGTGATGTATACTATATCCCAGCTCTGGCTATCCTCCACTAACCTGTAAAATAGTTATCTCCAAGTTATAATGCCCTGTTCAATGTAATTTCAGTTTGTTCAATGTAAACCGCACTGATGCAGAATAGCGTGGTATATAAGAGAATGCAAATAAATAAATAAATAACCACTATCTACATTCCTGTGCCCGTTCAGCTGAGAACATTTGGCTCAAATCCCGCATCCTTGCAGACTATCTACACTTCAAATTCATGGTTGTCTCTTTTCAGACAGTCATAGCACTTGCCATACAAGACTATCATGTCCATCTGACTAACTCTCTTGCCTCTGACCCTCACTATCTCTTTAGAACTCTCAACTCTCTCCTCAAAGTGCCTCTGCCTCCGAACCCTTCTTCCCTTTCTGCCCAAATCCTGGCTGACTATTTCCATGACAAAATCCATAAGATCACCCTCCAATTCCCTACAATGTAAGCCCTATCTCCTCCACTGTTGTCCCTTCTATCTCTCATATTCTCAATCTGTTGCTCTCCACTGCAACTGTCCCTGCAGCTTTCAAGCATACTGTGGTTACACCTCTCCTCAAGAAACCCTCACTAGATCCTACCTGTCCTTCTAACTATTGACCCATCTCCCTCCTCCACTTAGTTTATAAACTACTTGAACTTGTGGATTAGGGAGGAGTGGCCTAGTGGTTGTGGCAAGTTACCTCAGGCCAGAAGGTTGGGGGTTCAAATCCCACTAGAGGACAGCAAACTTGGGCTGGAACAACTGGGGTTTCTAGTTCCACAGGTGCTCCTTGTGGTCTTGGGCAAGCCACTTAACCCTCATTGCCCATATTTCCTGTAAATAGTTATCTCCAAGTTATAATGCCCTGTTCAATGTAATTTCAGTTTGTTCAATGTAAACCACCTTGATGATATGAAAGGCGGTATATAAGAAATGTTAAATAAAATTATCCCCTTATTCTACTTGAACTTGCGGATCACCACCATTGTCTCATCTTTTTCTCCTCTCAGGTCCCCCTGGATCCTTTGCAATCTGGTTTTCGTCCTTTACATTCTACTGAAACGGCTCTTGCGAAAGTCTCTAGTGACTTGTTCCTGGCAAAATCCAAAGGCCTTTACTCGATCCTCATCCTTCTTGACCTTTCTGCAGTTTTTGACACTGTTGACCACAACCTTCTCCTTGATACTGTGTACTTGATTGGTTTTAAGGGCTTTATGCTATTCTGGTTCTCTTCTTATCTCTCCCATCGCTCTTTCAGTGTTTGTATTGGTGGATTCTTCTCTACTGCTATCCCACTCTCGGTTTACTCCAAAGATCTGTCTTGGCTCCATTCCTTTTCTCTCTATATACCCAGTCCCTTAGTGCACTCATCTCTTCCCATAGCTTTCAATACCATCTTTACACTGATTACTCCCAGATCAACCTCTCTACACCTGAAATCTTTCCAGTAATCCGGGCCTGCATCTCTGCCTGCCTTTCTGACATTGCTGCTTGGGTCTCACCACTGCTTCAACTTGAACATGGCCAAAACTGAGCTCCTTATCTTTCCCACTAAACCCACCTCCCCTCTACCTCCTCTATTTCTGTGGATAACACTACACTCCTCCTTGTTTCCTGTGCTCACAACCTTGGGTTCATCTTTGACTCTACTCTCTCTTTCTCTGCACACATTCAACACACATTCACTTCTTTCTCTATAAGATTGGTAAAATTCATCCCTTCCTTTCTACACACACTACTAAGACACACTTATCTACTCTTTAGTCATTTCCCATCTAGACTATTGTAACCTACTCCTTGCTGGTCTCCCTATGAATCATCTATCTCCCCTTCAATCTGTTCAACACTGCTGCGCGGCTAATCTTCCGCCAGCCTCGCCATACTCTTATTATCCCTCTTCTCAAGTCACTTCATTGGCTCTCTATCCATTTCCGCACCCAATTCAGATTTTTCCTGCTGACCTTTAAGTGCATTCATTCTGCAGTTCCTCACTACCTTTCCTCTCTTATCTCTCCCTACACCCCTCCTCAGGAACTCCGCTCTTCTGGCAGATCATGTCTATCCGTGCTGCTAAATCCAGATTTTGCTCCTTTCATCTTGCTGCTCCTTATGCCTGGAACAAACTACCTGAGTCTGGCCCTTTTCAAATCCAGGCTGAAAACTCATCTCTCCGCCGCCGCTTTTGGTTCTTGACTCACCTGGTCTCCTTTGTGTTCCCTTACCATTCCCCCCTCCATTGCCCATGTTCCCTGTAAGTATTAGTATATGTGTCTCATATCCCTGCGTGTTAAATGTATCCCTCAATTGTGTTGTGACCGCTTTGATTGAAGGATAAGGCAGTATACAAAACTGTCTAAAATAAATAAATAAATCCCATGTCTACAGCTACTGTGTTGTCTGTCTTGATTAGATTGTAAGCTATGATGAGCAGGAACGATCTTTTACATGTGTCTGTGCAGTGTTGTGTACATCTTGTAGCGCTATACAAATGCTCAGTAGTACTAATAGTAGTAGTAATAGCATACTATTGGTTCTCAATATAGTTATCAGGATACATCCACAGGTTTTCAGGATATCCTCAATGACTATTCATGAGATAGATGGAGGTGTGTAATAGAAGCAATATACAAGTTTATCACATGAATATTCATTAAGGATATCCTGAAAACCCAACTGACTGGGCATATTTTGAGAACTGAGTCAGGAACCACTGTCTTAATGCATTGGCAGGGGAGTCAGACAGCTGAGCTCAGATAGGGAAATCTTCAAGGAAATGCTTTTGTTAGTGTGCATTCAGTTTGTTAGTGTCTTAAAAAAATGTAGGGGCTTGTTTACCAAGTCCCAAGCTGGTAACGTGGGTAGGGCTTTATTGCTAGCGTTATGTTCTGGGGGTGGGGACATCCATCCCTATGCATTTAGCTGTATCCCTTTACCATGGGAGTCACTAACCTGCGGTACGGAGTTGTTATAAGTAACTGACCCCCCAAGAAGTAGGATTTCATTTGAACGTTTAAAGTTCTATTGCTCTGTTAGAATCCCACTTCACAGGCTTCTGCTGCCTGAGAGTTAATTCAATCAGTCTCTGCTACCTGAGCAGGGGTTCTGATCCAGCACCTGCAAAGCTAAGTTTCTAAATTTACTGTTTTGGCTGGTTTTGATATAATTTTTCCTTGCCTATTTATTACCTGTTTATATTTTTTATATTTGAGTGTGCCCTCACTTCATTGAAGGTCTACTGGCCAGGGGCACTTAAATGTGTACACTCTGGAGGAGAGGAGGGACGGGGGTTATGATTCAGACCTCTAAATACTTGAGAGTATTAATGAACAAACAAACCTCTTCCAAAGATGGGGAAGCTGTAAAACTAGAGGGCATAACATGAAGCTGCAAGTGAGTAAACTGAAAGGAAATGTCAGGAAATACTTTTTCGCTGTACACGTAAGGGTGGTGGATGCTTGGAATACCCTCCCGATGGAAGTGGTGGGGGTAAATACAGTGACAGAATTCAAAATGGCATGGGACAGACACACTAGATCTCCTCATAACAGGATAAAATCAAAATAAACATAACTATCTCTTATATCTCAACAAATAGGGGTGACCTACATGGAGCGGTGGGTATACCCTAAACAAAGGCATTGAGAGGGGTGACCTACACAGAGCAGTGGGTATACCCTAAACAAAGGCATTGAGAGGGGTGACCTGCACGTAGTGGCAGGTGCATCTTCTCTTGCCGCCTTGCTGGGCAGACTAGATGGACCATACTTGTCTTTATCTGCTGTCATATACTATGTTACTATGTAAGATTTTTGCACAGCTTAGTACATGAGCCCCTGTAATCATAGATTTGTGTTAGGATGGAGTCAGACCTTCTATGATAAGGCAAACAAGAAGTAGAAATCTTTGTTTGATTCTAAATAGTATAGGCAATGAGTAGAGATGTTTGAAAAGGGAAATTCAAGACTGACTTAAATGGTAGATGAGATCAAAATGAGATCAGTAGTTGTTTTTCTGAGCAAGAAGAGAACCAATACATTAAAGCAGAAGAACAGCAAGAATAATACTTGAAAGGAAGTAGCACAAACATGAACGGGAGTTTGATAAATTGCACTTATGAATGGATGTTCTCAACCAGTGTAAAGTGCAAATGAGAGGTGTGTTGTATATCAGAAAAAGGTGGAGAAAAAAAACAAGACAATACAATTGCCGCTATGTAAGAGATAAAGAGAATCTGCTACATGGAACTGTTGATGGGGTGCAGTGGAGGAAAAGGCAATGCAAATCGGAACAAGGCAGTGTATTTACATGTAGCCATCAGCATACAGTGCATCTAGTATTAAGTTTCAGATGCTTAAATTAACAGAAATTGCTTTAATGCTGAGCAGAAATTTCAACAAAAGCAATGGCCCATTATTTTGAATTGAAATATTTCACTTTAATTAAAAAAGACAAATGTTAGCCCTAATTCAGCCTGCTTTTTTTTCCACAAATGTAGAATCTGAAATAATTCTTTCGTGTTTATGTAAGTTTTCATCTTTTTCTTTACTGCCTAATTCATTTGTGAACATGGCTTAAAGTATCAGTTTATAGATGGCAAACTTATATCATTTATCACTATTAATAAAAGCACAACTGGAGGAGAAATTAACAATTCAGCTCTACACTGAGGAAGGCGTAGATAACATGAGGAGGGATCTTGCTAAGCTTAAAGAATGGTCAAGAATTTGGCAGCTCAGATTTATTGCTAAAAAATGCAGTAATGCAGTTGAGCTGCAAAAATCCAAGGCAGTGGTACAGTATAGGGGGTGAAGTACTTCTTCCCACAAAGGACCAGGTCCTGGGGGTAATTTTCTGATATTCTTAAGGTATCTAAACAGGTTGAAAAAGTCAGAAAGATGCTTGGTTGCAAAGGGAGAGGAATAGTCAGCAAGAAGGAGGAGGTGATAGTGCCGCTGTATAAGTCTTTGGTGAGACCTCGTCTGGAGTATTGTGTGACATTCTGGAGACTGCACCTTCAAAAGAACATAAACAGGATGGAGTCTGGTCAGAAGGTGGCTACCAAAATGGTCATATGTCCATAAGGCATATGGGTACAAACTTAAAGATCTCAATATGTATACTTTGAAAGAAAGGCGGGATAGAGATGATATGATAGAGATGTTTAAATACCTCTGAGGCATAAATGCACAGGAGAGCTTCTTTCAATTGAAAGAAAGCTCTGCAACGAGGTGGCATAGGATGAAGGGGAAGGGGGGAGACTCAAGAGTAACATGTGGAAATATTTCTTTACAGAAAGAGTGGTAGATGCGTGGAAGTCTCCCAGTGAATGTAGTAGAGGCCAGGACAGTATCTGAATTCAAGAAAGCATTGGACCAACACAGAAGATCTCTAAAGGAAAAAAGGGGCTGTAGTAGTTGGTATGGAAGGGCAGACTGGATAGGCCATGTAGTCTTTTTCTGCTGTCATGTTTCTGTGAGTATATGAAATTATGCCATTATGTTTTATAGTCAACTTATATATGTTTATGAACATTTTTATTTATTTATTGAACAGTTTTATATACCGCCTTTCAGCAAAATCAAAGCGGTTTACATCGAACAAAACTAGAACATTACATTGTAACTTATTCAAACAGTTAACTTCACAGTGTACAAAGGAAAAGTAGAGAAGAGTACATAGTATAAAGTTAGCCTGTACATAGTTTTCCCGGTTTATCCCATGTTTAATATCCTGTTTCACTGTAAGCTCAATGTCGCCTGTATGCATTGTAGTATGTTTCTGTTCGATGTACACTGCACTGATTATAATAGCGCGGTATAGAAGAAATGTTAAATAAAGTAGGGTGTTATTAATGATTTACATGATATAGGGTTATGAATTACATTGTTGAGTATAGGCTGATTAGAGGGTTGCATTCTAAACATATATACAAGTTTACAATATTTACAAATTTATATTTGTCTATTCGTCTTTTCTGGGTCCAGTATGTTGCATTGTATATCACTGGAATTTTCAATGCGATGATTATTTGGAATAATTGCCATAGACCTTGCGACGATTATTCGTAATAATTGCCATAGACCTTGTGAAGAGTTGGGTGTTGTATCAGATGGAATGAGTGTGATAGTGATAAGTGGATTGTGTTGTGATGGATAGGAGTATACATGGGTTTAAGTGGGAAATAGTTCATCATTTGGTATTGAGGTGCCAAAGTACTCTATAAAAAGGTGTGTTTTGAGATCTTTTCTAAAGGTTGATAGGTCAGTAATATTTCTAAGTGTGTCCGGCAGTGCATTCCATAGTGAAGGGGCAGAGAAGCTGAACGCTCTATTTGTTGTGCTTTTATTGAGTTTTGTGAAGGAGTTGGGAACGAGTAGAGTGTTCAGGTTCCGTTGTCTCACTGTTCTGTTCCTTGTGTGGTTTCTTAGTAGATCAGTTAGATACGATGGCGCTATATCTCTTAACAATTTGAACGTTGTCATGATAACTTTATATTTTATCCTACTTTGTATAGGCAACCAGTGGAGTTTAAACAGGATTGGGGTGATGTGTTCAGTTGCACTTGCTTTTATAAGCATTCGGGCAGCAACATGTTGTGCTATTTTTAGGTGATGTAGTGCATGTTTTGGAACACCTTGGAGGATTATGTTACTGAAGTCTAAGTGGGACAGGATTAATGCTTGGAGGACTGATCTGAAGTCCAGTTGTGATAATAAAGGTTTTAGATTTTCATACAGTTGAGGTTTTAGATTTTCATACGGTTGAGGTATTATGTGCTGTTTTATTTTTCTATATGTTTATTTTATTTATTTTTATTTTAGCTGTATTTATATCCTGCTTTTCACCGAGTCAAAGCGGTCAATTGGGGGATACATTTAACACAAGGGGATATGAGACACATACGCTAATACTTACAGGGAACATGGGCAATGGAGGGTTAAGTGGCTTGCCCAAGACCATAAGGAGTGCCTATAGGACTAGAAATCCCAGTCTCTCCAGCCTGAGATTGCTGTCCCCAGGTGGGACTTGAACCCCTGGCCCTCTGGCCTGGAGTACCTTGTCCTAACCACTTGTAAATGGGTGCCAGGCCTTCACCTAGGGTGCGAAGGTTGGGGTACCCTGATATCTTCTGTCAGCAAATAATAGTCGTAAGTCAAGTGTTCAAGGCAAAACATAACAAGGAATTTATTCCCCTTCCTAAAGGATTTTTAAGTGCAAACAAAACATGGAAAACAAACAACTTCTTCTGAAAGAACAATATCTTCTTTTTCTTTGCTATATACAAAACTTAGCATAAAGACTCAATGTTTTCTGCAAGGCATAGCGTACAATCCATAGGAGCATATTCGGGTTCACTAGTGCTACACTCCCACTGCATATCCTCACATTCAGTGTGTGTGGGGTTTGGCTTCAGACCTTTACTGCTGTCTCTGGAAAAACCCCTCGCTGAGAACTCGGGTATCTCATAAGAACACAGTTCCATACAGTGAGGTTTAAAAGTACCTGTAGCTTCTTCCCCGGCTCTCCTTTTGTTCCCTCCAGTTAGCAGGAACTCTTTTATAACTTTCTGCTGACACTTCTTGTGTTGAGCAGTGCCCTGGCCCTCTGTTCCGAACAGAACTTCTGGCTTTCCTTATTATAGTGCTAGGCTCCCACCTGTATGAATGCTGAAGCCTCTCCTCTGGCAGTGAGGTCTGGGAGACTCCCCGCTCTCTTCGTCCAGGTAGGTTCCTAGCCACAGGGTGTGCCTTCCTTCCTTCTGCTGCCCTGGCTTCTCTCTCTGAGCTGCAACCTGGTTTCTCACAGGACCTCCAGCTGCCTGTAGTCTGTGTGCTTTTCTAGCCATGTTTCTCTGAGCCTTCGCCTCTGCTGCTTCCTGCTTCTCTGACACGCCCACTGCTTCTCTCTGAGGAATCCCAGCACTCCCTTCTCTCTGGGGAATCACAGCACTCCCTTGCTGGAGCTACCCTCCGGCTTTTATCTCTCTGTTCCCTGCAGGCTGGCTCGGCTTTCTTGCCCAGGTGAGTGTAATCAAGCTCTGAGCTTGCTGTTAAGTCAGAGCTTGGGTGTGTCAGCTCTGCTCCTCTCTTTCCCTGTTTCTCATGAGCTGTATATGCTGGCTGACTAACAGTTTCAAAGGTAAATTCCTCCTTTCTATCTATTTGCATAGGTTCTGTGTGGGCTTCTATGTCACACACTAGACCACTCCTCCCTATGTTTTTTACAGTGGTTCATGTTGGACCCTTTTCCTTTAATCTGATAAAATGTAAGCACTTGGTACTCTTAACAGATTCCAGGGGGGATGTCTACTACAGGGCATTAGCTGCTGCTGCTGCAGGGCTAATGCAGATTTAATGCCCTGCAGTAGTAGCTTATGCATGAGGAACTGAGATATCTTAGGCAGTTTTCTGCGATAACTGGTTTTCGTGCAGTGCAGGTCTGTTGGGGCGGAATCAGGGCAGGGAGTGAGGTGGCAATCGTTGGCAGCCGCCATGTGAAAATGTTTTTGTGTGGTGGCTGCCAAAATCTGGTTTGATTGTGGTGGCAGATAACGCCACATAAGAACATAAGATATCCCATACTAGGTCAGACCAAGGTCCATCAAGCCCAGTATCCTGTTTCCAATAGTGGCCAATCTAGGTCACAAGCACGTAGCAGTTTCCCCAAAAGACACAAGTTCCACAATGCTTGTATTGGGTCAAGCAGTGGATATCCTGGGTCCCCTTTAATAATGGTTTATGGACGTTTCCTCCAGGATCTTGTCCAAACCTTTTTTAAACCCAGCTACACTAACAGCTTTTACTACATCCTCCGTTAATAAATTCCAGAGTTTGATTACGCGTTGAGTGAAAAAATATTTTCTCTTATTAGTCTTAAATAGGTAACCCTGTAGCTTCATTGCATGTCCCTAGTCTTTCAATATTTTGATGGCATTAAACTATCTACGTTTACCCATTACTTCATTAATTTATAGACCTCTATCATATTTCTCTTCAGCCGTCTCTTTTCCAGGTTGAAGAGCCCTAACCTTTTTAGCCTTTCTTCATAGGTGTATCCTTCCATCCCCTTTACCATTTTGGTGGCTCT